>JAYKKT010000040.1:3595000-3827500 GCA_036023115.1 Brasenia schreberi
AGAAAAAGGCCGTGTCTGTGCATCGTGGGCTACTATATAGAGCCCACAGTGCAACCGTGGCCTATCTGTCTCATCATCAAAGATTTTGTACATCTGTTACTATGTAGGTATCTAGAAACAAGAACGCCGATATATTGACTCTCTGGTTTAACCAATTGTTAGCTTGGTGCTTGATTTGGAGTTTAATTATCTCAAATGGGTTAAGCGAGACACAACCTCTGGGCTATGTGAAGGATCTAGACAAATCACCGTAAATGGTGGGTACTAAAATTTGCAAAGAACTGAGCTGATTTCTTCCTTTGTTTCATCTAGAAGGTGGCCATTTTGGCTGCCTCCAACCCCTCTTCTTTACATCTTTCTCCTCTCTCTTCCTTTCTCTTTTACTCTCACTCTAGGCTAAGAAAAAGAGGATGAAGAGCAACGAGTGGAGCGATTTTTGTAGCCATGAGAGAGCTTCTTGTGCCAGTGAGTAGTTTTTTGTGCTTGCCAAGGATTCTGGGTAAGTTTGTTTGTGAGGGTTGGAGGTGGAGCAGTCACCTGTATGACAGTGCCTTCACAAGGTGAACGATTACCATTTCTTTATGTCTTTCACGTTGAGAGATCCCTTATCTCTTTGATGCTCTACGGAGTCACCTTTGTATCTTCTTCTTGAATAGAAGAATGAAGATACTACCTTTGACAGAAACAACTGAGCTGATCCCACACATATCTAATGCATAAATTGAACAACAGGAAGATCTACATTGACAGAGGTGGAGCGGCCATCTCACTCGAAATAAGAAAGAAAAAACAGAAAATACAGCTTAATCAATCCATAAACCCTAAGCAGTCCCAAAAGTTATTGATCCACCAAGGCAAAACAAATAGTATACGAGAAGCAGCATGCCGATAGCATGCTTTTCATTTTGTAATTTGGCCTCAACCATGTAAGGCACAATGGCCATGTTGGGTTCACCTTGAAGCTCATCATAAGCATTATACTGATAGCTAGTGCATGCATATTCAGTTTCCAATTATGTATTCTACTTTTGACAACAACCACTCAATAGTTGCTCCCACCTCATGAGTACACTCTCTCTGCCTTCAAGTTTTTTAGTCCATGCACATCCTGAAACTCTTCTCATTGCTTGACCTCTATGTCACCTGGAAACTTCAACTTTCACTTGTGCTGTACTCTCTTTCGTGTTAACCTGCATCCAACCGAGACGGAGAGCCGTCTCTCACACTAAGTGTCATCGTCTACATGGATTCTTAGTTGCCATTGTGCTCTATCTCATGTCATATTAACATTCAACTCAAACAAAAACAATATCATGTATTAATTTATTGTTTCCTCCACTTTTAGGCCTTCCTCTACCTTGTTGAGTTATTTTGCTGAATCCGGGTAACATAGCTTGCAGTCGAAACCATTAATTCTAATTCGTCGAGCAAAGATCAGTCAGTTGGGTAGTGTAAATCGCACACACCACTATACCACTTGACAGTGAAAAATTCATGCCACTAAACTAGTTGCCTATAACCTATTGCAAAATCCTCATTCTTTGGTCAAAAGGTTCAAGAAAGGACTCCAATGCATTGAATTTTCGAGAGCTTTCATGGTTATGCCTTTCTTTTGAGACTCGTCCATGCACACACACACATATATGTGTGTGTGTTCCATGTAACTGACCCTACTTAATGCAGGATAAGGCTTGGTTTCAACGATCCATCCATATTTGAATCATTTACCAAGACATCGTGATCTAGTTGTCAAATTGCTTTGAGTTGAACCTACAATATTCAACTAATGTATGGAGCCAAATATGGTTCATGAAAATTTAAAATTTACAACGAATCTGATTACAAACAACAACAACAATTAAGCCTTTTCCCATACTAGACGGGGTCGGCTACATGGATTCTTTGTTTCCACAGATCCCTATCGTGTGCCATGTTAGCACTTAACTCCCAATAAGCTAGATCATTTTTTATTGTTTCATTCCAACACTTTTGTGGTTGTCCTCTACCTCTTTTAATACTTTCCAAATTTAGTTTTTCTAACCTTCTTAAAGGTTCTTCTTTTGATCTTTTTTCTATATGTCCAAACCATCTTAAACGATGTTCTCTCATTTTATCCTCTATTGGTGTTTGGAAGTTTGTCCTCGTGGTTTTACAAAATTACAAAAAGAGGACAAATAGATAAAATTACAGTTTTATCCCTTGGTATCCTTTTAGGGCACAGAGGCAAAAAAAACCCCTTAAAAGGATTATTTGCTACATATCATGCATCACTTTAACATGTCTCTTGCTATGTGTGCCTTTGTTTTTGTGATGGTTTCCTTTTTAGACCGCTTGATTGTTATTTTTGTCAAACACTTAAAAATGAGTTCTAGGATATGTGTGTTAGAACTGACAAAAACAGAAAAGTTGAATGGTCTGAACTTTCAGACATAGAAGAGAAGAATTTCCTTGGCTCTAACACTAGAAGGTGTAGAATATGTTTTAAAGAAAATCGTGCGTCATCCACCGCCAGACGCAAGTGAGCAACAGTTAGAAACATATAAAACATTTCTAAGGGACGATACCATAGCAAGAATAATCATGTTAACCTACATGAAGGATGACATGATTAGGATCATTGAAGAATTTGAGACCACAAAAGAGCTATTTGATTCATTAATAGCTAAATATGATACAACTGTAAAATTACATGTGTAGTTACTACTACAAAAATACAATTCTTTCAAGATGAAAGAAGGTGAAAATGTAGTAGAGCATGTAAATCACATACTGGTAATGGCTAGAGATTTAGCTCTAGCAAAATTAATCATCCCTGAACCGATGTAGATATCAACTATACTGAACAGTCTACCTCCGTCATGGAACATGATCACCACTGCCCTAAGACTAGGGCCAGAAATCAATCTTTTTGAGTTGCCCCTCAAACTAGTAATAGAGCAAGAACATATGCTCAAAAACAAAAAGAAGAAATTGCTAGTAGTTTAGGATGAGTTAGTGTATAGCTCAAATGTAGAAAAATGAGATACTACAAAAGGGACTGCCGCAACAAGAAAGGTTGACGCAACAATCTACAACATGGACAGTCGAAGAAGCAAGATATAATCTGCGTGATTTTAGAATGCTTGTATTTGGACTGTCTGGTGATAGGTTGATAGATAGACTGAAGAGCTATATGACATATCTCGAAGACCAAGGAAGGGGCAATGGACCTGAAGGAATATCAACTTGAAGAACATCGTGTGTATATGGGAAACAATACTTTCTCAAATATTCTAGGTATTGGAGCATTCAGGATATTTATATAAGGCAAACCAATTGTACTGACCGACGTGTTAATTGTGTCATCTATAAGGTGCAATATAATCTCGATCCCTGCCTTAGTTAAGAAGGGTTTTGAAATTAGATTTATTCCTAACAAGGTGACTGTGGGTAAAGATGGAAGAATCTTGTTTTCAGGGGAATTCGATGTAGAACATGGACTATTCAAATTGTTTGATAATGAAAGTTATCCACTTTCTGCTTATATTGAGAGTGCCTTTATTGTTGATGTGAATATGTGGCATAAACGCCTAGAGCATATAAGTCTGGAAAAGTTGAGGAAATTATCCAACTTTGACTTATTACCTGGATTTGAAGAAAATACTTTCAACAAGTGTGAAGCTTGTATACAAGGAAAAATGATAAGGAAAGTTTTTTCCAAGGAAACAACAAGGGTAATAACACTGTTGGAAATTATTCACACAGATTTATGTGTATCTTTTAGAGTAAAGACACATCGGGGAAAGGGTTATTTTATAACCTTTATCGATGATTACTCTAGATATATGTATATATATCTTTTAGCACATAAATCGGAGGCACTTGATGCTTTCAAAGAATATAAGCAAGAAGTGAAAAATCAGTTAGGGTGTTCGACCAAAGTCTTAAGATCAGACAGAGGAAGCGAATATACCTCGACATAATTCTTAGAATTTTATAAAGACTTTGGTATTGCTAAACAAAATATAATGCCCAAAACACCTCAGTAAAATGGTATAGCTAAGAGATACAATAGAACCTTGCTGAATATGACAATGTCAATGTTGCTTGATGCCTCTCTTCTAAGGGTATTTTAGGGAGAAGTAGTAAGTACAATTGTTTACATACTCAATAGAGTACCGTGTAAAGCTGTATTCACTATACCATATGAGATATGGTTTGGAAGAAAGCCCAACCTAGGTCATCTCAAGAGGTAGGGATCTATAACACACGTGAAGATCCTTGATCACTCTAGAGATAAGCTAGACAACAGGTCATTGAGATGTGTATTTATTATATATCCAAAAGGTTCAAAAGGATATCGGTTTTATCATAAGGACCATGCACTCATTGAAAGCATAGATGTTGAATTCTTAGAAGATACTAAGAATGACATCTTGAAGAACGATGAGGAATGTGTTGATGATTTGGTAGATTTAGACCAATCATCTTTTGAGCCCATAGAAGATCTTCTTAAAACTACCAATACCTTAAGTGGAAATAAGAGGCCAAGAGCCACTCTGTCCTATTTAAATGATTATCACACTTATCTTGTAGAAGAAGTGTGTAATTCTATAGATTTGGATGAGTTGACTGATAACTTGACTTATCAGCAAGCAATGAACTTATCGAAAGCGACAAAATCGGAGAAAGCCATGGATGAGGAAATCGAATCCATTGAGAAAAATCAAGTTTGAGAATTGGCTTATTTGCCAAAAGGAAGAAAAGCTATAGGCTGCAAATTGGTTCTGAAAAAGAAATACAAGGTCGATGGTACAATCGACAAGTTTAAAGAGAGGTTGGTTGCAAAGAGTTTTTCACAAAATGAGGGGATAGATTATGTTGAGACATATTCTTCAGTTATGAAATTTGTATCCATATAGATAATCATGACAATATCTGCATAATATAATTTGGATTTACATCAGTTAGATGTAAAGACAACTTTTATAAATGAAGATTTTGAAGAAATCATATACATGTAGCAACCCGAAGGATTTGTGGTTGAAGGCTAAGAAGATAAAATATATATGTTGAAAAAATCCCTATATGACTTGAAATAGTCACCTCGCCAATGGTATTTGACCTTTCAAAATGCCATTATAGAACTTGGGTTTGTGGCTAACAAACTTGATTGTTGTGTATATGTTTGGAACAGTGGGAGCCACTTTGTCATCTTGTCGTTGTATGTAGATGACATATTGTTGACAGGAAACGACAATGAGATGATTGTCAAAACCAAGTCATGGTTAAACTCCAAGTTCGAAATGAAGGATATTAGGGAAACATCCTATATCTTGGGTATAAAGATCTCACGAGATAGAGGATCTAGACTCTTATGCCTGAGCCAGGAGAGATATATTGACTATATCCTCAAGAAGTTTAAAATGGGTGAATGCAAGTCTGCAGATACACCTGTTGCAAAAGGGGTTAAAGTAAGTAAGGTTGATTGTCCTGGTGAAGGAGATGATAAGACTAATGTTCCTTATGCACAAGCTATTGGCAGCTTGATGTATGCTATGTTGTGTACAAGACCTGATATCAACTTTACTATTGGTCTTGTCAGTAGATATCAAAGTAATCTTGGTTGGCAGCACTAGGTAGCTATAAAAAGGATTCTAAGATATCTGAAAGGAACAAAGGACTTGAAATTGTATTTTCAAGCAGATGAACTGAAAGTGGTAGGATACTCAAATATTGACTTTGCTGGGAGCAAAGATGACAACAAATCAACCTTAGGACAAATATTCTTATTTGAAGGTGGTGCTGTTTCTTGGGCATGTAAGAAATAGGGCTGTGTAGCGTTGCATACACAAGAAACTGAGTATGTTGCTTACTGTTTGGCTGCAACTAGTGCTGTTTGGATAATCCGCTTCATACTAGATTTGAAGTTGGAAATAACAGACGAGCCAGTGGTTATCTATTGCGATAACAATGCAGCAATTACTCTTATTAAGAGTGGAGCTGATTGCTCGAAAAGCAAGCATATAATGGTAAAATACCACTATGTTCATGATATGGTTATGAGAAAGGAAATATCTATCTCATACATGCAACGGAAGACATGTTGGCATACCCCTTAACAAAAGGCATAACAGAGGAACTCTTCTCAAAACATATTATAAACATGGGTTTAAGATATGTTTGATTGTTATATATGTAAATAACCATACAACGAACATATTGTTGTGTAGGTAAATAATTATACAACGAAAGATTTGTTGTGTAGGGAAATAACCACGCAATAGGTTCTGATTGGAAAAGTAATCAGGAATCGACATAACTAGGAAAAATCTCTGAAAAGTGGGAGGAAAACCAGTATGTCGATACACTTGGCTCGAATGGCCAAGTGGGAGATGTTACAACATAGTGGCCATTCTCGGCTCAGGTAACGACTAGACTGGCCATCCAGTCCATTACCTGAAGATAGGGCCATATCGGTAACGGATGACCGTTACCGAGATTTTCGGTAACGGTCATCTGTTACAAGCTCCCAAACGAGGAAAACCGTAGGCGGATAAGCACGACGAAGGGGGAGCACCTGTCTATAAAGGGAGGAATTACAGACACTCTATACACAGTGAAAATACAGAAAAAGCAAAAGAGACAGAGAGTTATATTTGTCTGTGTGAAAACTCTGCGTGGGAACCTCATATCCATCATTATCTTCATATTCTTCTGCATCTAAACAGGAGCTGCTCATTGAAGAAGATGACTTTATCGGAATTCGTTAAACAGTACCAAGCCTTCATCGAAATCCGACGAACGAAGGAAGAGGTACTCCTCTTCACACAATCCGGCCCTTCGTTTTACTAACTATACACCTCACATAATATTTTATTTGGTTTTGTTTATTAAACTAACTAAATCTGGTGAACAATTCATTCAAACAAGAGCAAATTACAGATTCTTTGGTACATATCTTGTATTAGAAGCACTATTTATCTTTTCTGGTAGCACTATTTGGAGGACTTCATTATTTTTATTTACTCTCTCTCTCTATATATAATAGATAGATAGATATTTGCATTAGAAGACGGAGATGAGCACTTCCACTGTGGGCAAGAAGAAGAATCTCATATAATTTTGCATTTTCTTCACGTTTATTGAATAACTTAATATGTAATACATGATATATGTGAAATATATATATATATATATATATATATATATATATATATATATATATATATATACATGTATATATTATATGTATAAAGAGAGTGAGAGCTACTATACAACATTTTAAACATTCTTTGATTATCATTATCGTTCGTGCGATCAATCAAATGATGATGCACTTAATTATCGTTCGTGCAATTGGTGGTACTGACATGATCTTTAATGATGTTGACGGGTGGCTCAATCTCGTCTACATGATGATAACTAATAATTCTTATCTATCTATCTATATATATATATATATATGTGTGTGTGTGTGTGTGTTAAACACATGTACCTATAGAATGTGTTAGCCACACAAGTAGTTTACAAGTGTCTAGGGAAGCAATGATTTACAGTATCGAGTATTGGGCAATTTCTATGATATAAATGAGAACATTATAAAAAAACGTTAGATTCATAATGAGATCATTCCGGCTGCAGGGATTTCATACTCCATGAATAAAGCGAACATTCCCTTCTATCTGACTCACCATAAGCGTCAAGTTTGGTTCTATTCTGTGCAAACAGAAATTCGTCAATATAAGTCCAAAATCCTCGCCTCCCGCCCTTGTTTCAGCACTTGGGGGTCTGCATTCTAGGGCAGGATCTGTGTGGGAGCCTCTAACTTTTGTGGGCAGTTCCTCTCTTTGGATTTTTCTTCACCTATCACGCGAACCCATCGAAATTCTCAGTCAATCTCACTCAGAACCAAAGTTTTTGGGTTTTCCTTCTTCGCGAGATACGAATGATACGACACGGGACTCGTGATGTTGAACCAAAGCATCAAGCCAATTGTCACGCAGGTAAAGTTTAAGCGACAACAAAACTTAGAGAGAGATTTTGGGCGTGCGTCGTCTTCTTCCTCCACCCCGAAGCAAGATCTCAGAGCATTAGAAAACACTACACACAGAGGGAGATAGAGAACGTTATCAATAAGCTGTTATTCAAAGAGTTTTTTTTTTATACTTTGGGACCCTTTTGCACTATCTCTTCTCCTCTTTCCCGGCTTCTAGCCTTCTTGTTTTCTGCAAAAACTCAATCCCTTGTCTACGTGACCCATTGACATCACAGGTTTTGAAGTGCTCCCTTTTAATTTTTTGTTGGTTTTTAGATGTATGCGATCTCGAGGGACTGCCGGAAGGTAGTATTCTACCTGAGATCATTTGCTTCGTCTCTCTCATTCATTTCTCGTTGTGTTTGATTTATGTTGATGCTCAAAACTGCAAGTCACGAAGAGTTTAAGTCACAGAGAGCTTGCCGGACTTGGATCCAATCGAAAGTTAGGTCATTACACCGAAACATTGGACAGATCTACAACCCATTCCTTTAGATAGTACACTAAATAGCGGAGATAATTAGTCAGATCATGCAATTTCAACATTATGATATACTCTCTCTCTCTATATATATATAGCGGGAGGGAGGGAGTCTTAGTTGTATATTGTGGTACATGCACAAACATTGACACTATTCATCTTTGAAATCATTGGTGAAAATTTGATTATTGTATTTACACTTAATATATATCAATACATTAAATGTAAAGTCATTTGAATTTTTATGCACGATATTAAAGATTAATATTATGCACCAAACACCATTATCCAGATACCACACACACATATATAGATTGTTTGGATCTTGCCCAACTGCTCATGGATTGCTTTTGATGATATGAGTATAATTTCAAAATTATTGGATTTTGGGTGGCATATATAATACATACACGTAGAGTATCTAATAATTGTTGACAGTATTGATCATCCATAAATCTGATCCGAACTGGTGTTCTGATTATAATGAATAAGATTTTAATAAGAAATTACAAAGACAACATTATTGTTCTTGCACATATACTGTATGAACTGTTGTGGACATGAATAAGAATCTGATCGAACACGAGATTACTGGCAAATTCAGACAGGACACGAACAAAAGCCAAAAGCTTGTGCTCTTGTCAACCATGAGTGACACAAAAAAAATTGGTTCATGTTTGGATTCACCTATTTTTGACACAAGCACAAAATGACATAACAGGAACACAACCCAGAACAAGAAATTGTGAACTATTTTGAGATAGACAATTATTTCTATATTAACCGCTACAGCCTTCATACACTTAAGAGTGGATACAGTGAGGCGTATTTCTGTTTTGCCCCTCTTGTTTTGGTAGAATGGAGAGGCCGGAGTCAGATGCACACTGCGGGCATCGAACTCATGACCTTATTGAGCGTTATTGTCAGTTGTGCAATTTTACCCATCTTATTAGAAACTTAGGTGCGTCAAATCCAATTGCAATATGAATCCACTTGTATCGCATAGGGGATCTGGTTCAAATCCAATTTCTGGTGACATTTGTCGTTAATTTTATGTGAATGATTCATATTTCATACTCAAAGTCTAAAATCCTGTGTAGTAGAATTTATAACATATAACAAGATCCTCTCAGCTTCACAAGTGCCCGCGCAGAAACACACACACACAGAGACACCGACGGACACGACTCGAGAACAGGTTTAAGTGTCCAGGGAAGGTGGAGCCAGACGGCGACATTATATGACCGTATGCTTCTTATCGATACCTTTTATTTCTATAAATATGATCTTTTAGAAGGACTTCTGACTGTAGCAGTCGAGGTGAGCACCAGAGATCACACCAAATATGCTGCAGTGCCTCTGGTAGAACCCGATCCGATCTGCAACCCGGGCATCATATCCATGCCCGCACTCCAGACCTCACTCCATAGCCGGATAAACGACCGGCCGCTAGGTCCGCAGCCGAAGAATCCATTTCCCAATGATGACATCATGTACAGAAGGCTTAGGTGATTGGGTAGTCATCCAGAACCAAATTGCAGTCTTGAATGAAATTACTGGATCACTAGCAACTAAATCCGGGTTCTTGAGCAGAATAGTTGCTGCAGAATTTGAAATTAAAAATGTATTAGACATACTTATCCACTCCGCTTGAATTTAAGTTAAGAATGTGACTTCCAAATAAATAAAAAACATAGTAGCAGTGATGGAAGAGTCATCCTCATTAGCTGAATATATGTTTTGTAATTGCATAATGTTCATTTCGATCAAGTCAGATAGCTGAATATATGTTTATAATTGCATAATGTTCATTTCGATGAATTCTGCTTATAACTTCAAACAGTGGCAGATCTCTATTGTGGCTAGGTGAGTAAGAAAGCAAAACTTAAGATTGTATAGAGGCTCTATACGCACACACACATAAAATATTTATATATACAGAAATATATACTAATGCGGATTCATA
The DNA here is from genome assembly GCA_036023115.1 of Brasenia schreberi. Taxonomy (NCBI): domain Eukaryota; kingdom Viridiplantae; phylum Streptophyta; class Magnoliopsida; order Nymphaeales; family Cabombaceae; genus Brasenia; species Brasenia schreberi. The sequence continues at coordinate 3,605,465 of JAYKKT010000040.1, forward strand.
CCCGACTTAAGTGATTTACATATTGAGACTCATATGAAACATTTAAGAGCAAAAAAGAAGAATGCTTACCTTATATTTATTGATCTAGAAAAAACTTTTGGTAAGGTGGTAAGAGATATTCTTTGATACAAAAATGTGTCATGACTCACGAAAAAATACTAACTCCTTTGAAGTTAATATTTAGTTACATGAGGGATCAACTTTAAGTTCATATTTATTTATATTGATCATTGAAGGAATAACATTTTAGAGCAAAAAAGAAGCACCCTTACATGATATTTATTGATTTAGAAAAAGCTTATGATTGGATGGTAAGAGATGTTTAGATAACCTTGAAAAAAAGAGGTATTTCATTTATATACATAAATCTTATACAAGATATGTGCAATTGTACAAAAACATGTGTGAAGACTTATGAAGTAATGACATACTCTTTTGAAGTTAATATTGAGTTAAACGAGGGATCAACTTTAAGTGTATATATATATATATATATATATATAAAGAGAGTTGTTCGTGGCATTGTGCTCCCTTTATTGGAATGATATTATCAGTCTCAACCTAAGAACTTAATTTCTTAACAGGGGTGTGATTTTCTTGAGCTAAAAAGCCATACGGGGACCTCAGCGAGATCCAGTCCGGTCATTATCGATCCATGATCATTTGGTACTCAACATTGGAGTTTACTTGATCCATGGGTTCGTGACTTTGAAGTTCCCTAATTGCATCTGGACAGTTCCGATTGGACTTGATTATAATAGAAGGTGCCTTTGAAAGCGTGGTCCATGTGATTATAACAACAACAACTAAGCCTTTTCCCATACTAGACGGGGTCGGCTACATGGATTCTTTGTTTCCACGTATCCCTATCGTATGCCATGCTAGCAGTTAATTCACAATAAGCTAGATCATTCTTTATTGTTTCTTTCCAACACTTTTGTGGTCATCCTGTAGCTCTTTTAATACTTTTCAAATTTAGTTTTTCATACCTTCTTACAGGTTCTTCTTTTGATATTCTTTCTATATGTCTAAACCATCTTAAATGATATTCTCTCATTTTATCCTCTATTAGTGCCACTCTTAATTTGTTTCTAATAACCTCATTATATATACGGTCTTTTCTTGTATGACCACTCATCTATCTCAACATCTTCATTTCTATCACAAACATCTTTTGTAGATGTTGATGATTAACTACTCAACACTCAGAACCATAAAATATGACAAGCCTAATTGTCGCTCTATAATATTTACCTTTTAACTTTAATGATATCTTCTTATCACAAAAAATACCTTTTTATAACATGGTCCATGTGACAAAAATTAACAGTGATTTAAATCTAACATTTCTAATATATAGAATGACAATTCAATATTCATTGTCCAAACTGCATAAAAAGATCATTTGTGTATGAGTGAGAGAGCAGGATGAATATTTTATTTATTGGATCTGGATTCAAATCCAATTTCTGGTCATATTTAACATTGCCTTCATCCTCAGGAATGACACACATTTCTTATCTGATGCCTAGACATGGTTGATAGCCGCCGTCCTGGAGGTTCCAAGTGGAACCGAATTGGGCAAGGAACTGACTGCAACCAGAATCATTCGTACCCGTACCTATGCAACATAGGTGATTGAAAAGTCATCCAAAACCACAATGCAACCTTTAATGAAACTACTGGATCACTGGAAACCAAATCTGGATTATTGAGCAGATCGGATCCTATTGCTTGTCCGACAGAACCATTATTATAGTTGCTTCAAAATTTGAAATTAAAATGTTTTAGATATATTTATCTCCTCCACTTGAATCCAAAGGATGAGGTCTCAGTAATAGTGATAGAAGAAATATATGCTTCATAATGTTCATTTCAATCAAGTTAGATAGCTCGAAAGCAGATTTTCTTGAGATAATAATTTGATTTCCTGAATTTCAATTCTAACTAAAATCCTAAACTTCAACCTATGATCGTAAGTAAAACTACGAGGTAATATTACTTACTCATTCATGAATGGGTTCCATCTGGTGCAGTTGACCATCCTCCTGCAGAAAGAACCAATCCAATTATCCTTGGTTATCTACCACATAAATCAATTTATCTTCTTCTTAACACCATATTTACATACTAATCTTCACCATTTAGTGACTATCTACCATCACATATCAACTCTATCTATATTTTCCTCGCTTCATGAATAGGGTGTTTCATTTGAAAAGTCCTCCATTAGGTAGACGCATTTCATGCAAGAGGATCAGAGCAACAGTAGTTGCCTGTTTTTATTTCCACTGCACTGCATGTATATGAGACCACGTGCAATTAAAAGGGCTGAGGATCATTACTGGTTATTTCATAAGATGTTAGAGTAAGAAAGGCAGCAATCTCAATTTTACTTGTGGCAATTAAAATCCCTTTTCTGGATATGCTACATCGTTCCGATGCAGGCAGCATTTTCTCAGAGATACTCTAAAGAATTAGGTTGCTCAAGTCACTACCACCACCACCAGTACACGGTTCGCTTTGGCACCCTGTTCCGCAACAGTCACTGGTGTTGCCGCACCAGCCATACTGGCCGCAACACAACCCATCCGAGTACAAAGTGCCGCCCGCTTGGCTGTGGAAACCACATGAGAGAAAGGATGCCTATCGTCCCATTGATGCTAGGGAAATGGAAAGTATAAGCATCCATCTCATTGCATATCCCCATGTTTTACTAACTATAATGATGATAAAATATTGCCTATCGTCCTGTTGATGCTAGGGAAATGGAAAGTATAATCATCCAATAGGCATCTATCTCCCTTCATATCAGTCCCTTTGTTTTACTAACTATAGTCGTCGTATAATATTTTATTGGATGTTGCGTGCTGATTCATGCACAAATTTATTGGATGATTCGATAAACAGTGCCAAGAAGTAATACCGAAAAAGAAGTGGAAGAAGAAGAAGATGCACATCAAAATTCAAAGAGCAAGTTTGCGAGGAGCTCGATGAGTGAATGAGCTAGATGGATCATTAGGCAATCCTGATCCAATCCTCATTGAGCCACAAACGAGCATAGAGGGCAAAACTCGAGCGGTGCGAAATGATTTCAACTCGATCTTGAGACTGAAAATCGAACTCATTCGAGATCGAGATCGAATTTTCTCGCCTAACGTGTCTCTCACCTCGTAAAGACCTGCCGCTTCACCTGCATCCATTGGAAACTATGACTTGTCAGCCCATGAACGTAAGTACCGGCGAACAATGGGTCAGGTACATCTGATATTCCACGCAGATCTTGTTTATCATCAAATGGTTAAAGAAACCAAATGATCTGGTGAGCAATTTAAGAACTGTTATGTACATATCTAGAGGAACTTCCTCCCTTTGGCATTGCGATGCAGGAGGGCTTCAATGACACCTTTGACGGCCATTTCTTACAGTGAGCTCAACGTAGAATTATCCAGATATCCATATCCGACTCAAAAAACTATAATCTGATTCAATTTAGAAGTGTCAGCATCTTACACAAATGCTTGGCATTGCCATTTATGTGGGGAGACAGGAGACTTTTCATGGTATCAATATAACTATTATTTACCTTTTCTGGTGCACTATTTGGTGGCCTTCATTAGTATCAATATCTCATATACTGCCATCAGCCGGATGACGAAATCTCTTAACGGCTTAAATTAGAAAGCTTACGTGTTGGCGTAGTTTCTGAAACATTACTTTGTTCCTACGTGCACCCTTTCCCTTTTGACCTATTCATCTGATTGACTGTTTGGCTTGGCCAGTTGTGCCCTTGATGTGCAACCTAACCCCAACTACCGTGAGATAAGTGCCTCGATAAGGCCAACTTTCTTCTTAGATCTGATTCATATACATACACATGCATATATAAATATACACACACATGCATGTGCATGGATGTAGATGTAGACATGACCAGTTCCGGGCATGTGACATACCAGTTCATTCGTCGAGGATCTCATAAAGGCAGTTTTAGTGATGTTAATATCCGATGTAAATCCAGCCCAGTGACATACCAGATCATTCGTCTGTGTTTCTTATAAACTGAGCAACAAAACTAGAAGTTGATTGTTTTAAGTTTAAACAAGCCCTTTACCCAAGATATAGTGCATAAATTAGGTCTGCAATTAATCTAGGTATCAATTTGGATCTAGGTTAGGTTTTTGAGTCATTTTAGAGTTGTTTAGTGTTTGATTTGAATCTCATTTGTTGCATTAAATTTGTACAACAACAACTAAGCGTTTTCCAATGCTAGACGGGGTCAACTACATGGATTCTTTGTTTCCACAGATCCCTATCGTGTGCCATGTTAGCAGTTAACTCACAATAAGCTAGATCATTCTTTATTGTTCATTTCCAATACTTTTGTGGTCGTCCTCTACCTCTTTTAATACTTTCCAAATTTAGTTTTTCATACCTTCTTACAGTTTCTTCTTTTGATCTTCTTTCTATATGTCCAAACCATCTTAAACGATATTCTCTCATTTTATCCTCTATTGATACCACTCCTAATTTATTTCTAATAACCTCATTATGTATACGATCTTTCTTGTATGACCACTCATCTATCTCAACATCTTCATTTCTATCACAAACATCTTTTGTATATGTTCATGATTAACTGCCCAACACTCAGAACTATAAAACATGACAAGCCTACTTGTTGCTCTATAATATTTACCTTTTAACTTTAATAATATCTTCTTATCACATAAAATACCTAATGCTCCTCTCCATTTTAACCAACCAACATTAATTCTATGCGTAACATCTCCATCAATTCTTCTATCACTCTAAAAAATTGACCCCAGGTATCTAAAACTTTCCTTTTGGAAAATGCAATGTGTGCCAATTTTAATTTTTATGTCCTCTGATGTAACCAAATGATCAAACTTACATTTCATATACTCTGTCTTTGTTCTGCTAAGTCAGAGGCCTTTGCTTTCTAATGTTTCTCTCCATAATTCCAATTTTCTATGAACTTTTTCCTTATACTCCTCCACTAACACAATGTCATATGCAAATAACATACACCAAGGTACTTAATCTTAAATATGTTTTGTTAACTCATCAATCACCATTATAAATAAGTATGGACTTAAAGTTGATCCTTGATGTAACCCAATATTAACTTCAAAGAAGTTTGTCATTCCTTCATGAGTCCTCACACATGTTTTTGCACTATCGTACATGTCTCTTATAAGGTTAATGTATGTCAATGGGATACCTCTTTTTTCCAAAGTTATCTAAAGAACTTCCTTCGGTACCCAATCATAAGTTTTTTCTAAATCAATAAATATCATGTCAAGGTCTTTTTTTTTTCTCTAAAATGTTACATAAGACGTCTCAAAAGGTGAATCACTTCAATAGTAGATCTGCCTAGTATGAATCTAAATTGGTTCTTTGTTGTACTTGATACTTGTCTTAACCTACGTTCGATAATTCTTTCCCATAATTTCATAGTATGGCTCATTAACTTGATACCTCGATAATTTGCACAATTCTGAATGTCTCCCTTGTTCTTATATATGGGTATAAGTGTACTTACTCTCTATTCCTCGGGTATCTTTTGGTTTCTCCATATTTCATTAAATAGTCTTATGAGCTAAGTGATCCCTATTTCTCCTAGTATTTTTCAAACTTTTATAGAAATATTGTTTGGTCCTACCGATTTACCACTCTTCATATGTTTAAGAGCCTCTTTGACGTCATTCTTTTGAATATGTCGGTAGAACTTGTGGTTTATATACTTTTTTGATTTGGCTAACTCTCTTAAGCTAATACTAACATCTTTATTTTTATTAAAAAGCTTATAAAAGTAGTTTTTTTAATCTATTTCTTATATCATCATTTGCCACTAGAATTTTTTCATCCTCGTTCTTGATGCATCTAACATAATTAAGATCTTTAGTTTTCTTATCTCTAGCCCTAGCTATCCTAAAAATATCTCTTTCGCCCTCTTTTGAGTTGAGTTTTTTTATATAAATCCTCCCAAATTTTAGCTTTTGCTTCACTGAAGACCTTTTTCGCTTCCTTCTTTTCAACTTCATCTATGCGAAAAACATATTTCGTATTCGACACTAGAAGACTTATTTCAAACGCAAGGCTAATGACCTCCAAATGCACTTAGACGCCCCAGATTTTGAGTAGGAACTTATACCATATGACGATATCCTCTCAGATTCATACGAACGCACACATACGTGTGCTCCCACAAGAGCGCACACAAAGAGAGAGAGAGAGACAAAAACTGAGACATGATCAAACAGTAGCAGTCAAGGTTGGCACCAGTGCTCACACCAAATATGTTGTAGTACGTCTAGAAGAACCCGATACGATCGACAACCCAGGCATGATATCCATGCCTGCATTCCAGACCTCTGTTGATGATGTTGGTGATAACGCCATACCTTGGTAGGTGACCTGCCACTGTGTCTGCAGCTGAAGGAGTCCATTTCCCAGTGATGACATCGTGTGCAGAAGGCTTAGGTGATTGGGGAGTCATCCAGGACCACAATGCAACCTTGAAGGAAATTACTGGACAACTGCCAATTAAATCCGGGTTGTTAAGCAGATCGGATTCTATTGCTTGTCCTTCAGTCTCATAATTATAGTTACTGTAGAATTTGAAAGTAAAATGTATTAGACTTACTTTTCTGGCAGGCTTGGAGAGAACACTTACTTTATATTTTTATATTTATTGATTTAGAAAAAACTTATGGTTTGGTGGTAAGAGATATTCTTTTAAAGAATCTTGAAAAGGAGGGGTATATACTTAAATTTTATATGAAATATGTGCGATGATACAAAAACATGTGTAAAGTCTCACGAAGAAATGACTAACTCCTTTGAAGTTAATATTGGGTTACATGAGGGATTAACTTTAGATTTATATTTATTTATATTAGTCATTGAAGTAATAATATTTTAGAGTAAAAATGATAACCATTACATGATATTTATTGATCTAGGAAAAGCTTACGATAGGGTGTTAAGAGATGTTCTTTATAGGACTTTGAAAAAAAGAGATATCTAATTGATATACTTATGAAGTAATAACATTCTCCTTTTAAGTTAATATTGGGTTAAACGAGGGATAAACTTTAAGTTTATATTTATTTATATTGATCATTAAAGAGTTCAATCTCTAATTTTTTTATTGCAATGATCAAATAGTGAAGATGGTTACAATAGGTTTAAGCATAAATTAGATTGAGCATATACCACTATATATGGAACATATAACTTTTATAGCGTAGGTATGTAAATATACCTCTCTAGTCTTGAGTATGGAATGATCATGGGTTAGTCTAAGAACTTAATTTCTTAGCAGGGGTGTGATTCCCTTGAGCTAAAAAGCCATTTGGGGACCTTGGCGACTGACTATTTCAAATTAATGGAACAATGCACATAATTGTTTTGTGCGATGAGTAATGACCTCCAAACTTCTCTCTCACATAGAAGAGAAGACTTTCCATCTCAACAGAATTTACAACTTCTTCATACTTATTGAATAACTTGATATCTAATACATGATATCTATAATATATATATATATATATATATATAAAGGAGACTTTTCATCTAAACATAATTTACAACTTCCTTGTACTATTGAATCATTATATATAGAGTGCATTGTGTTAGATTTAATGCGCATTTAATGCATGTTAGTATTCCTAAATAAATAAATATGTATGAAAGAAAAGTATAAAGTAACATTCAAGGGACTTGTGAGACAAAGTTTAGTCTCATATTGATGGATGTGATAAACACATATTCTTTTATATATTTGGTAGCTCATGGACCTTAGTTCAAAGAGTTTGAGTAGGACGTATTATATCACACACGCGTGTACAGGCATGTGCCTAACTGAGCCGAGCTTAGGCTTGGGCTTGCAAAAAAACCTTTTGATTTAACGGTCAAGAGTTTTTCATGGTCACGGATATGAATAAGATGATATGATTCCAAATACGGTGGAATGATTTCGTATAAGACAGCACGGTTGAGGATAAAGTGGTGCATCATTTGAATCAAATCCATGATCCGTGATCCACATGTGTACCTATAAAAAGGTGATTAGGGGTCCTCCTTGAACACACAATTTCCTTTTATCTCTCTCTTCCCATGTCTTGGTTCTGTCTTTTTTTCCATGGTGATGTTTTGATCCTTATGCTCATGGATATTCTCTCTTTCTGTTCCAACCATATACAACTGAGGTGTGTTCGAGGTCGATTTAAAGTCAGGTACTACTATTCGAGTTGTGTGCGTTTTATATTAGGAGGAAAGCATAGGTACCCGTATGTACTCATAGTGGGACATTGATTTCTCTACAGTGAGTTTGAAAGGTTGGCTCGCATAGATAAGTTTCTGATTTTTGTTTTTACTTTTTTTGTACTGCTTGATTATGGCTTATTTTGGATCTGCGACTATTGTTTATGATTGGAGCACGATTACATTTGTTGCATATTACTTTATTATGTATATATGTCTACGGTTAATTCTAGCAATCTTAAAGAAATTATTTTTTACTGTAGTGAACATGTCTATGACTCTTACCCTCCGACCTAAGGTCACCTTCACCTTGATATCAAAAAAGTTTGTCGGTCTATATTTTAAACACTGGCAGCAACATATGAAAATTTGGTTAACAATATTATGTTGCATCTGTACATCGAATCGGATTGTCCCCAACCCATGATATTGATCCTAGAAAGTCGGGTAGAATCACCGAGTAAAAGGAGAAGGAAACTTTGTACCATTGTTAAATTTTATCGGTACTATAAAATATTTTATTTGATATATATAGTTCTTTCCCTTCTACGACAATGAAAGATCTGTGAGTTGTTTTAGATCTAAAATATAATACTGAAGAACTCGGTTTTTAAAAATATTTTGTGGCAAAGTTCCTTAAGTATCAAATGATAGAGGAAAAATTTGTGACCGAACATGCCTAAGAGTTTCAATTTTTATGCCATGGTCTGAAAGAAGCCGAAATGGAACTTCCTAATAAGTTTATTGTTATATCTATTATAGAAAAATTTTCTAAGTGTTGGGAGGGTTTCAACCTTGATCTCAATTATAAGAAGGATAAGATGACCCTTGATATTCTAATGGTAGACATAACAATAGAGGAAGAACATAGATTTATAAACCTGTTATGCCTGTAAACAACAACCTTAGGGTTAATCTGACAGTTAGAAAGAAACAACATAGTGATCCTAAGAAAAAATAAGTAAATTATAAACAAAAAACTAAGATTCAAAAGAAACCCCAAAACAAACAATGCTGGCTTTATGACTAAGTTAGACATTGCGTGAGAGCTTGTCCATCAAAGAAAGCGAAGAAACCTCCAACCTTCTAAGGAGCTATGGTTAATATGATGGTGACCACTACACCTGCTTGTGATGGATATCTATCTTTAAACTCTATCTCCTTTCTATTTATGAGCTATAATACTAGATAGTAAACATTGCGCTAATGTACATGTATGTGTTGTCTCTGTTTGTGTCTACTCAAACCGTCTCTAGGCGAACAGTGACCTTAGGGGATTATTTGAATAATAAAGTCAAGGGCGAAAGCTATATGGACTTGAAGTTTTCTTTGAAAAAGATTCTAACTCTTGAGGGAGTTAGACACATTCCAACGATTCGTCGGAATATCCTCAGTGGTGTTACTTTAATTAGAGAGGGATTAAGATAATATTGTAAATATAGTAAAATCGTTATTACATGACTTAGTACTGAGTATTTCTTTGGAAAGGGCTATTTGTGTGATGTAGAGGATTTGTTTAAAATTTATGTAGAACAAATTATTGATTCTTGTATGAATTTCAATGATAATAAAACCTCTACTTTTATTTTATATTCTTCTTCTGTGTGCAATATTGAATCATCTCATTTATGGCATACTAGGTTGGGTCATGTAAACCTTGATTACCTTAAAAGAATGATGAATTTAAATCTTATCCCTAAAACCGTCATATATAAAAAACACAAATATGGTATATGTGTAAGCGAAGCAACCTAGTAAATCTTTTCAAACAGGTGAAAGAAAAGTCAAGATTTTGGGTTTGGTGCACACTAGTATTTGTAGATTGAATGGATGACTACAAGGGATATCACCAGACAAAGTGTCCCAAGTAGAGAAAGACCTGACTGTAGCAGTCAAGGTTGGCACCAGTGCACATCCCAAGTATGCTGTTGTACCTCTGGTAGAACCTGATCCGATTGGCATCCCCGCAATCATATAGATGCCTGTACTCTAAACCTCCATTGATGATGTTGGTGATAACACCATAGCCGGGAACACGGTCGGCAACTATGTCTGCAGCCGAAGGAATCCATTTGCCAGATGACATCATGCGCTGAAGGCTTGGGTGATTTGCTATAATGCATGGGTACTCATACGGGGTACTTACTCAGAATGGTACATGTACCGGTACCTGAGTGCTTCAAATTTTTTTTGGATCCATCCAATTATATGCATATATAGTTATAGCATGAATAAGTTAAATATCAGTATGAGTCAACTTCATTTCAAAACAGAAAAAGTCCTATGTTTTGACTTGTCTTTGACAAAAGTTTGTTGTTCAAGTTTTGTCACAATTTGTATGTTTCAACTTTTAATAAGTTTTACATAGGGTGAATTTTTGTGATATTTTAATTTTATGTATGCTTTTTTCATTTTTTATAACAGCATGCCAGTTCTTTATTATCGTAGGTACAATTGTGAGGAGTTCTTGGTTACTATGAGATCTGGATGGATCCTCTGCAATAATATTACTTGCTCATTCATGAATGGGGTGTTTCATTTGAAAAGTCCTCCATTTCAAGCAAGAGGATCAGAGCAACAGTAGATGCCTATTTTTACTTTTCCACTGCACTGCATGTATATTAGACCGCGTGCAATTAAAAAGGCTAAGGATCGTTATCGGTTATTTCATAAGATGTTAGAGCAAGAAAGGCAACAATCTCAATTTTACTTATGGCAATTAAAATCCTTTTTCTGAATATGCTACATCGTTCTGATGCAGGTAGCATTTGCTCAAAGATACTCTGAAGAATCAAGGTTCTCAAGTCACTACCACCACCACCAATACACGGTTCACTTTGACACCCAGTTATGCAACAGTCATTGGTGTTATCGGACCAGCCATACTGGCCGCAACACAACCCATCCAAGCACAAAGCACCGCCAGCTTGGCTAGTGCATTGCTGTGGAAACCGCATGAGAGAAAGGATGCCTATCTATGTTGCATGGATGCGAGTACGGTACCGGTACCCGGGTACATTACTATTAAAAATATAATAAAAAAATAAATTTACATAAATATATATACACAATTATATATAGAGCATTCTATATTTTAAAGAGCACATGCTTGGGAGATAAATATCAAAGTCATGAAGGTAACTAAAGAATAATAGCTGCTGAAATGCATAAAAAACTCGTCATGATTCAAAAATGTACAGAAAGAACCTTTGATTAAGCTTACTTTTGATGTCATGTTGTCATGTCTAAGTTATGCATTGGCTTGAAGTTATGCCCATATTGCTGCAAGCACAGAGAACACAAGTCATCATACGGACTTATGCATGTTGAACACGAAAATTGAAACTACATGTGTACCAGGAGAACATAAATAGGATGAATCTGATTCATATTGCATTTCTAAGCTTTCTGGTTTATCTTAAGTCATAATATCAATCAGTCAAAAGGGATGACAATATTTATCTAAATAACCATCGCTCGACGTTTTTTATTCAACAATCAGCTGTTCTGGAACCCTGTTAGAAGTACAACATACATTTCGTTTAAGATGTTCATGGAAACCCTGTCTTACAAGGGTTGAAATTTCATGCATATAACTCATGAAGAAGGATCCTTTAACATGTTGGACCCTATGATCTCCGTATCTACCTTGCCCTGTAAGTCACAAAATGGTTTATTTATGAGATTTGGCACTACATGGTTAAAGAATCAACAAAACCAGGCATATCCATGCCATGAATGGAAGGATTAAGAAAATAAAAGATAACAATTACCTAATGGAACTCTTCTGCATCTTGTAAATTGCAATTGCTCTCTATCTCAACCGATACAAATAGATATTTAAGAAGAAACTAAATGTAGACAAAACAATCAATAAGTATAAGGTCAAATTAGTCGTTAATGGATACACACAAATGGAAAGAATAGATTACTTTGATACATGTCTCATAGGTTCGTGAATGACTACCATACGAGTGCTTATAGCACTCGCCTTTGTATATAACCTCATAATCAATCAAATACATGTGAAGATTGCTTTCCTACATGGTAACCCTTCATGAAGAAATTTATATGAATCAGCTAGAGGGATTTGTGGCTCATGAGAATGAATATAATGTATATAAGCTTGTTAAATCATTATATAGTTTGAAACAAGCCCCTAAACAATGATATGAAAAGTTTGACTATGTGATATCGTCTTTTAACTTAATTTCTAATTATTATGATAAATATGTCTATCGCAAGTCGATCAATAATGCTTTAATCATTCTTTGCGTATACGTAAATGATAGATTGTTGTTTAGATCCTTTATAATAATAGAAAATAAGACTAAGTCATTCTTATATAGTAAGTTTTAGATGAGAGATATAGGGTGTGGTTGATGTGATTTTATGACTTAAAATCATAAGTTCTACTAATGATATAATAATCTCTTAGTCTCATTACGTTGAGAAAGTTTTAGAAAAATTTGGATATACAAACTGTAGACATATTAAAAGCCCATATGATTTATCTAAGACTTTGTATAAGAATAAAAGTGGTATTCATGTGTCCCAACTATGATATTCTTAGATTATCGGTAGTTTGATATATCTAAGTAACTGTACATGTTTAGATATTGCATTTGTTGTGTGTGAGTTGAGTAGATACACTAATTGTCTAAATAAAACCCACTAAGAAGCTCTACAGGGAGTGTTTCGCTATGTGAAGGGTATGATTTTCCTTAGAATATATTATAGTAAACATCATTTAGTTCTTGAAGGATTTAGTGATACTAGTTGGATAACAAAGAATTCTCAGAGTAATGGGTCAATATATATGTGTTTCTTATGGGTGGTGGTGGTGACACCAACAAATCTAAGAAAAAAGTTATTTTGGTTCATTCTACCTTTAAGACAAAACTATATGCTTTGAATGAAATTGGATTGAAAGTTAAATGACTTAAGGGACTTATGTTCAGTTTACCTATGATAAAGAAGTCATGTCTTATAATTTTAGTACATTGTAATAGTACGACTAAAATTACTAAGATCAATAGTTTCAAGTACAATCAAAAGCAACGTATACACATCGAAATGAGACTCAAGTGTATAAGGGCTCTTATGTCTAATGGAGTCATGATTGTAGATTTTGTTTGATCTATAGATAACACAATTAATCCTTAATTAAGGGTCTTTCAATATCCTTAGTTGAAAAATTAAAGTTGGACATGAGACTCTAACTTACGATTTATTCATAAGCAGTGACAACCCAACCTAACTGAGTAGAGATCCTACAAAATAGGTTGAATGTAGTAGTAACAAGTTATTAGGTAAATAGGATGACACTTTGTATTATGTGATACTTTTAGTATTTGTATGTCTATCTTTGTAAACCTAAAGTGTCATGATTGCAAGCTTAGTAAGAGATTATTCTTAGAATGGGATCAAATCCTAAGATAGGATGCTAACAATCCATCCTTTGAGATGCCTGACTACGTGATTGACATTGTGTAGCCATAATAGGAGAATTAGGTTGTTGCCTAAAGTCAATCATGATATATGATATGGATACATTACCATTAATGTATCATTCCTATAGATCATACCGTAACCTTTTATTATATTGTTACCAATAGATACCTTTACACTCAAGGTTGAGGTTTAAGACATATGTTCACCTAGTTCTTGTAAGGATAATATTGAAAAACTTTTGTAACAATTCAAACTAGAAGGTACTATTACTAAAAGTATAATATGATGGTTGGATTAGAAAGATACTTTTACACTTAAGGACTTTGTGAGAGATTGTTGGATTTAATGTAAATTTAATGCATGTTGATATCTCTAAATAAATAAATAATATTTGTATGAAAGTCCTAAAGTGTAAAAATAACATATGTGAGATTTGAGAAAAAGATAACAAAGAGGAGACAAAGTTTAGTCTCATATTGATGGATATGATAAATCAACATGTCTTTTTATATATTTTGTAGCTTATGAATCTTAGTTCAAAAAGCTTGGGGAGGACATGTTATACCACATATGCGTGCACACGTGCTTGTCAAGCCGAGTGTGGCTTGTGGCTTGGGTTTGGGTTTGGGTCTTGATATATCTTTTTGCACGAAAACTTTTGATGTAACAGTTTATTAAGAGGTCATAGATAGGGATTAGATGATATAGTTACGCATAAGGTGGGGCATTCGAATAAGGCGAGATAAAGAATAATTTTTTTGGACTACATTACAATAAACAACATTCGATTCTTAAAAGATTTAGTGATGCTAGTTAGATAACAAAGATTTATAAGAGTAGTGGGTCATTCGATATGTGTGTCTTGTGGGTGGTGACATTGTCACCCAAAAATTTAAGAAACAAACTATTTTGGCTCGTTCTACCTTTAAGGCAGAAATATGTGCTTTGTATTAAATTAGATTGAAAGTTGAATGACTTAAGAAACTTATGTTCAATTTACTTATGGTAAATAAGTCACATTTTGCAATTTCAGTACAGTGTAATAACATTAGTACAATTGTTAAGATCAATAGTTTCAAGTACAACCAAAAGCAAGAAAGACACATCCAAGTCAGACTCAAGTCTGTAAGGGCTCTTGTGTATGATGGAGTTATGATTATAGATTTTGTTGAAACCAAAGATAACACAATTGATCCTTCATTAAGAGTCTTTCAATAGCTTTAGTTGAGAAATCAATGTTAGAGATGGGACTAAAACCCACAATTTATAGTGACAATCCAATCAAATTGAGTGGAGATCCCACAAAGTAGGTTTAATGTGGTAGCAAAAAGGTGTTTGGTAAATAGGATGATACTTTGTATTATGTGATACTTTAGTATCTGTGTGTTTATCCTTGTAAACCTAAAGTATCATGACTACAAGTTTAGCAAGAGATTATTTCTCTCAGTGAGATCAAATCCTAGGACATGATGCTAGCAAACCATCCTTGGAGATGCCCGACTACGTGATTGACATTGTGTGGCCACAATAGGAGAATTAGGTTATTTCTAAAGTTAATTATAATACAGGATATGAATACATGACCATTAATGCATCACTCCAATTAATCATGCCGTAACCTTTTATTATATTGTTACCAACAGACACCTTTATACTCAAGGTTGAGGTTGAAGATATATCTTCACATAGTTCCTGTAAGAATAATATTGGATAACTCAGTTAAGAGTTCAAACAAGAAGGTACCATTAACAAAAGCATATAGTTCTTGTAAGGATAATATTGGATAACTCAATTAAGAGTTCAAACCAGAAGGTATCATTAACGAAAGCATAATATGATGGTTGCATTAGAAGGACACTTTTACACTTAAGGACTTTGTGGGAATTGATGGATTTAATGTACATTTAATGCATGTTAATATCTCTAAATAAATAAATAATATGTGTATGAAAGTCCTAAAGTGTAAAAGTAACATAAGAGGGACTTGAGAATAAGATGACAAAGAGGAGACAAAGTTTAGTTCCATATTGATGGTTGTGATAAACCCACATGCCCTTTTATATATTTGATAGCTCATGAATCTTAGTTCAAATAGCTTGGAGAGGATATGCTATACCACACACACGTCCACATTGGGTCAGGCGTGTCTTGTGGCTTAGGTTTTGGTTTGGGTCTTAATCTATCTTTTTGTAAGAAAAACTTTTGATCTAACGGTCAAGAGTTTTTCACGATCACATATAAGGATTAGATGATACGGTTCCAGATAAGGTAGTGTAGTTTCAGATAAGACTAGATGATTACAGAAAAAGCGGTGCTTCATTTAGATCACATCCACGATCCGTGATTCACATGAGCACCTATAAACAGATGATTAAGAGTCCTCCCTAGATACACAGTTTCTTTTTCTCTCTCTCCCCATCTCTTCGTGTTGTTCTCGTCCTTGTATCAGTGGATAGTCTCTCTTTCAGTTTCAACCATAGGCAACTGAGGTGTGTTTGAGGTTGACTCTAAGTCAAGTACATTTTCTTCGAGTTGTGTGTGCGTTTTATCTTGTGAGAAAGGCATAGGTACTATTGGATCCTATTGCTTGTCGAGCAGAATCATTATTATAGTTGTTGCAAAATTTGAAATTAAAATGTTTTAGATATATTTATCTCTTCCACTTGAATCCAAAGGATGAGGTCTTAGTAATAGTGATAGAAGAAATATATGCTTCATAATGTTCAATTCAAATTTTCAATCAAGTTAGATAGCTCGAAAGCTGATTTTCTTGAGATAATAATTTGATTTCCTGTATTTCAATTCTAACTAAAATCCTAACCTTCAACCTACGATCGTGAGTAAAACTGTGAGGAGTTGTTGGTTACTATGAGATCTGGATGGATCCTCTACGGTAATATTACTTGCTCATTCATGAATGGGTTCCATCTGGTGCAATTGTCCATCCTCCTGCAGAAAGAACCAATCCAATTATCCTTGTTTATCTACCACATAAATCAATTTAAACTCTTCTTAACACCATATTTTCATACTAATCTTCACCATTTAGTGACTATCTACCACTACCTATCAACCCTATCTATACCTTTATCTTCCTCGCATCATGAATGGGGTGTTTCATTTGAAAAGTCCTCCATTAGATAGACGCATTTCAAGCAAGAGGATCAGAGCAACAATAGCTCCCTGTTTTTACTTTACAATGCGTTGCATGTATATTAGACCGCATGCAATTAAAAGGGTTGAGGATCATTACCGGTTATTTCATAAGATGTTGGAGCAAGAAAGGCAGCAATCTCCCTTTTACTTGTGCCAACTAAAATCCTTTTCCCGAACATGCTACATCGTTCTGATGCAGGCAGCATTTGCTCAAAGATACTCTGAAGAATCAGGGTGCTCAAGTTACTACCAACACCACCAGTACACGATTCGCTCTGGCACCCAGTTCCGCAATAGTCACTGGTGTTACCAGACCAACCGTATTGGCTGCAGCACAGTCCATCTGAGCACAAAGCGTCGACGGCTTGGCTAGCGCATTGCAATGCTAGTGCGCGCAATGCAACCAATAACAAGGTCAGTAGCAGGCACTGGGAAGAGGAAAACCTTATGAGAGAAAGGATAACTATCGTCTCGTTGCATATCCCCACGTTTTACTAACTATAATCGTGATATAATATATTATTTACCTCGTTCATAGCATCAAATATTTACAAGTGATGTGGATTAATGCGCATATTTTTAACCCTCTTGATTTTCTAAAATGCACTAAATTTCGAAAGATTTCATGGTCCTGCCTAGACATCGCCGGTTGCAGTTTATTCGAAACCAGGAATTGGATCCAAGCTGATACCAAGTTGGTTCTAATTCGGGTTTTGAAAATCTGGTTTCTGTTTATTGCCCAAATCGTCCAAAACTGAACATAAGTAACCAGTGTCTTCAAGCCACTGGTTCTAGGGCCGGTTCCAGTTCCATGGAAGGAAGAATGTGTTGAACTTTATCCATCTTCCCCATCTTTTATTATTAGATTGGGCAGGCCGGCGGCCGATGCACACCCCAGGCATGGAACACATGACCTTGAACTTGTCAATGGACTCCCCTAAGCATGTGAACGCTGTTGCCCGTTGTGTAATTTTACCAATCTTTTAGAAACTTAGGTTTTCTGTGAATGATTCATGTTAACATGACCTCCAAATGCAGTTGGACGGCTCAGATTCTGTGTAGGAACCTATAACATGTAACAAGATCCTCTAAGCTTCACACGAACACACAGAAGCGTGTGCCCCATACGCTCACAAACATTCACACACAGAGGAGAGACACAGAGATTGTAAAATTTACAATAGTTGCCATAAAGACTCCAAAGAGCAATTGGATTATTGGTGCTAAGCCATGACACTGGACACGTTACATTTGTGAATTTCACTATTAGACACGACCCGAGAACAGGTTTAAGTGACCAGGCAACATGGAGCCAGACGGTGACACTTTCTGACCGCAGACTTCTTATTGGCACCTTTTATTTAGAGTTGATCTCCACTTCAGGTCATACAGACAAATTGTCCAAAGTGGAGGCCTACTTATATAATCTTTTAGAAGGACTTCTGACTGTAGCAGTCAAGGTTGGCACCAGGGCTCACACCAAATATGGTGCAATACCTCTGGTAGAACCCGATACGGTCTGCAACCCTGGCATCATATCCATGCCCGCACTCCAGACCTCCATTGATGATGTTGGTGATGACTCCATAGCCGGGCAGGCGGCTGGCCGCTGTGTCTGCAGCCG
This sequence comes from Brasenia schreberi, assembly GCA_036023115.1. Lineage (NCBI taxonomy): Eukaryota > Viridiplantae > Streptophyta > Magnoliopsida > Nymphaeales > Cabombaceae > Brasenia > Brasenia schreberi. The sequence continues at coordinate 3,623,991 of JAYKKT010000040.1, forward strand.
AAGGAGTCCATTTCCCAGTGATGACATCATGTGCTGAAGGCTTAGGTGATTGGGGAGTCATCCAGAACCACAACGCAGTCTTGAATGAAATTACTGGATCACTGCCAACTAAATCCGGGTTGTTCAGCAGATCGGATCCTATTGCTTTCCCAGCAGGCCCATAATTATAGTTGCTGCAGAATTTGAAATTAAAATATTTTAGATATACATCTTCACTTAAATTTAAAGGATGAAGTGCTAGTAATAGTGATGGATGAAATATATGCCTCATGATATCATAATGTTCATTTCAATCAGGTTAGATAGCCAGATAGCAGATTTCCTTGAGATAATTAATTTGATTTATAGCTTATAAAATCATAAACTTCAATCTACGATCGTAAGTAAAACACTGAAGAGATGTTCGTTACTATGAGATCTGGATGGGTCCTCTGCCGTAATAGTTCTTCCCGGCAGCGCAGGGCCATTGAGCAGTGTTTACACAGTAGGATCCTGGATTGCCTTGCTCACTGATGTAGCAGTATCCCCATGAATACGGTCCATCTGGTGCAGTTGCCCATCCTCCTGCAATCCCAAAGTCCTTTATTAGATACATACATTTGAAGCAAGAGGGTTAGCTGCCGGTTTTTTCTTTCCACTATCTTGCATGTCTAGCAATTCAACGCATCATCTGACCACTCACCCGAAATCAATGGCTGCTAAGCTAGCTAGAGACTTCTTGCAACTAAAAGGACTAAGGATCCTTACCTGTTGTTTCATGAGAAGTTTGACCAAGGAAGGCAGCAATCTCCCTTTTACGTGTGGCATCGTCGCCCGTTGTACCAAAGCCACTGAAGGCTTTAGCAGCAGTGATGAAAGCATTGTAAGTGTAAAATCCTTTCCCGGGACAAGCTGCATCATTCCTATGCAGCAGCATTTGCTCAAAGCTAGTCTGAGAAATCAGGGTGCTCAAGTCACTACTACCACCACCTCCGCCACCACCACCACTACACGGGCCGCTTTGGCACCCAGTTCCACAGTAGTCAGTAGTGCTGCCACACCAGCCATACTGGCTGCAGCACAACCCGTTAGGGCACAAAGCACCACCGTTTTGGCTACCGCATTGCCCTGCTTGGCCACCACCACTGCAGGGTCCGCTTTGACAGCCAGTTCCACAGTAGTCACTGGTGCTGCCACACCAGCCCCACTTGCTGCAGCATAACCCGCCGGGGCACAAAGCTCCACCGGCTTGGCTACCGCATTGCTCTGCTTGTGCACATACTGCTCCTATTAACAGGGCCAGTAGCAGCCACGGCAAAGAGGGAAACCCCATGAGAGAAAGAACGACTAATATGTGCAGACAAGACTTGGGCTTGGATGGGATTGATGTAAGGGATATGGCAAGTATAAATAGGCATCCATCTCCCTTCATACCAGTCCCTTTGTTTTACTAACTATAGTCGTCGTATAATATTTTATTGGATGTTACGTGCTGATTCATGCACAGATTTATTGGATGATTCGCTAAACAGTGACGAGAAGTAATACCGAAAAAGAAGGAGAAGTGGAAGAACAAGAAGATGCCCATCAAAATTCAAAGAGCAAGCTTGCGAGGAGCTAGACGAATGAATGAGCTACATGGATCACTAGGCAACCCTGATTCAATACTCATTGAGCCACAAACGAAAATAGAGGGCAAAACCCGAGTGGTGCGAATATGATTTCAACTCGAGCTTGAGACTGAAAATCGAACTCATTCGATATCGAGATAGATTTTTCTCTAGAACTCAACGTGTCTCTCACCACGTAAAGATCTACCGCTTCATCTGCACCCATTGGAAACTACGACTTATCGGCCCATGAACGTAAGTACCGGCGAACAATGGGTACATATGATATTCCACTAGATCTTCTTTATCATTAAATGGTTAAAGAAACCAAATGATCTGGTGAACAATTTAAGGACTGTTATGTGTATATCTAGAGGAACTTCCTCCCTTTGGCATATCGATGCGGGAGAGCTTCAATGACACCTTTGACAGCCATTTCATACAGTGAGCTCAACGTAGAATTATCCAGATATCCACCATATCCGACTCAAGCAACTATAATCTGATTCAATTTAGAAGCGTCCGCATCTTACACAAATGCTTGGCATCGCCATTTATGTGGGGAGACAGGAGACTTTTCATGGTATCAATATAACTATTATTTACCTTTTCTGGTGCACTATTTGGAGGTCTTCTTTAGTTATCAATATCTCATTCTGCCATTAAGTTAGAAAGCTTACGTGTTAGCGTAGTTTCCGAAACATTCACTTTGTTCCTACGTGCACCCTTTCCCTTTTGACCCATTCATCTGATTGACTGTTTGGCTTGGCCAGTTGAGCCCTTGATCTGCAACCTGATCCCAGCTACCGGTTGATCTTAGTAAGTTAAACCGTGAGATAAGTGCCTAGATAAGGCCAACTTTCTTCTTAGATCTGATTCATGTACATACACATGCATATATACATTTACACACATATGCATGTGCATGGATGTAGATGTAGACATGACTGGTTCCGGGTATGTGACATGCCAGTTCATTCGTCCAGGATCTGATAAAGGCAGTTTTAATGATGTTAAGATCCGATGTAAATCCAGCCCAGTGACATACCAGATCATTCGTCTGTGTTTCTTATAGACTGATCAACAAAACTAGAAGTGGGTATTTTTAAGTTAAAACAAGCCCTTTACCCAAGATATAGTGCACAAATTAGGTCTGAAATTAATCTAGGTATCAATTTGGATCTATGTTAGGTTTTTGAGTCATTTCAGGGTTGTCTAGTGTTTGATTTGGATTGCATTTGTTGCATTAAATTTGTAATTGAATAAATTTTACTATTCTTACTATTTTGGAAATGTCTAAAGGTTAAAATCAAAGGACTTCACGGTGATAAGAGCAAACCAAGACATTGGATCTTGATACACATTTAGGTATGAGGTTATGTATTTTTTAATGACCATGCTGAAAGTAACTTTTGGTGATTTGAATGATTTAAATATGCATGACTCTTAGCTGTTATATTGATGATGCTTGAATGATATTTGATATTATGGGTTACTTGATACATATTTCAGATAAAATTGTTTATAACTTGATTGATAACGAGTATCATTTGATACACATATATTTGGTTGAAGAACGTAATTTGATATTGTGTCTTGTGAAATTTGAACAAAGAAAAGAGGTTGCAAGAGGCCAGAAGACCATCGCTTCTTCTGTTGAAAAAGAAACTCTTCCTGTCTCTACACTCACGCTCCTTCACTCATTAGAGAAATAGGAAGAGGGAAGTTAAGAGACAAGGAGGAAGAAGAGTTGAAAGGAAGATAAGTGGGACGCTCAAAAGCCACCCTGCTCTCTTTTTATCTGCAGAGGGAAAATTGTTCTACTTTAGGTTTCACCTATTCTTGACATGAGGATGAAATGACATGAGAGCAACACGACCTGGATACAAGATACTGTGACCTAATGGGGACTGGATCGTGATTCAAATCCAGTGACTTCTGGTCATCCTTGCCCGAAATTTCAACTTCAGCCTTGCGAATAACATATTTCGTATTCGACACGAGAAGACTTATTTCAAACGCAAGGCTAAAATCCTGTGAAGGAAAATATGACCTCCAAATGCACTTAGACGCCCCAGATACTTAGGAACTTATACCATATGACGATATCCTCTCGGATTCATGCGAACGCACACATACGTGTGCCCCACAAGAGCACAGAGAGAGAGAGAGAGAAACTGAGACATGATCACACCAAATATATTGCAGTACCTCCGGTAGAACCCGATACCTACCCGGGTATGGCGTGATCACCAACATCATCAACCGAGGTCTGGAGTGCGGGCATGGATATAATGCCTGGGTTACCAGATCAGGTTGCCGAGAATAGCCATTCTATCTATAACATCTCTGACTTAGCCAGCTAAGTGTATCAACATACTGGTTTTCCTCCCACTTTTCCAGGGTTTTATCTATTTATGTCATTTCCTGATTACTATTGCAATGAGTACCTGTTGTGTGGTTATTTTCCTCCACAATAATTTATTTGTTGTATGGTTGTTTACCAATACAACTCTATTCATACGTTGTGTGGTTATTTCCCTACACAACAATCAAACATACCTCAAACTCATGTTTGTAACATTCTTTGAGAAAAATTCCTCTGTTATGTCTTTTGTTAAGGGGTCTGCCAACATATCTTCTTTTGGCATGTATAAGATGAATATTTCCTTTCTCATGACCATATCATGAACATAGTGGTATTTTACCAATATATGCTTGCTTTTCGAGCAATCAGCTCCACTCTTGATAAGAGTAATTGCTGCATTGTTATCACAGTAAATGATAACTGGCTCATCGGTTATTTCCAACTTCAAATCTCGTATGAAGGGGCTAGTTGAGTGACAGATTTACTGGATGTTACGTGGTGATTCATGCCTTTTGTTAAGGTGCTTTCCTTTATTGGATGTTAGTGCTGATTCATGCACAGATTTATTGGATGATTCGATAAACAGTGACAAGAAGTAATACCTTAAAAGAAGGAGAAGTGGAAGAACAAGAAGATCCCATCAAAATTCAAAGAACCAGCTTGCGAGGAGCTAGTTGAGTGAATGAGCTAGATGGATCATTAGGCAACCCTCATCCAATCCTCATTGAGCCACAAACGTGCATAGAGGGCAAAACTCGAGTGGTGCAAACATGATTTCAACTCGAGCTTGAGACTGAAAATCGAACTCATTCGAGATCGAGATCGAGATCGAGATCGAGATCGACTTTTCCCTAGAGCTCAACGTGTCTCTCACCACGTAAAGATCTGCCGCTTCACCTGCACCCATTGGAAACTACTACTTATCAGCCCATGAAGTAAGTACCGGCGAACAATGGGTCAGGTACATATGATATTCCACGCAGATATTGTTTATCATCAAATGGTTAAAGAAACCAAATGATCTGGTGAACAATTTAAGGTCTGTTATGTACATATCTAGAGGAACTTCCTCCCTTTGGCATTACGATGCGGGCGAGCTTCAATGACACCTTTGACAGCCATTTCATACGGTGAGCTCAATGTAGAATTATCCAGATATCCACCATATCCGACTCAAGCAACTATAATCTGATTCAATTTAGAAGCGTCAGCATCTTACACAAATGCTTTGCATCGCCATTTATGTGGGGAGACAGGAGACTTTTCATGGTATCAATATAACTGTTATTTACCTTTTCGGGTGCACTATTTGGAGGTCTTCATTAGTTATCAATATCTCATATTCTGCCATCAGCCAGATAACGAAATCGCTTAACGGCTTAAGTTAGAAAGCTTACGTGTTGGCGTACTTTCCGAAACATTCACGGAATCGACCAACCCCCTTAATTTAATTGAATATTCAATATAAGAATGTCTATTACTGGTGATACTCTCAAAACAAACAATGCAAATAATTGTTTTATACAATGATTAATGATCTCCTCTCTCTCTTTCTCTCAACACGAGACTTTTCAACTCGATATAATTTGCAACTTCTTTACGCTTATTGTATCACTTAATATGTCACATGATACACACGCACGCATATACATATATCTATCCACGCTTAATATGCAACTTCTTTACGCTTCTTGTTTTAATATCATTGTGTATTAATCGCATCGATCGAACAATAGATATTTTTTAGTAGATTTAGGCATGAATTTGGTTTGAACAAGAACCGTTTATAGAGAGATATTGTTCCGTGCTCAATCCCTATCCATGCGTAAATCTTTTTAAAAAAATTCACCAGCGTGTCAACATGATCAAAAGTAATTCATAATGTTGTATTTTCCATACTCATATTTAATTCATAATGGTACAATTCAGTTTTTAAAATTCAAATCTCTATTTTTTTGGAGCTATCAAATAGTAAAGATATTTAGAGTAGATTTAAGCATGAATTGGATTGAGCATGTACCACTATATATCTAAGTGTGCATATGCGGACATTCAATGCTGTACAGTAGCGAGTGCTGGGCAATTTCAATGATATAAATGAGAGCATTATATATAATATAAAAGTTAGATCCATAATGAGGTCGTTAGGGAAAAGTTGGTGTAGCATTAATATAGTATTAAAAAAAGTCATACACTTAAAAGGTATATAGTAAACACATGAAAATAAGAGACTCACAACTGGTTGAAAAGAACGCAATCAGTTGTTATATATACACATATGTACATGCATGCATACATGCTACGTCTGTCTTTGTTAGGTAAGAACGGGAAGGGTGGACCAACTTTATGTTAACATGTCTCTCTTTTGTTGACCTCCTCCCAACTTTTTGTGAATCAATATATATATATATATATATATATATATATATATATATATATATATATATATATATATATATATATATATATATATAGTGATTGGATCCTATCCACCACCCATATCCTTTATTACTATTGCTTTTAGGTGATGAGTAAAATAACATTATTTATCTAAAAAAGGCAACGAGTAAGCTGTCAAAAATAGTTTTCCCATATATATATATATATATATATATATATATATATATATATATATATATATATATATATATATATATATATATATATATATATATAGAGAGAGAGAGAGAGAGAGAGAGAGAGAGAGAGAGAATTGTCCGTGGCATTGTGTTCCCTTTACCGGCAACGATGTTTTGTCTCAATCTACGAACTTAATTTCTTAACATGGGTGTGATTTACTTGAGCTAAAAAGCCATATGGGGACCTCAGCGAGATGGAGTCTTTGTGTTGGACTTGATTACAATAGACGGTGCCTGTGAAGGCGTGGCCCTTGGAATTCATGTGATGCAAACAGTGATTTGAATGTAATTTTTCTGTGTGTGTGTGTGAGAGAGAGAGAGAGAATTTTTTTATTTAATATGTTTAAAGGTCTCAAGGCGTCATTGGACTTTATTTCATGGCACTTACACAGGCAGATACAAACAGTAATGCTCATTATCTAAACTGCATATGATGATCATATTTCCTCTTTGTGTGTGTATGAGAGAGAGATCCTCACCAAATCTACAAGAAGAGAACTGAACCTGAGAATGTGACGGGTTCTAATCAAATTTGGTATGAATCTAATGAACCAGATTTGTATCCACTTCAAGCTTGAGCGGTGTTGGCGGCAGAGATCTTGACTCCACGAGACGCGGTGCAAACTCAACTCATACCGAGAATGTTAGCTCAATAATGGGAGGCATGTATGAATGTTTGTTAGGCTTAAGCCTTTCCTTGGAAGAGAAAAACTCAATTCTAGGGAGTGCACACCTCGCTTTGGTTTATCAGTTGTAAAAAGAAACAAAAGAGCCTTATTAAGTATGCTAAAAAAGGATTATAAGACCTAGCCTAATTACAAGTGGAGGCCGATGCCTAACATACACCCACATATGCACCCTCTAGGAGTCATACTCCCTACAGAAAGCAACGATACCAGAGTGCCTGCCATTGAGCTAACGCTCTGGGTTGCCATGAGTTTCTTTCAAGGAGCTGATCTACTAATTTGGAGCTTCGTGACAAGGAGAAAATGTGCATACTTCTTTATGTTAACCAAAACTCTTGGATATTAGCAAAAAATCATATTATATATTGTTTGTAATACTGTAATAAGATTGTATACATGTGCATATTCCCTCTCCTTTTCTTCCCCAAGTACTATAGGGAGGCGGAAGAGATGCAGGTCAGTGTATCGAGCTCATCACCTTCAACTTATGAGTCAACCCCCTAACCAGGTTCATGAAGCATATGTACTCCGTCGAGGAGGGCACGATTGTTGTTGATGAAGAGTCAGTGGCAATCTATTCGTTGCAGCAGTGGAAGCGGAAATGGAGGTTACTCCTTTTCGAGGTTTCCTCACAGCGGTTTACTCCAAGGAGACTTGTAACTTTTTCTTTTTTATATATATTATTTTGTGTCATGCACTGCTCTATTTATAGAGCAGTGGCTGCTCACGGTCTCCTAACTTGCACACTGGGTTTCTCTCTTCTGAGGAGTCTGAATCCGGATGGTTACCGTGAAATCCACTAACCATCCGACGGTTACACTCGACCCTATCCGATAATTCTCTCTCATAACGGATTGGATGGTCAATCTAGCCGTTACCAGATAAGGTTGCCGAGAATGACCATCCTATCTATAACATCTCTGACTTACCCATTCAAGTCAAGTGTATCGACATACTGGTTTTCCTCCCACTTTCCCAGGGTTTTACCTAGTTATGTCATTTCCTGATTACTATTGCAATGAGTACCTGTTGTGTGGTTATTTTCCTCCACAATAATTTATTTGTTGTATGGTTTACCAATACAACTCTATTCATACGTTGTGTGGTTATTTTCCTACACAACAATCAAACATACCTCAAACCCATGTTTGTAACATGCTTTGAGAAAAGTTCCTCTGTTATGCCTTTTATTAAGAGGTCTGCCAACAAATCTTCTTTTGGCATGTATAAGATGAATATTTCCTTTCTCATGACCATATCATGAACATAGTGGTATTTTACCATTATATGCTTGCTTTTCGAGCAATCAACTCCACTCTTGATAAGAGTAATTGCTGCATTGTTATCACAGTAAATGATAATTGGCTCATCGGTTATTTCCAACTTCAAATCTTGTATGAAGCGGCTTATCCAAACAACACTTGTTGCAGCCATACAACAGGCTAAATACTCAGCTTCATATGTATGCAATGCTACACAACCCTATTTCTTGCATGCCCAAGAAACAACACCTCCAAGTAAGAATATTTGTCCCGAGGTTGACTTGTTGTCGTCTTTGCTCCCAACAAAGTCAGCGTCTGAGTATCCTATCACTTTCAGTTCATCTTCTTGAAAACACAGTTTCAAGTCTTTTGCTCCTTCCTGATATCTTAAAATCTTTTTTACAGCTACCCAATGTTGCCAACCAGGATTACTTTGATATCTACTTAGAAGACCAACAGCAAAGCTGATATCAGGTCTTATACACAACATAACATATATCAAGCTACCAACAGCTTGTGCATAAGGAATATTAGGCTTATCGTCTCCTTCACCAGGACAGTAAGCCTTACTCAATTTAACCCCTTTTGCAACAATTGTATTTGCAAACTTGCATTCACCCATTTTAAACTTCTTAAGGATATAGTCAATATATCTCTCCTGACTGAGGCATAAGAGTCTAAATTCTTTATCTCGAGAGATCTTTATTTCCAGGATATAGGATGTTTCCCCTATATCCTTCATTTCGAACTTAGAGTTCAACCATGACTTGGTTTTGACAATCATCTCGTTGTCGTTTCTAGTCAACAATTTGTCATCTACATATAATGACAAGATGATAAAGTGGCTCCCATTATTCCAAACATATACACAGTCATCAAGTTTATTAGCCACAAACCCAAGTTCTACAATGATATTTTGAAAAGTCAAATACCATTGGCGAGGTGACTGTTTAAGGCCATATAGGGATTTTTCAACCTATATACTTTATCTTTTTGGCCTTCAACTACAAATCCTTCGGGTTGCTGCATGTATATGATTTCTTCTAAATCTCCATTTAGAAAAGTTGTTTTTACATCTAACTCATGTAAATCCAAATCATAGTATCCAGATATTATAAGGATTATACGTATGGATGCAAATTTCGCAATTGGAGAATATGTCTCAACATAATCTATCATCTCTTTTTGCGAAAAACCATTTGCAATCAACCTCGCTTTAAACTTATCGATTGTACTATCGACCTTGTATTTCTTTTTCAGAACCCATTTACAGCCTATGACTTTCCTTCATTTTGGTAAATTAGCTAATTCCCAGACTTTGTTTTTCTCAATGGATTCAATTTCTTCATCCATGGCTTTCTTCCAATTTGTCACTTCTTAGGCGTGTTTGCACGATTTGTTCGAGTTTTATTTGATGTAGGTATGCACTCTAGCTCGAGTATGGCGAGTATGTAATGCAACTGACACAACTGAACCTTAAAACCCAAAATTGAAAGACTTAGCAGAAGGGAAAACCCAAATTGAATGCAACTCACACGACTTGAATCTAAATTGCAGAAATTTAAATATATCTTTATCTTAAGAGCGAAAAGGCTCAATGTGTGCATGGGTGTTGTGTATAAATTGAAATGCAACACACGCAACTGAACCGTAAAACGCAGTAGAAGGGAGATATAGATATATATAAGAGCGAGAAGGCTCAATTGTGGCGTGAGTGCTTTGAGTGTATAAATTGAAAGGCAACTCACGCAACTTGAATTTAAAACCCAGCTGGAAGGGAAATACGTATATATACGTACGAGCGGAAAGGCTCAATGTGAGTGAGTGCTTTGAGTGTATAAAATGAAAGACAACTCACACGACTTGAACCTTAAAACCCAACTGAATGTATATAAATAGGGCTATATCCTATGGGCTGTTGAGGCCCGTTTGTGTGCAAAAGTGTGCAGATAAGAGCCGAAAGGCTCGAGTGTACGTGTGTGTGTTTTGCACATACATTACATCCGGGGGGAGACGATGCTCCGTTATTACAACCCCATATGACAAATTGAATTGAATAGAAAGGGATTTGATATATATCGAAATCAACTTACACTTTCTAGCCTTTTGAGTTAGGATCGTACAAGGGGCGAATCCGCCTTCTTCTTATGGAGTTCGGGGCATGTGGGAGCGAAGCCGGAGAGCTTGAGAGCTTGGAGAGACTTGGAGTTCCGGGAGCTGCAAGCTACAATGGGTTTGGGGCTAGTTGGGGCTGGTTTGGGCAAGGTAAGACTCGAGCCACCTTGGCTCGAGTTATAGGGTTTTTGTGTGGGATTCGGCCAACCTTTGGCCTTGGGTTTAGGTATGGTTTTTGACTTGGGATTAGGCCAGCACTTTGGGCTTGGTTTTGGTCTTGTGAAACTCGAGCCAAGGTGGCTCGAGTAGGAGTGACTTGCTCTAGGGTTCGGCCAACACTCGACCTTAGGTTTTGCTTGTGTGACTCGAGCCCAAGGTGGCTCGAGTGAACTTGGTTTAGGGTAGAGTCAGTCCGGCCAGCCTTTGGCCTTGGGTTTGGTATAGGATAGACTTGGTATTAGGCATGACTCGAGCCAAGGTGGCTCGAGTGATGGGATTTGGTCCTTGGTTTTCTGGTCCTTGGTTTAGGGTAGAGTCAGTCCGGCCAGCCTTTTCTTCTGCTCATTGGTTTTCTGGTCCTTTCTGGTGCTTTTCACTGTCGGTTTCGAGCGGGCTTTGATTCATCGGACGCCCAACTCTGGCCTGGGTCTTCCCCAAGTCTTTCTTTCGTTTTTGAACAGAGGGTGGCTTTTGAGACTCTGAACTCGAATCCTCTTCTTGCTTGGGCTTTTCTTTTGCCTTTTGTACTTGTTTTCACATTTTAAAACAGGTTGTCGTTTTGGCTTAAATGAGCTTTTTATGTTTTTGGGAGTTTTTTGATTTTTGAAAAATTCGGGGTGTTTACTGATGTCCCTCTTTGGCATTATCCAAATTTATTTGGATTTGGATAATGGCGAAGAAGATAACACCCCATTTTGGTTTTTCTCTCAAATTTTCTCGAGAATACACCATTTTTATTTCGAAAACCCTGTTTTCTTTTACCACAGGTGGAGATTTTTAGCAAAAAGGGGACTTTTCCTAGGTTTCCCTTTGTATGATCATGCATGGACGATTTTTGGATGCATGCATGAAAAAAAGTTTTTGTTTTTGGGTTTTTTGAGCCCGAAGAGTGCCTTTTGAGGCAGGCTGCTCCAAGCAGGTTTTACCCTTGTCTTCTAGACATTTTCGAGTTTTCGAGCTTTGGAGAGAGCCTTTTGAGGCTGTCTGCTCCAAGCAGGTTCTACCCTTGTCTTTTTGACATCCGTGGGTTTTTTTGAAAATCTTCTTTTTGAAAACGAACTCCTTTTTGCTTGTATCGAAAAGGACTTCCATTTTTTCATACTTCCCTTCATTCGGGTTTCAATACCTGCTACTCAGTAGAGGTTTTTGGGTAGGAAAACTTGGAAAACATTTCAAAGTTTCATTTCCTACAAAACAGAGTCAAGTTCTCAAACAAAATGAAATCCAAATAAGCCGATTTTATTCATACTTTAGGATTTTCGTAAATTTGAATCTTTTTCCTCGGGGATAAGCCCTAGGGATATGGGAAAGAGATACCACGGTCCCTTCTGAAGCGTCCCGTGGTTTTAGGCAAAGAGTCAGAAAATCGCTCTTTGAGCTTTGGCTTTTTGTTTCTTTTTTTCACAGAGGGTCTCCCACCCTTGTCTTTTTGACATTCGTGGGTTTTTTTGAAAATCTTCTTTTTGAAAACGAACTCCTTTTTGCTTGTATCGAAAAGGACTTCCATTTTTTCATACTTCCCTTCATTCGGGTTTCAATACCTGCTACTCAGTAGAGGTTTTTGGGTAGGAAAACTTGGAAAACATTTCAAAGTTTCATTTCCTACAAAACAGAGTCAAGTTCCCAAACAAAATGAAATCCAAATAAGCTGATTTTATTCGTACTTTAGGATTTTCGCAAATTTGAATCTTTTTGCTCGGGGATAAGCCGTAGGGATATGGGAAAGAGATACCATGGTCCCTTCTGAAGCGTCCCATGGTTTTAGGCAAAGAGTCAGAAAATCGCTCTTTGAGCTTTGGCTTTTTGTTTCTTTTTTTCACAGAGGGTCTCCCTTTGGGAGTATTTTTTCATTAATCCCTCTTTTCTTTAAAGGAGAGCAGCTCTTTGGAGGAGTTTTTGTATTCCCTATTTATTAAGGGAAGACCTCTTTGGGAGGAGTTTTTTTATATCTCCTTTTTTCTTTTTGAACGAGAAGACCTCTTTCGGAGGAGTTTTTGTATTCCCTGTTTATGAAGGGAAGACCACTTTCGGAGGAGTTTTTGTATTCTCGTTTTTCTTTTTCTTTTGGACACAACCAATTTTCCTTTTTGGAGAGAAAATAGAATGGGGGAAGGCTTATCCCTTTGGTTACTCGATTCAAACGAGATCATCCTATTTCTTAATAGCACCTGCTATTCGAAAATATTTTGATATTTTGAACAAGGCTTAATCTTGTAAGCCAGGGTTCTTTGAAATATCGCCAATTTGTTTTTGGAAGACTCTACCTTTTGACAAGTATAAATTCCTCCATTCAGGGTTATACAATCAACTTTGATCCTTCTTTCAAGAAGTTTCAAAGGAGTTCGATTTTTCAAAATCTTTTCGAAAAAGGAATTTAACATAAACCCTTTTGAATATTCGGGCATTTTCGGGTTTTGCTAATTTCTACCCACAATATCAACAGATTTTCGATTTTTCTTGCCCTTTTTGAAGACATGGGGACATTCCTACTCAGGTTTGCCCACTTCTTGGGCTTTCTTTGGGGTGGTATGATATGAATATGATGCATGCTATGCACTCCATGTGATTCAAAATGGAAATACACGATTTTATGCCAGAGTGAACATATGAAATGTATCTCACAAGTCAAGAAGGAGATGCATTCTATGAAATTCGTTTCTTCATGGAAGGTGTCTAGGGGCTATATTTAAAAATGCCCCTAGCTTGAGGGAAATTTCGCATGGCCACATGGTGAAGGGCATGGCTTTTCAAAAGGATTATGGATGGACAATGGTATGTTCATGTCTATGCACTTCCACGATTTTCCTAACATGATCATGCTACTTTTTGCTCAAGGATGGAAACATAACCAGCCCTAAGTGATCGTCATGGCCATCAGGTTTCAATTTTGACATGGTCTCCATGTTTCATCGTGAGATTCATGTTCTTATCCAACACAATCAAGGTTTTCATATAAACTTGAAGTTTTGAAAATCTTTCTTTTCAAAGTATATGTAGGGTTAAATTTTCGGAATTTTGATCCCTTTTGAGAAAGCAATTTTGGAAAATCCTCCCTTTCTATATGAAGATGGTTCTATACCAGCCCTTTTGATTTGAAATATGTTTCCTATACTTGATTTTGGTCAAGCAAGGTTTTTGGAATTCATTTTGAAAATTCGTGCCTTCATGGGGCATTTGATCAAGTATGGGGAATGTGTCTCACAGAGGCACTTCAGCCACACGATTCAGGGCTTATCCCTTAATTGAGTCTTGAGTTTTGAAACTCATACTTTGTTGAAAGGGCCTGCCATTTTGCCTACCTTTTTAAGATAAGTTTTTCAAATGAGTGCTTTAATGAATCATTCCCCTTTCCATGAGAGATGATGTCTCGAATTTTTAGGGCCTACAGCAAGGCCAAGCACGATTTTTCTTTTGGCTTAGTGATTCCTTTCACACGCAAAAAGAGTTTTCGAAATGTATGGCACATTTAGTATGAACAGCATCTTCATTTGATCAAGTCAAGCAAACAATGCAGGATTTGCAAAGCATGGAAGGTTTTTATCAAAAGAATTTTGAAAAGGCTTTTGTGAAATGATAACCCTTTTTTCGAGATTCTCATTTCTTTTGAAATTTGCCTTGAAGGTGTTGGATTTGATTCGCATGGAGACCTGTCTACGAAGGCTCGATACTTAGGGGGTCGACTTTCATTGCCCCTTTTGGTTTCACAAAACCCAGAATTCGAGTTCCAAGATGATGTCTAGACTCGATGCACATGAATGATTTCAGAGTGTGATGCATGATGCTTTATGCACACACTATGGGTTAAACTTATTTCTAAAAATCCCCAATCTTTGCATAAGTCAAGGATCTTGCGAATTTCAGGAAGTTCGGAGGTTTTTATTCCTCCTGGCTTTGGTGATTCTCAAGCTTTTCATTTTGAAAAAGCTCTAGACAAAAGGGTGTTCAAGATCAGCTTTTTGGATTTTTTTTGGTTTTTGGGAGTTATATATAATTTTCGAAAAGCATTTTTTTACAATTTTCGAAAATGGACTTTGTACATGGCCAAAGACTTTAAAACAAATTTCTTTTTGAAATTTTTATTTTTCCAAATGTTTTTGAGATTTTGTTTTGGGTTTTCAATTTTTTTTTGGTTTTTGGCAAATATCTGATTTTTTTGGCTTTTTCAAAAGGAGGGATCTTCCATTGAACCTACAAAGAAAACATTCATGGATCAGACTCTAATCAATAGGTCTAAGACATGGGTTTTGGGTTTTAGAGGTTCTACAGGGCACCCTTGACCCAGATGGTCTTAGGTGGCGGCTTTGGGGGTATGGGTGGGCTGTAGCCTAATCCATACTTCTGTCGATTGGCCTGAGGTAGGACAGGTTTGAGCCTACCTTGGTTTTGGGTTCCCAGGCCCTGGTAGGGTTTATATCCCATATTCAGAATCATGTTCCAAGACTTCTTGTTTTTCGAAAAGTTTTTGTATAAATCATGGTTTTGGAACAGGGAATCGTCCATGTTAGGGATATATACCCTTTTGGATGTTGGGATTTTGGATTCTGGGGTGATGGAAGACTTGGGCTTCCAAGTAACCCCGAATTGGGAGATTTTGTCCTCAAGGAAAGCCATGCTTGGTTCCTTGAGGAACTTTGGATATTGCAGGGTGATGGAAGACTTGAGCTTCCACACAACCTGTATTTGGGAGAATTTTTCTTCAAGGGAATACAAGCTTGTTCCCTCGAAGTTTTTGACTTGCTCCCTAGGTTCAACTCTTGGCGCCCCTAGGGATGGATTTTTTTGTTTCAAAGTCCTAATCTTGGTTCCAGGGTACAAGACTAGGCTCGAAGAAGTGGGTTTTTCTATGGCAGGGTTATGAACTCCTAAGATGTCGATGCATGCATTAGGGGTCTCCATGTCTACCATTTTTTCAACTTCTTTTTGTTTTTGTTTTTGAAATTCTTTTGGCTGGTGTGGGATATTTGGCGCACCTTGAAAATTCTCTGACTTAGGCACATTTCGTGGGTTTGTGTGTGCAGAGGGGTTATCCAACGCATCTGATGACCCTATATGAAGAAGAGAGTTTTGAGAAGGATAAGTTTCAGGAATACCTCTTTGTGGCTTGTCTACCTTTTCATGGTGAGAGCAGGCCGTTTTCCCGAGTAACTCTGTTTTGAGGCCCCAGGGTTTCACGAGGCGTTCCTTTTCGAAACCTACCTGTTTTTCACTCTCGTCTCTGTGTGGGGTGTGGGTTTTATGTCCCACTGTGTGTGTGTGCCTAGATTTAGGAATTTCACTTGAATTTTTTGAAATTTCAAAGTTTGATTTTTCAATTTTTTTGTCTTTTTGAAAGTTTTCAAGATTTTTTTGATTTTTTGAAACAAAAACAACATTTTTCGCATTTTCTTTGGAATTTTCGAATTTTGGATTTGTGGGAGTGGAGGACTCGCCCTTTTCTTCCTTAATTCCCTCGTTGATTTTGATTTTGGTTTTCTTTTCACAATCTTTATGCGCCCGAGAAGAGCTTCTATGGGATTTATGGGTTTTAAGCTCCTTGCTTAAAAGATCCATTTTTTTGAAAGTTGCCCATATATCAGCTAGCATTTCTCGTTCTTGGGCTATTTTGAAAACCTCTTTTGATTTACTCAACGAGGATTTTGGAAGTGTGGGAGTGGAGGACTCGTCCCTTTCTGGGTTTTGGCCTTTTACCTCACATCCTTCGTCGAGTTTGAATTTGGTTTTCTTTTCACAATCTTTGTGCGCCCAAGAAGAGCTGCTATGGGATTTATGGGTTTTAAGCTCCATGCTTAAAACATCTATTTTTTCTTTGAAAATCGCCTGTATATCAGCTATTGCTTCTTGTTTTTTGGTTGTTTTAGAAACCTCTTTTGATTTACTCGACGAAGATTTTGGTTTTCGCTCCATTTTCTGTAACTTTTCTAAGTATGCACGATTTTTTGGAAAATACCTTTTTTTTCGAAAATTTGAGTGTAACTTGTTTGTTTGAAGTCTACTTAAGTCCCGGATCCCACTGGGCGTGCCAAATCTGTAGACACGGAAAATCCTCGACTCTGAGTTCTTAGGCCTGGAGCGAATCTTTTCGCAATCTACGTTCTCTTTTAAGGCGTGCCAGCTAGCTTACTCAAACTAGCGAAGTAGTTTTTGAAATATCTAACTTTTGAAAGGTGATTGTAGGCAAGCGGGATCTTTACGTCGCAGACCTTCTTGCACCGACGCGCAAGGGTCAGTCTGTACGCTTAGAGACTTCGTTTGAATAAGTTAAACTCAAATTCAATTTTTGAATGATCAAGTGTTTGAAAACTTTGGAAATCATGCACTTGGCCAGTTTTTGCTTTTATTGGGCTTTGGGCGACCCTAAGTCTTTCAATTTCAACCACTTAGGCGTGTTTGCACGATTTATTCAGGTTTTATTTGATGCAGGTATGCACTCTAGCTCGAGTATGGCGAGTATGCAATGCAACTGACACAACTGAACCTTAAAACCCGAAATTAAAAGACTTAGCAGAAGGGAAAACCCAAATTGAATACAACTCACACGACTTGAATCTAAATTACAGAAATTTAAATATATCTATATCTTAAGAGAGAAAAGGCTCAATGTGTGCATGGGTGTTGTGTATAAATTGAAATGCAACACACGCAACTGAATCGTAAAACGCAGCAGAAGGGAGATATAGATATATATAAGAGCGAGAAGGCTCAATTGTGGTGTGAGTGCTTTGAGTGTATAAATTGAAAGGCAACTCACGCAACTTGAATTTAAAACCCAGCTAGAAGGGAAATACATATATATACGTAAGAGAGGAAAGGCTCAATGTGAGTGAGTGCTTTGAGTGTATAAAATGAAAGACAACTCACACGACTTGAACCTTAAAACCCAACTGAATGTATATAAATAGGGCTATATCCTATGGGCTGTTGAGGCCCGTTTGTGTGCAAAAGTGTGCAGATAAGAGCCGAAAGGCTCGAGTGTACGTGTGTGTGTTTTGCACATACATTACATCCGGGGGGAGACGATGCTCCGTTATTACAACCCCATATGACAAATTGAATTGAATAGAAAGGGATTTGATATATATCGAAATCAACTTACACTTTCTAGCCTTTTAAGTTAGGATCGTACAAGGGGCGAATCCGCCTTCTTCTTATGGAGTCCGGGGCATGTGGGAGCGAAGCCGGAGAGCTTGAGAGCTTGGAGAGACTTGGAGTTCCGGGAGCTGCAAGCTACAATGGGTTTGGGGCTAGTTGGGGCTGGTTTGGGCAAGGTAAGACTCGAGCCACCTTGGCTCGAGTTATAGGGTTTTTGTGTGGGATTCGGCCAACCTTTGGCCTTGGGTTTAGGTATGGTTTTTGACTTGGGATTAGGCCAGCACTTTGGGCTTGGTTTTGGTCTTGTGAAACTCGAGCCAAGGTGGCTCGAGTAGGAGTGACTTACTCTAGGGTTCGGCCAACACTCGGCCTTAGGTTTTGCTTGTGTGACTCGAGCCCAAGGTGGCTCGAGTGAACTTGGTTTAGGGTAGAGTCAGTCCGGCCAGCCTTTGGCCTTGGGTTTGGTATATGATAGACTTGGTATTAGGCATGACTCGAGCCAAGGTGGCTCGAGTGATGGGATTTGGTTTAGATCTTGTGAAACTCGAGCTAAGGTGGCTCGAGTAGGGGGGGTTTTAGGATAGAGTTTGGGCTGGGTTCTAGGCGAGGGCCAAGGTTAGCTTAGGGGTTGTCTTGGGTCTTTGGTAAGGGACCACGGCCTGGGTTAGGGGCTAGTTTAAAAGGTAGATGGGGGAGGAAAAAGGCTCGAGCCAAGGTGGCTTGAGCTAGGTAGTTTCAAAGGGAAGTTCGGCCAGCACTTGGCCGAACTTTAGGTCGTTTAGGGAGGTTGTTTAGGGTGGTGTTTAGGTGGTGGTCTTAGGTAGGAGACTTGGTGAAAAACGGCCAGCACTTGGCTGGTTTGGTGGTGGTTTTAGGGGCAAGTTTGGCTAGGATGGGTGGTCTAGAGAGGTTAGGGAAGAGGGGTTAGGTTAGGGCTTAGGGGACCTACCTTGGTTGCAACACCGCTCCAAGCTGCCAAGCTCCACCACGCCATGCTCCCTTTCAAGGTAGGGGACGTTCTTTGGTTGGTGCAGCTTCCTCAAGTCCCTTGGCCAACAAGGTTTCACGTAAAAAAATTTGAAAAGGGGAAAGTCAAGCCACTATTCTTGACTTGCTTCCTTCTCTCTCTCTTTCTCTCTCCACCCACCAAGCTTTCACGTGAAAGGCTTCTCCCATTTGAGCCTCACGTCCCATTTTTTTCAAGCCCAACACCTCTATTTATAGAGGTTTTAAGTGGGTCTTGGATTTGGGTCTGGCTATTCGGATCCAATCCAAACTCTATGTGGATCTGGATCGTGGATCTCGGATATTTTGAGATCCAGATCCAGTCCAAATATTTATTTGGGTTTGGATCTCGGATCTCAGATATTTTGAGATCCAGATCAAATCCAAACACAATTTGGATCTGGATATTTTTGGATCCAAACCCAATCCAGACTTTTCTTCTGCTCCTTGGTTTTCTGGTCCTTTATGGTGCTTTTCACTGTCGGTTTCGAGCGGGCTTCGATTCATCGGATGCCCAACTCTGGCCTGGGTCTTCCCCAAGTCTTTCTTCCAATCGGTGTTATGCTTTTCAGGACTTTTTCGACGTTCGTTTCGGTCCGCCGTTTTGGTTTTTGACCGGTTCCTTTTGATATCAAACTAAGATTGCCGCACGGATTCCGTTCTTCATTCTGACGGGACGTGTCTCGGACTTCTATCGACTTCCTCAGGTACTGGGCTTCTTTCTGCATTTTGGAGCTGCTTTGTGCTTTTTCTTTGACCCAAATTATATTTTTACCCTTCTGTCGGGCTTTTCTCCAAACGGGCTCTTTTTTCTTCCATTTTTGAATAGGGGGTGGCTTTTGAGACTTCGGACTCGAATCCTCTTCTTGCCTGGGCTTTTCTTTTGCCTTTTGTACCTGTTTTCATATTTTAAAACAGGTTGTCGTTTTGGCTTAAACGAGCTTTTTATGTTTTTGGAGTTTTTTGATTTTTGAAAAATTCAAGGTGTTTACACTGATTTTGCTATGGCTAAGTCTCTAGCCATTACCAGCATGTGGTTTACATGCTCCACTATATTGTCTCCTTCTTTCATTATTAAGGAGTTATAATGTTGTAGTAACAACTGCACATGCAATTTTGCAGTTGTATCATACTTAGATGTTATTGAGTCAAACAGCTCTTTAGCGGTCTCATATTCTTCAAAGACCCTAATCAAGTCATCCTCCATCTAGGTTAACATAATTGTCCTTGCTATAGTATTATCCTTTAGAAATGTTTTATACATTTCTATTAGTTGCTCATTTGCGTCTGAGGGTGGCGGACACATGGTTTCCTTTAAGACATATTCAACACCTTCAAGTGTTAAAGCTAGAGGGATTCTCCTCTTCCAAGTTTGGAAGTTAAGACCGTTCATTTTCTTAGTTTTTTCATCCTCAGACATACATTTTCTAGAGCTCATTTTTATATGTTTGGCAATTGTAACAATTAAATGGTCTAAAAAGGAAACAAATACAAAACAAAGCACACACATAGCCGGAATCATGTTAGAATGATGCATAATATCAAACAAGTAGATCAACGATAATTTCATAAACTCTTTGAGGCAAATTTGAAATTTTCCCAAAGAGTTTCTGCCTTTGAACCCCTTAAATAATACCAAGGGCAAATCCATAATTTTATCTGTTTGTCCCCCTTTCTGTAATTTTGTAAAAACCTGAGGACAAATTAGTAAAATTACTTTTGGTATTTTTGTAAAATTCATAACTGATCGAGGTTCAAATTATAATTTTAACCCTTAGGTCGAATCTGTAATTTTTAAAAAGTACAAGGGTAAATTTGTCTTTTGACTAAATGGCAGAACTGAAATTATCTAAATTGGGAAGGGCATAAACGTAAAGTGACAACCCGATATTTCATAATTTTCACAAATCATGAAAGGGTAAAACAAACTTTTTGCATAGTAAGGGCAAAATAGTCTTTTTACCCAAAAATATCGAAACAATTCTGTAATTTTGTGTGGTGTCAGAATTGTAAATAAGTAAAACCAGATAGGGCAAAATGAACTTTTTAGTCTGCTGCCCGAGGAGGTTTCTAAAACCGTGGGAAAAATATTTTATTGACTAGATCTGGATTCAAATCCAACTTCTGGCCATACTTAACATTGTCTTCATCCTCGGGAATGACACACGTTTCATATCCGATGCCTAGACATGGTTGATTGCGATCATCCTGGCGGTTCCAAGTGGAATCAAATTGGGCAGGGAACTGACTGCAACCAGAACCAATAGTACCTAGCCTTACCTTGAACTGGACCCAAAACTGGGAACCTGGTTCAGTTTCAGTTTCACCTTCCATGGAATTGAAATAATCATGAAACTAGAACCAGTAGCTCCAAACCGCTGGTTCCTTATATGTTTTTTGACATATAACAAGATCCTATAAGCTCCACACAGATAGAGAGATCCATAAAAAAATTAATTCTATTTGCCAAAAATGCTCCAAGGAGCAATCAGCTTATCGTTGCTAAAGCCACACCTATGTCACCATGACATAAGATGCGTTAGGTTTGTGAATTACACATAGAAAGACACGACTCGAGGACAAGTTCAAGTGTCCATATTAAGCTATGCCAGACTACGTCACTGTCTGACGGTAGGCTTCTTATTGATACCTATTTATTTTGAGTTTGTCCAAATTATACACTTCAGGCCAATGGACATTATTTGTGCTTCTATCAGCGGACAAATTGTCCGAAGCAGAGAAAGAATTCTGACTGTAGCAGTCAAGGTTGGCACCAGTGCCCATCCCAAGTATGCTGGTAGAACCCGATCTAATCGGCAACCCCGGAATCATATCGATGCCCAAACTCCAAACCTCCATTGATGATGTTGGTCATAACACCATAGCTGGGAAGGGGGTCGGTCACTGTATCTGTAGCCGAAGGAATCCATTTGTCGGATGACATCATTGGCTGAAGGCTTGGGTGATTTGCTATGAGTGCACTTACCCGGAATGGTACATGTACCGGTACCTGAGTGCTTTAAAAGGTTTTGGATCCATCCAATTGTATACATGTATATAGTTATAGTATGAATTGTGAGAACTTTTGTGATGAACAAGTCAAATATCAGTATGAGTCAACTTCATTTCAAAACCAAAAAAGTGTTATGTTTTGATGTTTCTTTGACAGAAGTTTGTTGTTGAAGTTATGTCACAATTTGTATGTTTCAAGTCTTAATAAGTTTTACATAGGGTGAATTTTTGTGATATTTTAATTTTATGTATTCTTTTTTCATTTTTTATAACAACATACCAGTTCTTTATATCTTAAAAATGATTGTATCTCCTACCCATATTTATACCAGATACCAATACCATACTCGTACGTACCTATGCAACATAGGTGATTCAAGAGTCATCCAGCACCACAATGCAACCTTTGATGAAACTACTGGATCACTGGAAACCAAATCCAAGTTGTTGAGCAGATCGGATCCTATTGCATGTCCGACAGCACCATTACTATAGTTGCTGCAAAATTTGAAATTCAAATGTTTTAGATATATTTATCTCTTCCACTTGAATCCAAAGGATGAGGTCTCAGTAATTGTGATAGAAGAAATATATGCTTCGTAATGTTCATTTCAATCAAGTTAGATAGCTTGAAAGCAGATTTTCTTGAGATAATAATTTGATTTCCTGAATTTCAATTCTAACTAAAATCCTAAACTTCAACCAACGATCGTAGGTAAAACTGTGAGGAGTTGTTGGTTACTATGAGATCTGGATGGATCCTCTGCGGTAATATTACTTGCTCATTCATGAATGGATTCCATCTAGTGCAGTTGTCCATCCTCCTACAGAAAGAACCAATCCAATTATATTTGGTTATCTACCACATAAATCAATTTAAACTCTTCTTAACACCATATTTACATACTAATCTTCACCATTTAGTGACTATCTACCACCACATATCGACTCTATCTATATCTTTATCTTTCTCGCTTCATGAATGGGGTGTTTCATTTGAAAAGTCCTCCATTAGGTTAGACACATTTCAAGCAAGAGGATTAGAGTAACAGTAGCGCCTGTTTTTACTTTCCTCTACACTGCATGTATAGGAGACCCAATGCAATTAAAAGGTTTGAGGATCAGAGCAACAGTAGCTGCCTGTTTTTACTTTCCACTACATTGCATGTATAGGAGACCACCTACAATTAAAAGGGCTGAGGATCAATACTTGTTATTTCATAAGATGTTAGAGCAAGAAAGGCAGCAATCTCAATTTGACTTGTGGCAATTAAAATCCTTTTTCTGAACATGCTACATCGTTTCGATGCAGGCAGCATTTGCTCAATGATACTCTGAAGAATCAGGTTGCTCAAGTCACTACCACCACCACCGGTACACGGTTCGCTCTGGCACCCAGTTTTGCAACAATCACTGGTGTTACCGCACCAGCCATACTGGCCGCAACACAGCCCATTCGAGCACAAAGTGCCGCCGGCTTGGCTAGCGCATTGCTGTGATAGTTTGCGCAATGCAACCAATAACAAGGACAACCAATAACTAGGAAGAGGGAAACCACATGAGAGAAAGGATGCCTATCGTCCCGTTGATGATAGGGAAATGGAAAGTAGATAAGCATCCATCTCGTTGCATATCCCCACGTTTTACTAACTATAATCGTGATATAATATATTATTTAGCTCGTTCATAGCATCAAATATTTACAAGTGATGTGGATTAATGCGCATATTTTTAACCCGGATTGAGCAGTGTTTACACAGTAGGATCCTGGATTGCCTTGCTCACTGATGTAGCAGTATCCCCATGAATACGGTCCATCCGGTGCAGTTGCCCATCCTCCTGCAATCCCAAAGTCCTTTATTAGGTACACACATTTGAAGCAAGAGGGTTAGCTGCCTGTTTTTCCATTCCACTATCTTGCATGTCTAGCAATTCAAGACCGCATCCCACCACTCAACCGAAATCAATGGCCGCTAAGCTAGATAGAGACTTCTTGCAACTGAAAGGACTAAGGATCCTTACCTGTTGTTTCATGTGATGTTTGACCAAGGAAGGCAGCAATCTCCCTTTTACGTGTGGCATCGTCGCCCGTTGTACCAAAGCCACTGAAGGCTTTAGCAGCAGTAATGAAAGCATTGTAAGTGTAAAATCCTTTCCCGGGACAAGCTGCATCATTCCTGTGCAGCAGCATTTGCTCAAAGGTACTTTGATAAATCAGGGTGCTCAAGTCACTACTACTACCACCGCCGCCGCCACCGCCACCACCACCACCACCACTACACGGGCCGCTTTGGCACCCAGTTCCACAGTAGTCAGTAGTGCTGCCGCACCAGCCATACTGGCTGCAGCACAACCCGTTGGAGCACAAAGCACCACCGGCTTGGCTACCGCATTGACTGCACGGTCCGCTTTGGCAGCCAGTTCCACAGTAGTCACTGGTGCTGCCACACCAGCCCCACTTGCTGCAGCACAACCCGCCGGGGCACAAAGCTCCACCGGCTTGGCTACCGCATTGCTCTGCTTGTGCACATACTGCACCCAGTAACAGGGCCAGTAGCAGCCACGGCAAAGAGGGAAACCCCATGAGAGAAAGAACGACTAATATGTGAAGACAAGACTTGGGCTTGGATGGGATTGATGTAAGGGAGATGGCAAGTATAAATAGGCATCCATCTCCCTTCATATCAGTCCCTTTGTTTTACTAACTATAGTCGTCATATAATATTTTATTGGTTGTTACGTGCTGATTCATGCACAGATTTATTGGATGATTCGATAAACAGTGACAAGCAGTAATACCTTAAAAGAAGGAGAAGTGGAAGAACAAGAAGATCCCATCAAAATTCAAAGAACCAGCTTGCGAGGAGCTAGTTGAGTGAATGAGCTAGATGGATCATTAGGCAACCCTCATCCAATCCTCATTGAGCCACAAACGTGCATAGAGGGCAAAACTCGAGTGGTGCGAACATGATTTCAACTCGAGCTTGAGACTGAAAATCGAACTCATTCGAGATCGAGATCGAGATCGAGATCGATTTTTCCCTAGAGCTCAACGTGTCTCTCACCACGTAAAGATCTGCCGCTTCACTTGCACCCATTGGAAACTACTACTTATCAGCCCACGAAGTAAGTACCGGCGAACAATGGGTCAGGTACATATGATATTCCACGCTGATATTGTTTATCATCAAATGGTTAAAGAAACCAAATTATCTGGTGAACAATTTAAGGACTGTTATGTACATATCTAGAGGAACTTCCTCCCTTTGGCATTACGATGAGGGAGAGCTTCAATGACACCTTTGACAGCCATTTCATACAGTGAGCTCAACGAAGAATTATCCAGATATTCATATCCGATTCAAGCTACAATAATCTGATTCAATTTAGAAGTGTCAGCATCTTACACAAATGCTTGGCATCGCCATTTATGTGGGGAGACAGGAGACTTTTCATGGTATCAATATAAACTGTTATTTACCTTTTCGGGTGCACTATTTAAGTTAGAAAGCTTACGTGTTGGCGTAGTTTCCGAAACATTCACGGAATCGACCAACCCCCTTAATTTAATTGAATATTCAATATAAGAATGTCTATTAGTGGTGATACTCTCAAAACAAACAATGCCAATAATTGTTTTATACAATGATTAATGAAATCCTCTCTCTCTTTCTCTCAACACGAGACTTTTCAACTCGATATAATTTGCAACTTCTTTACGCTTATTGTATCACTTAATATGTCACATGATACACACGCACGCATATACATATATCTATCCACGCTTAATATGCAACTTCTTTACGTTTCTTGTTTTAATATCATTGTGAATTAATCGCATCGATCGAAGAATAGATATTTTTTTTGTAGATTTTGGCATGAATTTGGTTTGAACAAGAACCGTTTATAGAGAGATATTGCTCCGTGCTGGGCAATTTCTATGATATAAATCAGAGCATTATATAGTAAACACATGAAAATAAGCCATAATGAGGTCGTTAGGGAAAAGTTGGTGTAGCATTAATATAGTATTAAAGTAAGTCATACACTTAAAAGGTATATAGTAAACACATGAAAATAAGCGACTCACAACTGGTTGAAAAGAACGCAATCACGCATATAGTTGTTATATATACACATATGTACATGCATGCATACATGCTACGTCTGTCTTTGTTAGGTAAGAACGGGAAGGGTGGACCAACTTTATGTTGACATGTCTCTCTTTTGTTGACCTCCTCCCAACTTTTTGTGAATCAATATATATATATATATATATATATATATATATATATATATATATATATATATATATATATATATATATATATATATATATAGTGATTGGATCCTATCCACCACCCATATCCTTTATTACTATTGCTTTTAGGTGATGAGTAAAATAATATTGTTTATCTTATATTTTTAGAAACTCTTAAAAAAAAATTCTCACCAAAAAGGCAACGAGTAAGCTGTCAAAAATAGTTTTCCCATATATATATATATATATATATATATATATATATATATATATATATATATATATATATATATAGAGAGAGAGAGAGAGAGAGAGAGAGAGAGAATTGTCCATGGCATTGTGTTCCCTTTACCGGCAACGATGTTTTGTCTCAATCTACGAACTTAATTTCTTAACATGGGTGTGATTTACTTGAGCTAAAAAGCCATACGGGGACCTCAGCGAGATGGAGTCTTTGTGTTGGACTTGATTGCAATAGACGGTGCCTGTGAAGGCGTGGCCCTTGGAATTCATGTGATGCTAACAGTGATTTGAATGTAATTTTTCTAATATACAGTGACAATTCAATATTCACTACCTAGACTGCATAAAAGGATCATATATCCTCCTTGTGTGTGCGTGTATATGTGTGTGTGTGTGTGAGAGAGAGAGAGAGTATTTTTTTATTTAATATGTTTAAAGGTCTCAAGGAGTCATCGAACTTTATTTCATGGCACTTACACAGGCAGATACAAACAGTAATGCTCATTATCTAAACTGCATATGATGATCATATTTCCTCTTTGTGTGTGTTTGAGAGAGAGATCCTCACCAAATCTACGAGAAGAGAACTGAACCTGAGAATGTGACGGGTTCTAATCAAATTTGGTATGAATCTAATGAACCAGATTTGTATCCACTTCAAGCTTGAGCGGTGTTGGCGGCAGAGATCTTGACTCCACGAGACGCGGTGCAAACTCAACTCATACCGAGAATGTTAGCTCAATGATGGGAGGCATGTATGAATGTTTGTTAGGCTTAAGCCTTTCCTTGGAAGAGAAAAACTCAATTCTAGGGAGTGCACACCTCGCTTTGGTTTATCAGTTGTAAAAAGAAACAAAAGAGCCTTATTAAGTATGCTAAAAAAGGATTATAAGACCTAGCCTAATTACAAGTGGAGGCCAATGCCTAACATACACCCACATATGCACCCTCTAGGAGTCATACTCCCTACTGAAAGCAACGATACGAGAGCGCCTGCCATTGAGCTGACGCTCTGGGTTGCCATGAGTTTCTTTCAAGGAGGTGATCTCCTAATTTGGAGCTTCGTGACAAGGAGAAAATGTGCATACTTCTTTATGTTAACCAAAACTCTTGGATATTAGCAAAAAATCATACTATATATTGTTTGTAATACTGTAATAAGATTGTATACATGTGCATATTCCCTCTCCTTTTCTTCCTCGAGTACTATAGGGAGGCGGAAGAGATGCAGGTAAGTGTATCGAGCTCATCACCTTCAACTTATTAGTCGACCCCCTAACCAGGTTCATGAAGCATCTGTACTCCATCGAGGAGGGCACGATTGTTGTTGATGAAGAGTCAGTGGAAATCGATTCGTTGCAGCAGTGGAAGCGGAAATGGAGGTTGCTCCTTTTCGAGGTTTTCTCACAGCAGTTTACTCCAAGGAGACTTGTAACTTTTTCTTTTATATATATATTATTTTGTGTCATGCACTGCTCTATTTATAGAGCAGTGGCTGCTCACGGTCTACTGACTTGCATACTAGGTTTCTCTCTTCTGAGCAGTCTGAATCCGAAAGGTTACCATGAAATCCAGTAACCATCCGACGGTTACACTCGACCCTATCCGGTAACTCTATCTCTCATAACGGATTGGATGATCAGTCTAGCCGTTACCAGATAAGGTTACCGAGAATGGCCATCCTATCTATAACATCTCCGACTTAGCCATTCAAGCCAAGTGTATCGACATACTGGTTTTCCTCCCACTTTCTCAGGGTTTTACCTAGTTATGTCATTTCCTGATTACTATTGCAATGAGTACCTGTTGTGTGGTTATTTTCCTCCACAATAATTTATTTGTTGTATGGTTGTTTACCAATACTACTCTATTCATACGTTGTGTGGTTATTTCCCTACACAACAATCAAACATGCCTCAAACCCATGTTTGTAACATGCTTTGAGAGAAGTTCCTTTGTTATGCCTTTTGTTAAGGGGTCTGCCAACATATCTTCTTTTGGCATGTATAAGATGAATATTTCCTTTCTCATGACCATATCATGAACATAGTGGTATTTTACCATTATATGCTTGCTTTTCGAGCAATCAGCTCCACTCTTGATAAGAGTAATTGCTGCATTGTTATCACAGTAAATGATAATTGGCTCATCGGATATTTCCAACTTCAAATCTCGTATGAAACAGCTTATCCAAACAACACTTATTGCAGCCATACAGCAAGCTAAATACTCAGCTTCCTGTGTATGCAATGCTACACAGTCCTGTTTCTTGCATGCCTAAGAAACAACACCTCTAAGTAAGAATATTTGTCCTGAGGTTGACTTGCTGTCATCTTTGCTCCCAACAAAGTCAGCGTCTGAGTATCCTACCACTTTCAGTTCATCTTCTTGAAAACACAGTTTCAAGTCTTTTGTTCCTTCTAGATATCTTAAAATCCTTTTTACAGCTACCCAATGTTGCCAACAAGGATTACTTTGATATCTACTTACAAGACCAACAGCAAAGCTGATATCAGGTTTTATACACAACATAACATACATCAAGCTACCAACAACTTGTGCATAAGGAACATTAAGCTTATCGTCTCCTTCACTGGGACAATCAACCTTACTCAATTTAACCCTTTTTGCAACAATTGTATTTGCAGATTTGCATTCACCTATTTTAAACTTCTTTAGGATATAGTCAATATATCTCTCCTGACTCAAGCATAAGAGTCTAAATTCTTTATCTCGAGAGATCTTTATTCCCAGGATATAGGATGTTTCTCCTATATCCTTCATTGCGAACTTAGAGTTCAACCATGACTTGGTTTTGACAATCATCTCGTTGTCATTTATAGTCAACAATATGTCATCTACATATAATGACAAGATGATAAAGTGGTTCCCATTGTTCCAAACATATACACAGTTATCAAATTTATTAGCCACAAACCCAAGTTCTATAATGATATTTTGAAAAGTCAAATACCATTGGCGAGGTGACTGTTTAAGGCCATATAGGGATTTTTTCAACCTATATACTTTATCTTCTTGGCCTTCAACCACAAATCCTTCGGGTTGTTGCATGTATATGATTTTTTCTAAATCTCCATTTAGAAAAGTTGTTTTTACATCTAACTGATGTAAATCTAAATCATAGTATGCAGATATTATAAGGATTATACGTATGGATGCAAATTTCACAATTGGGAAATATGTCTCAACATAATCTATCATCTCTTTTTGCGAAAAACCCTTTGCAATCAACCTTGCTTTAAACTTGTCGATTGTACCATCAACCTTGTACTTCTTTTTCAGAACCCATTTACAGCCTATGGCTTTCTTTTATTTTAATAAATCAGCTAATTCCCATACCTGGGTTTTCTCAATAGATTCAATTTCTTCATTCATGGCTTTCTTCCAATTTGTCACTTCTGATGAGTTCATTGCTTGTTGATAAGTCAAGTTATCAGTCAAGTCATCAAGATCCACCGAATTACATACTTCTTCTGCAAGATAAGTGTGATAATCCTTTAAGTTAGACGGAGTAGCTATTGACTTCTTATGTCCATTTAAGGTATCGATGTTTCAGGAAGATCTTCAATGGGCTCAAAAGATGATTGGTCTAAGTCTATCAGATCATCAATACATTCCTCATTGTTTTTCAAGATGTCATTCTTAGTATCTTCTAAGAATTCAATATCTCTGCTTTCAATGAGTCTGTGGTCCTTATGATAAAACCGATATCCTTTTAAACCTTTTAGATATCCAATGAATATACATCTGAAGAACATACTGTCTAGCTTATCTCTAGACTGATCAAGGATATTTACATGTGCAACAGATCCCCACCTCCTGAGATGACTTAGGTTGTTTTTTTTTCCAAACCACATCTCATATGGTATAGTGAATATAGCTTTACACGGTACTCTATTGAGTATATAAACCATTGTACTTACTACTTCTCCCCAAAATACCCTTAGAAGAGAGGCATCGATTAATATTAACATTATCATATTCAGCAAGGTTCTATTGTATCTTTTAGCTATACCATTTTGCTGAGGTGTCCTGAGCATTGTATTCTGTTTTGCAATACAAAAGTCTTTGCAGAATTCTAAAAATTTTGCCAAGGTATACTCACCATCTCTGTTTGATCTTAGGACTTTGATCGAATGCCTTAATTGGTTTTTCACTTCTTGCTTATATTTTTTAAAAACATCAAGTGCCTCAGATTTATGTGCCAAAAGATTTAGATACATATATCTAGAGTAATCATCGATAAAGGTTATAAAATAACCCTTTCCTCGATGTGACTTTACTCTAAAAGGTCCACATAAATCAGTATGAATAACCTCCAATAGGGTTGTTGCCCTTGTTGATTCCTTGGAAAAAACTTTCCTCATCATTTTTCCTTGTATACAAGCTTTATACTTGTTGAAAGTATTTTCCTCAAATCTAGACAATAAGTCAAAGTTGGATAATTTTCTCAACTTTTCCAGACTTTATGCCCTAGGCGTTTATGCCACGTACTCACATCAACAGTAAAGGCACTCTCAATATAAGCAGAAGAAGTATTAATTTCATTATCACAAATTTTGAACAGTCTTTTCTCTACATCTAATTCCCCAGAGAATAATTTTCTCCCATGCTTTCTCACAGTTACCTTGTTAGGAATAAACCTAACCTCAAAACCTTTCTTTATCAAGGTAGGGACCGAAACCATATTGCGCCTTATAGATATCACAATTAACACATGAGTCAATACAATTGGTTTACCTTGTACAAATTTCTTGAAGGACCCAATACTCAAAACATTTGAGAAAGTATTATTTCCCATATGGACTCGATGTTCCTCGAGCTTGTATTCCTTTAGATCCATTGCCTCTTCCTTGGTATTCGAGATGTGTCGTGTAGCTACTAAGTCTATCTACCAACCTATCATCGGGCGGTCGAAGTACAAGCATTATGAAATTACGCAGATTATGTCCTACTTCTCTGACTGTCCGCTCTATGGGTTGTTTCCTCAACCTTTCTTGTTGCAGTAGTCTCTTTTGTAGTGTCTCATGTTTTCGCAGTTGAAACACTTTACTCGAGAAACGGTTTCCTGCGATTTATTAAAATTTTGACCGTCTTGTTATTCTTACCAAACATATTATTTGGTATTTTTTATGGTTGGTTTTGGAGCTAGACGCTATCTTATCCTATACTACTAGCAACTTTTCTTTCTTTTTTTGAGCATGTGTTCTTGCTCTATTGCTAGTTTTAGGGGCAATTCTGAAAGGTTAATCTCAGGCTCTAATCTTAGGACAGTGGTGACCATGTTCCATGATGAGGGTAGACTATTTAGTATGGTTGATATCTGCACCACCGGTACACGGTTTGCTCTGGCACCCAGTTCCACAACAGTCACTGGTGTTACCGCACCATCCATACTGGCCGCAACACACCCCATTCGAGCACAAAGCGTCGCCGGCTTGGCTAGCGCATTGCTGTGATATTGCGCACAATGCAACCAATAACAAGGGCAGTAGTAGGCACTGGGAAGAGGGAAACCTCATGAGAGAAAGGATGCCTATCATCCCGTTGATGCTAGGGAAATGAAAAGTAGATAAGCATCCATCTCGTTGCATATCCCCATGTTTTACTAACTATAATCATGATATAATATATTATTTAGCTCGTTCATAGCATCAAATATTTAGAAGTGATGTGGATTAATGCGCATATTTTTAACCCTCTCGATTTTCTAAAATGCACTGAATTTCGAAAGATTTCATGCTCATGCCTAGACATGTTCGGTTCCAGTTTACTCGAAACCAGGAATTGGATCCAAACTGCTACCAAGCTGGTTCTAATTCGGGTTTGGAACATCTGGTTTCTGTTTGTTGCCCGTATCATCCAAAACTGGGAAAATATAAAAAAAATTGAAATTGTAAACATAAGTAACCAGTGGTTTGGAGCCACTGGTTCAGGTTTTGGGCCGGTTCTAGTTCCATGGAAGGTAGAATGTGTTGAATTTTATCCATCTTCCCAATCTTTTATTATTAGATTGGGCAGGCCGGAGGCCGATGCACACCCCAGGCATCGAACACATGAACTTAAACTTGTGAATGGACTCCCCTAAGCATGTGAACGCTATTGCCCGATGTGCAATTTTACCAATCTTTTAGAAACTTAGGTTTTCTGTGAAAGATTCATGTTAATATGACCTCCAAATGCAGTTGGACGGCTCAGATTCTGTGTGGGAACTTATAACATGTAACAAGATCCTCTAAGCTTCACACGAGCACACAGATGCGTGTACCCCACACGCTCACAAATATTCACACACAGAGGAGAGTAAAATTTAAAATATTTGCCATAAAGACTCCAAAGAGCAATTGGTTTATTGGTGCTAAGCCATGACACCGGACACGTTACATTTGTGAATTTCACTATTAGACACGACCCGAGAACAGGTTTAAGTGTCCAGGCAACATGGAGCCAGACGGCGACACTTTCTGACCGCAGGTTTCTTATTGGCACCTTTTATTTAGAGTTGATCTAAAGACTTCACTTCAGGTCACACAGACAAATTGTCCAAAGTGGAGGCCTACATATATAATCCTTTAGAAGGACTTCTGACTGTAGCAGTCAAGGTTGGCACCAGGGCTCACACCAAGTATGGTGCAACACCTCTGGTAGAACCCGATCCGATCTGCAACCCGGGCATCATATCCATGCCCGCACTCCAGACCTCCATTAATGATGTTGGTGATGACGCCATAGCCGGGTAGGCGGCCGGCCGCTGTGTCTGCAGCCGAAGGAGTCCATTTCCCAGTGATGACATCATGTGCTGAAGGCTTAGGTGGTTGGTGAGTCATCCAGAACCAGATTGCAGTCTTGAAAGAAATTACTGGATCACTGCCAACTAAATCCGGGTTGTTCAGCAGATCGGATCCTATTGCTTTCCCAGCAGGCCCATAATTATAGTTGCTGCAGAATTTGAAATTACTATAGTTTAGATATATCTTCACTTAAATTTAAAGGATGAGGTGTTAGTAATAGTGATGGAAGAAATATATGCTTCATGATCAATTTGATTTCTTGAGATAGCCAGAAAGCAGATTTTCTTGAGATAATTAATTTGATTTCTAGCTTATAAAATCATAAACTTCAATCTACGATCGTATGTAAAACACTTAAGAGATGTTCGGTACTATGAAATCTGGATGGGTCCTCTGCCGTAATACTTCTTCCCAGCAGCGCAGGGCCATTGAACAGTGTTTACACAGTAGGATCCTGGATTGCCTTGCTCACTGATGTAGCAGTATCCCCATGAATACTGTACATCTGGTGCAGTTGCCCATCCTCCTGCACTCCCAAAGTCCTTTATTAGGTACATACATTTGAAGCAAGAGGGTTAGCTGCCTGTTTTTCCTTTCCACTATCTTGCATGTCTAGAAATTCAAGACAGCATCCGACCACTCGCCCGAAATCAATGGCCGCTAGGCTAGCTAGAGACTGCTTGCAACTGAAAGGACTAAGGATCCTTACCTGTTGTTTCATGAGATGTTTGAGCAAGGAAGGCACAAATCTCCCTTTTACGTGTGGCAACGTCGCCCGTTGTACCAAAGCCACTGAAGGCTTTAGCAGCAGTAATGAAAGCATTGTAAGTGTAAAATCCTTTCGCGGGACAAGCTGCATCATTCCTATGCAGCAGAATTTGTTCAAAGTTACTCTGAGAAATCAGGGTGCTCAAGTTACCACCACCACCACCGCCACCACCTCCACCACCACCGTCACCACTACATGGGCCGCTTTGGCAGCCAGTTCCACAGTAGTCACTGGTGCTGCCACACCAGCCCCACTTGCTGCAGCACAACCCGCCGGGGCACAAAGCTCCACCGGCTTGGCTACCTCATTGCTCTGCTTGTGCACATACTGCACCCAGTAACAGGGCCAGTAGCAGCCACGGCAAAGAGGGAAACCCCATGAGAGAAAAAACGACTAATATGTGAAGACAAGACTTGGGCTTGGATGGGATTGATGTAAGGGAGATGGCAAGTATAAATAGGCATCCATCTCCCTTCATATCAGTCCCTTTGTTTTACTAACTATAGTCGTCATATAATATTTTATTGGTTGTTACGTGCTGATTCATGCACAGATTTATTGGATGATTCGATAAACAGTGACAAGCAGTAATACCTTAAAAGAAGGAGAAGTGGAAGAACAAGAAGATCCCATCAAAATTCAAAGAACCAGCTTGCGAGGAGCTAGTTGAGTGAATGAGCTAGATGGATCATTAGGCAACCCTCATCCAATCCTCATTGAGCCACAAACGTGCATAGAGGGCAAAACTCGAGTGGTGCGAACATGATTTCAACTCGAGCTTGAGACTGAAAATCGAACTCATTCGAGATCGAGATCGAGATCGAGATCGATTTTTCCCTAGAGCTCAACGTGTCTCTCACCACGTAAAGATCTGCCGCTTCACCTGCACCCATTGGAAACTACTACTTATCAGCCCACGAAGTAAGTACCGGCGAACAATGGGTCAGGTACATATGATATTCCACGCTGATATTGTTTATCATCAAATGGTTAAAGAAACCAAATGATCTGGTGAACAATTTAAGGACTGTTATGTACATATCTAGAGGAACTTCCTCCCTTTGGCATTACGATGAGGGAGAGCTTCAATGACACCTTTGACAGCCATTTCATACAGTGAGCTCAACGAAGAATTATCCAGATATTCATATCCGACTCAAGCTACAATAATCTGATTCAATTTAGAAGTGTCAGCATCTTACACAAATGCTTGGCATCGCCATTTATGTGGGGAGACAGGAGACTTTTCATGGTATCAATATAAACTGTTATTTACCTTTTCGGGTGCACTATTTGGAGGTCTTCATTAGTTATCGATATCTCATATTCTGCCATCAGCCAGATAACGAAATCGCTTTACGGCTTAAGTTAGAAAGCTTACGTGTTGGCGTAGTTTCCGAAACATCACGGAATCGACCAACCCCCTTAATTTAATTGAATATTCAATATAAGAATGTCTATTAGTGGTGATACTCTCAAAACAAACAATGCAAATAATTGTTTTATACAATGATTAATGAACTCGTCTCTCTCTTTCTCTCAACACGAGACTTTTCAACTCGACATAATTTGCAACTTCTTTACGCTTATTGTATCACTTAACATGTCACATGATACACACGCACGCATATACATATATCTATCCACGCTTAATATGCAACTTCTTTACGTTTCTTGTTTTAATATCATTGTGTATTAATCACATCGATCGAACAATAGATATTTTTTAGTAGATTTAGGCATGAATTTGGTTTGAACAAGAACCGTTTATAGAGAAATATTGCTCCGTGCTCAATCCCTATCCATGCGTAAATCTTTTTAAAAAATTTCACCAGCTTGTCAACATGATCAAAAGTAATTCATAATGTTGTACTTTCCATACTCATATTTAATTCATAATGGTACAATTCAGTTTTTAAAATTCAAATCTCTATTTTTTTGGAGCTATCAAATAGTGAAGATATTTAGAGTAGATTTAAGTATGAATTGGATTGAGCATGTACCACTATATATCTAAGTGTGCATATGCGGACATTCAATGCTGTACAGTACCGAGTGCTGGGCAATTTCTATGATATAAATGAGAGCATTATATATAATATAAATGTTAGATCCATAATGAGATCGTTAGGGAAAAGTTGGTGTAGCATTAATATAGTATTAAAATAAGTCATACACTTAAAAGGTATATAGTAAACACATGAAAATAAGCGACTCGCCACTGGTTGAAAAAAACGCAATCACGCATATAGTTGTTATATATACACATATGTACATGCATGCATACATGCTACGTATGTCTTTGTGTTGACATGTCTCTCTTTTGTTGACCTCCTCCCAACTTTATATATATAGTGATTGGATCATATTCTTTATTACTATTGCTTTTAGGTGATGAGTATAATAACATTTTTAGATGGTGCCTGTGAAGGCGTGGCCCTTGGAATTCATGTGATGCAAACAGTGATTTGAATGTAATTTTTCTAATATACAGTGACAATTCAATATTCACTGTCTAGACTGCATAAAAGGATCATATATCATCCTTGTGTGTGTGTGTGTGTGAGAGAGAGAGAGAGAGAGAGAGAGAGAGAGAATTTTTTTATTTAATATGTTTAAAGGTCTCAAGGAGTCATCGGACTTTATTTCATGGCACTTACACATGCAGATACAAACGGGAAGGGTAGACCAACTTTATGTTGATATGTCTCTCTTTTGTTGACCTCCTCCCAACTTTATATATATAGTGATTGGATCATATTCTTTATTACTATTGCTTTTAGGTGATGAGTATAATAACATTTTTAGACGGTGCTTGTGAAGGCGTGGCCCTTGGAATTCATGTGATGCAAACAGTGATTTGAATGTAATTTTTCTAATATACAGTGACAATTCAATATTCACTGTCTAGACTGCATAAAAGGATCATATATCCTCCTTGTGTGTGTGTGTATGTGTGTGTGTGTGTGTGTGTGTGTGAGAGAGAGAGAGAGAGAGAGAGAGAGAGAGAATTTTTTTATTTAATATGTTTAAGGGTCTCAAGGAGTCATCGGACTTTATTTCATGGCACTTATACAAGCAGATACAAACAGTAATGCTCATTATCTAAACTGCATATGATGATCATATTTCCTCTTTGTGTGTGTATGAGAGAGAGATCCTCACCAAATCTACGAGAAGAGAACC
The DNA here is from genome assembly GCA_036023115.1 of Brasenia schreberi. Lineage (NCBI taxonomy): Eukaryota > Viridiplantae > Streptophyta > Magnoliopsida > Nymphaeales > Cabombaceae > Brasenia > Brasenia schreberi. The sequence continues at coordinate 3,661,246 of JAYKKT010000040.1, forward strand.
CAACCTGAGAATGTGACAGGTTCTAATCAAATTTGGTATGAATCTAATGAACCAGATTTGTATCCACTTCAAGCTTGAGCAGTGTTGGCGGTAGAGATCTTGACTTCACGAGACGCGGTGCAAACTCAACTCATACCGAGAATGTTAGCTCAATGATGGGAGGCATGTATGAATGTTTGTTAGGCTTAAGCCTTTCCTTGGAAGAGAAAAACTCAATTCCAGGGAGTGCACACCTCGCTTTGGTTTATCAGTTGTAAAAAGAAACAAAAGAGCCTTATTAAGTATGCTAAAGAAGGATTATAAGACCTAGCCTAATTACAAGTGGAGGCCGATGCCTAACATACACCCACATATGCACCCTCTAGGAGTCATGCTCCCTACTGAAAGCAACGATACCAGAGCGCCTGCCATTGAGCTAACGCTCTGGGTTGCCATGAGTTTCTTTCAAGGAGGTGATCTCCTAATTTGGAGCTTCGTGACAAGGAGAAAATGTGCATACTTCTTTATGTTAACCAAAACTCTTGGATATTAGCAAAAAATCATACTATATATTGTTTGTAATACTGTAATAAGATTGTATACATGTGCATATTCCCTCTCCTTTTCTTCCCCGAGTACTATACGGAGGCGGAAGAGATGCAGGTCAGTGTATCGAGCTCATCACCTTCAACATATGAGTCGACCCGCTAACCAGGTTCATGAAGCATCTGTACTCCGTCGAGGAGGGCACAATTGTTGTTGATGAAGAGTCAGTGGCAATCGATTCGTTGCAGCAGTGGAAGCGGAAATGAAGGTTGCTCCTTTTCAAGGTTTCCTCACAGCGGTTTACTCCAAGGAGACTTGTAACTTTTTCTTTCTTATATATATTATTTTGTGTCATGCACTGCTCTATTTATAGAGTAGTGGCTGCTCACGGTCTCCTGACTTGCACACTGGGTTTCTCTCTTCTGAGCAGTCTGAATCTGAACGGTTACCGTGAAATCCAGTAACCATCCGACGGTTACACTCGACCCTATCCGGTAACCCTATCTCTCATAACGGATTAGATGATCAATCTAGCCGTTACCAGATAAGGTTATCGAGAATTGTCATCCTATCTATAACATCTCCGACTTAGCCATTCAAGCCAAGTGTATCGACATACTGGTTTTCCGCTCACTTTCTCAGGGTTTTACCTAGTTATGTCATTTCATAATTACTATTTCAATGAGTACCTGTTGTGTGGTTATTTTTCTCTACAATAATTTATTTGTTGTATGGTTGTTTACCAACACAACTCTATTCATACGTTGTGTGGTTATTTCCCTACACAACAATTAAACATACCTCAAACCCATGTTTGTAACATGCTTTGAGAAAAGTTCCTCTGTTATGCCTTTTGTTAAGGGGTCTGTCAACATATCTTCTTTTGGCATGTATAAGATGAATATTTCCTTTCTCATGTGGTATTTTACCATTATATGCTTGCTTTTCGAGCAATCAGCTCCACTCTTAGTAAGAGTAATTGCTGCATTGTTATCACAGTAAATGATAATTGGCTCATCGGTTATTTCCAACTTCAAATATTGTATGAAGCAGCTTATCCAAACAACACTTGTTGCAGCCATACAACAAGCTAAATACTCAGCTTCCTGTGTATGTAATGCTACACAACCCTGTTTCTTGCATGCCCAAAAAACAACAACACCTCCAAGTAAGAATATTTGTCCCGAGGTTGACTTGTTGTTATCTTTGCTCCCAACAAAGTCAGCGTCTGAGTATCCTACCACTTTCAGTTCATCTTCTTGAAAACACAGTTTCAAGTCTTTTGTTCCTTCCAGATATCTTAAAATACTTTTTACAGCTACCCAATGTTTCCAACAAGTATTACTTTGATATCTACTTAGAAGACCAACAATAAAGCTGATATCAAGTCTTATACACAACATAATATACATCAAGCTACCAACAACTTGTGCATAAGGAACATTAGGCTTATCGTCTCCTTCATCGGAACAATCGGTCTTACTCAATTTAACCCCTTTTGCAACAATTGTATTTGCAGACTTGCATTCATCCATTTTAAACTTCTTAAGTCAATATATCTCTCCTCACTCAGGCATAAGAGTCTAAATTCTTTATCTCGAGAGATCTTTATTCCCAGGATATAGGATGTTTCTCCTATATCCTTCATTTCGAACTTAGAGTTCAACCATGACTTGGTTTTGACAATCATCTCGTTGTCGTTTCTAGTCAACAATATGTCATCTACATATAATGACAAGATGATAAAGTGGCTCCCATTGTTCCAAACATATACACAGTCATCAAGTTTATTAGCCACAAACCCAAGTTCTATAATGATATTTTGAAAAGTCAAATACCATTGGCGAGGTGACTGTTTAAGGCCATATAGGGATTTTTTCAACCTATATACTTTATCTTCTTGGCCTTCAACCACAAATCCTTCGGGTTGCTGTATGTATATGATTTCTTCTAAATCTCCATTTAGAAAAGTTATTTTTACATCTAACTGATGTAAATCCAAATCATAGTATGCAGATATTATAAGGATTATACGTATGGATATAAATTTCGCAATTGGAGAATATGTCTCAACATAATCTATCATCTCTTTTTGCGAAAAACCCTTTGCAATCAACCTCGCTTTAAACTTGTCGATTGTACCATCGACTTTGTATTTCTTTTTCAGAACCTATTTACAGCATATGACTTTCCTTCATTTTGGTAAATCAGCTAATTCCCAGACTTGGTTTTTCTCAATGGATTCAATTTCTTCATCCATGGCTTTCTTCCAATTTGTCACTTCTGATGAGTTCATTGCTTGTTGATAAGTCAAGTTATCAGTCAACTCATCAAGATCCATTGAATTACATACTTCTTCTGCAAGATAAGTGTGATAATCCTTTAAGTAAGACGGAGTAGCTCTTGACCTTTTATGTCCATTTAAGGTATCGGTACTTTCAGGAAGATCTTCAATGGGCTCAAAAGATGATTGGTCTAAGTCTACCAGATCATCAACACATTCCTCATTGTTTTTCAAGATATCATTCTTAGTATCTTCTAAGAATTCAACATCTCTGCTTTCAATGAGTCCGTGGTCCTTATGATAAAATCGATATCCTTTTAAACCTTTTAGATATCCAATGAATATACATCTGAAGAATATACTGTCTAGCTTATCTCTAGACTGATCAAGGATCTTTACATGTGCAACAGATCCCCACCTCCTGAGATGACTTAGGTTGGTTTTTTTTTCAAACCACATCTTATATGGTGTAGTGAATACAACTTTACACGGTACTCTATTGAGTTTATAAACCATTGTACTTACTACTTCTCCCCAAAATACCCTTAGAAGAGAGGCATCGATTAATATTGACATTATCATATTCAGCAAGGTTCTATTGTATCTTTCTACTATACCATTTTGCTGAGGTGTCCTGAGCATTGTATTCTGTTTTGCAATACAAAAGCTTTGCAGAATACTAAAAATTTTGCCGAGGTATACTCACCATCTCTGTTTGATCTTAGGACTTTGATCGAATGCCCTAATTGGTTTTCCACTTCTTGCTTATATTTTTTAAAAACATCAAGTGCCTTAGATTTATGTGCCAAAAGATATATATACATATATCTAGAGTAATCATCGATAAAGGTTATAAAATAACTCTTTTCTCGATGTGACTTTACTCTAAAAGGTCCACATAAATCAGTATGAATAACCTCCAATAGGGTTGTTGCCCTTGTTGATTTCTTAGAAAAAACTTTCCTCATCATTTTTCCTTGTATACAAGCTTTATACTTGTTGAAAGTATTTTCCTCAAATCTATACAATAAGTCAAAGTTGGATAATTTTCTCAACTTTTCCAGACTTTATGCAACATATTCACATCAACAGGAAAGGCACTCTCAATATAAGGAAACGATGTATTAATTTTATTATCACAAATTTTGAACAGTCCTTTTTCTATATCTAATTCCCTAGAGAATAATATTCTCCCATTCTTTCTCACATTCACCTTGTTAGGAATAAACCTAACCTCAAAACCTTTCTTTACCAAGGCAGGGACCGAAACTAGATTGCGCCTTATAGATAGCACAATTAACACATCAGGCAATGTATTCCTTTAGATCCATTGCCCCTTCCTTGGTATTCGAGATGAGTCGTGTAGCTCCTGAGTCTCTCTACCAACCTATCATCGGGCGGTCGAAGTATAAGCATTATGAAATTACGCAGATTATGTTCTGCTTCTCTGACTGTCCGCTCTGTGGATTGTTTCTTCTACCTTTCTTGTTGCGGCAGTCCCTTTTGTAGTGTCTCACGTTTTCGTAGTTGAAACACTTGACTCGAGAAGCGGTTTACTGCGATTTATTAAAATTTTGATCGTCTTTCTTGTTATTCTTGCCAAACTTCTTATTTGGTTTTTTTTATGGTTGGTTTTGGAGCTAGAAGCTATCTTATCCTATACTACTAGCAACTTTTCTTTCTTTTTTTGAGCATGTGTTCTTGCTCTGTTGCTAGTTTTAGGGGCTACTCTGAAAGGTTAATCTCAGGCCCTAATCTTAGGGCAGTGGTGACCATGTTCCATGACGGGGGTAGACTATTTAGAATGGTTGATATCTGCATCGGTTTAGGGATGACTGATTTTGCTACGGCTAAGTCTCTAGCTATTATCAGCATGTGGTTTACATGCTCTACTATATTGTCTCCTTCTTTCATTCTGAATGAGTTATATTGTTGTAGTAACAACTGCACATGCAATTTTACAGTTGTATCATACTTAGATGTTATTGAGTCAAACAACTCTTTAGCGGTCTCGTATTCTTCAAAGACCCTAATCAAGTCATCCTCCATGTAGGTTAACATGATTGTCCTTGCTATAGTATTATCCTTTAGAAATGTTTTATACATTTCTATTTGTTGCTCATTTGCGTCTGAGGGTGGCGGACACATAGTTTCCTTTAAGACATATTCAACACCTTCAAGTGTTAAAGCTAGAGGGATTCTCCTCTTCCAAGTTTGGAAGCTAAGACCGTTCAACTTCTCAGTTTTTGCCAACTCAGACATACATATTCTAGAGCTCATTTTTATATGTTTGGCAATAGTAACAATTAAACGGTCTAAAAAGGAAACAAATACAAAACAAAGCACACACATAGCAGGAATCATGTTAGAATGATGCATAATATCAAACAAGTAGATCAACGATAATTTCATAAACTCTTTGAGACAAATTTGAAATTTTCCCAAAGAGTTTCTGCCTTTGAACCCCTTAAATAATACCAAGGGCAAATCCATAATTTTATCTGTTTGTCTCCCTTCTGTAATTTTGTAAAAACCTAAGGATAAATTAGTAAAATTACTTTTGGTATTTTTTTAAAATTCATAACTGATCGAGGTTAAAGTTATAATTTTAACCCTTAGGTCGAATCTGTAATTTTTCAAAAGTACAAGGATAAATCTGTCTTTTGACTAAATGGCAGAATTGAAATTATCTAAATTGGGAAGGGCATAAACGTAAAGTGACAACCCGATATTTCATAATTTTCACAAATCGTGAGAGGGTAAAACAAACTTTTTGCATAGTAAGGGCAAAATAGTCTTTTTACCCAAAAATATCGAAACAATTCTGTAATTTTGTGTGGTGTCAGAATTGTAAATAAGTAAAACCAGATAGGGCAAAATGAACTTTTTAGTCTGTTGCCCGAGGAGGTTTCTAAAACCGTGGGAAAAATATTTTATTGACTAGATCTGGATTCAAATCCAACTTCTGGCCATACTTAACATTGTCTTCATCCTCGGGAATGACACACGTTTCATATCCGATGCCTAGACATGGTTGATTGCGATCGTCCTGGCGGTTCCAAGTGGAATCAAATTGGGCAAGGAACTGACTGCAACCAGAACCAATAGTACCTGGCCTTACCTTGAACTGGACCCAAAAATGGGAACCTGGTTCAGTTTCAGTTTCACCTTCCATGGAATTGAAATAATCGTGAAACTAGAACCAGTAGCTCCAAACCGCTGGTTCCTTATATTTTTTTAACATATAACAAGATCCTATAAGCTCCACACAGATAGAGAGATCCATAAAAAAAATTAATTCTATTTGCCAAAAATGCTCCAAGGAGCAATCAGCTTATCGTTGCTAAAGCCACACCTATGTCACCATGACATAAGACGCGTTAGGTTTGTGAATTACACTACGTAAATCTACACATAGAAAGACATGACTCGAGGACAAGTTCAAGTGTCTATGTTAAGCTATGCCAGACTACGTCACCGTCTGACGGTAGGCTTCTTATTGATGCCTATTTCTTTTGAGTTTGTCCAAATTATGCACTTTAGGCCAATGGACATTATTTGTGCTTCTATCAACGGACAAATTGTCTGAAGCAGAGAAAGAATTCTGACTGTAGCAGTCAAGGTTGGCACCAGTGCCCATCCCAAGTATGCTGGTAGAACCCGATCTAATCGGCAACCCCGGAATCATATCGATGCCCAAACTCCAAACCTCCATTGATGATGTTGGTGATAACACCATAGCCGGGAAGGGGGTCGGTCACTGTATTTGCAGCCAAAGGAATCCATTTGTCCGATGACATCATTGGCTGAAGGCTTGGGTGATTTGCTATGATGCATGGGTACTTCATTCATGGAGGATTACTCATACCGTGTACTTACCCGGAATGGTACATGTACCGGTACCTGAGTGCTTTAAAAAGGTTTTGGATCCATCCAATTGTATATATATATATATATATATATATATATATATATATATATATATATATATATATATATATATATATATATACTTATAGTATGAATTGTGAGAACTTTTGTGATGAACAAGTCAAATATCAGTATGAGTCAACTTCATTTCAAAATAAAAAAAAGTGTTATGTTTTGATGTTTCTTTGACAAACGTTTGTTGTTGAAGTTATGTCACAATTTGTATGTTTCAAGTTTTAATAAGTTATACATAGGGTGAATTTTTGTGATATTTTAATTTTATGTATTCTTTTTTCATTTTTTATAACAACATACCAGTTCTTTATACCTTAAAAACGATTGTATCTCCTACCCATATTTGTACCAGATACCAATACCATACCCGTACGTACCTATGCAACATAGGTGATTCAAGAGTCATCCAGCACCACAATGCAGCCTTTGATGAAACTACTGGATCACTGGAAACCAAATCCGGGTTGTTGAGCAGATCAGAACCTACGCAAATCAATTTATATTACTTGCAACATACGTACCTACGCAACATACCAGTTCTTTATTACTTGCTCATTCATGAATGGGTTCCATCTAGTGTAGTTGTCCATCCTCCTACAGAAAGAACCAATCCAATTATATTTGGTTATCTACCACATAAATCAATTTAAACTCTTCTTAACACCAAATTTACATACTAATCTTCACCATTTAGTGACTATCTACCACCACATATCGACTCTATCTATATCTTTATCTTCCTCGCTTCATGAATGGGGTGTTTCATTTGAAAAGTCCTCCATTAGGTTAGACGCATTTCAAGCAAGGGGATCAGAGTAACAGTAGCGCCTGTTTTTACTTTCCATTACGCTGCATGTATAGGAGACCGCATGCAATTAAAAGGTTTGAGGATCAGAGAAACAGTAGCTGCCTGTTTTTACTTTCCACTACACTGCATGTATAGGAGACCGCCTGCAATTAAAAGGGCTGAGGATCAATACTGGTTATTTCATAAGATGTTAGAGCAAGAAAGGCAGCAATCTCAATTTCACTTGTGGCAATTAAAATCCTTTTTCTGAACATGCTACATCGTTCCGATGCAGGCAGCATTTGCTCAAAGATACTCTGAAGAATCAGGTTGCTCAAGTCACTACCACCACCACCGGTACACGGTTCGCTCTGGCACCCAGTTCTGCAACAATCACAGGTGTTACCGCACCAGCCATACTGGCCGCAGCACAGCCCATTCGAGCACAAAGTGCCGCCGGCTTGGCTAGCGCATTGTTGTGATAGTGTGCGCAATGCAACCAATAACAAGGGCAGTAGCAGGCACTAGGAAGAGGGAAACCGCATGAGAGAAAGGATGCCTATCGTCCTGTTGATGATAGGGAAATGGAAAGTAGATAAGCATCCATCTCGTTGCATATCCCCACGTTTTACTGACTATAATCGTGATATAATATATTATTTAGCTCGTTCATAGCATCAAATATTTACAAGTGATGTGGATTAATGCGCATATTTTTAACCCTCTCGATTTTCTCAAATGCACTGAATTTCTTAAGATTTCATGGTCCTGCCTAGACATGTTCGGTTCCAGTTTACTCGAAACCAGGAATTGGATGCAAACTGCTACCAAGCTGGTTCTAATTCGGGTTTGGAACATCTGGTTTCTGTTTGTCGCCTGTATCGTCCAAAACTGGGAAAATATAAAAAAAATTGAAATTGTAAACATAAGTAACCAGTGGTCTGGATTCATTGGTTCAGGTTTTGGGCCGGTTCCAGTTCCATGGAAGGTAGAATGTGTTGAACTTTATCCATCTTCCCCATCTTTTATTATTAGATTGGGCAGGCCGGAGGCCGATGCACACCCCAGGCATCGAACACATGAACTTAAACTTGTGAATGGACTCCCCTAAGCATGTGAACGCTATTGCCCGATGTGCAATTTTACCAATCTTTTAGAAACTTAGGTTTTCTGTGAAAGATTCATGTTAATATGACCTCCAAATGCAGTTGGACGGCTCAGATTCTGTGTGGGAACTTATAACATGTAACAAGATCCTCTAAGCTTCACACGAGCACACAGATGCGTGTACCCCACACGCTCACAAATATTCACACACAGAGGAGAGTAAAATTTAAAATATTTCCCATGAAGACTCCAAAGAGCAATTGGTTTATTGGTGCCAAGCCATGACACTGGACACGTTACATTTGTGAATTTCACTATTAGACACGACCCGAGAACAGGTTTAAGTGACCAGGCAACATGGAGCCAGACGGTGACACTTTCTGACCGCAGGCTTCTTATTGGCACCTTTTATTTAGAGTTGATCTAAAGACTCCACTTCAGGTCATACAGACAAATTGTCCAAAGTGGAGGCCTACTTATATAATCTTTTAGAAGGACTTCTGACTGTAGCAGTCAAGGTTGGCACCAGGGCTCACACCAAATATGGTGCAATACCTCTGGTAGAACCCGATCCGATCTGCAACCCGGGCATCATATCCATGCCCACACTCCAGACCTCCATTGATGATGTTGGTGATGACGCCATAGCCGGGCAGGCGGCCGGCCGCTGTGTCTGCAGCCGAAGGAGTCCATTTCCCAGTGATGACATCATGTGCTGAAGGCTTAGGTTGTTGGGGAGTCATCCAGAACCACAATGCAGTCTTGAATGAAATTACTGGATCACTGCCAACTAAATCCGGGTTGTTCAGCAGATCGGATCCTATTGCTTTCCCAGCAGGCCCATAATTATAGTTGCTGCAGAATTTGAAATTAATATATTTTAGATATATCTTCACTTAAATTTAAAGGATGAGGTGTTAGTAATAGTGATGGAAGAAATATATGCTTCATGATATCATAATGTTCATTTCAATCAAGTTAGATAGCCAGAAATCAGATTTTCTTGAGATAATTAATTTGATTTCTAGCTTATAGAATCATAAACTTCAATCTACGATCGTAAGTAAAACACTGAAGAGATGTTCGTTACTATGAGATCTGGATGGGTCCTCTGCCGTAATACTTCTTCCCGGCAGCGCAGGGCCTTTGAGCAGTGTTTACACAGTAGGATCCTGGATTGCCTTGCTCACTGATGCAGCAGTATCCCCATGAATACGGTCCATCCGGTGCAGTTGCCCATCCTCCTGCAATCCCAAAGTCCTTTATTAGGTACATACATTTGAAGCAAGAGGGTTAGCTGCCTGTTTTTCCATTCCACTATCTTGCATGTCTAGCAATTCAAGAACGCATCCCACCACTCAACCGAAATCAATGGCCGCTAAGCTAGATAGAGACTTCTTGCAACTGAAAGGACTAAGGATCCTTACCTGTTGTTTCATGAGATGTTTGCTCAAAGGACTAATGGCCGCTAAGCTGCATCATTCCTGTGCAGCAGCATTTGCTCAAAGGTACTTTGAGAAATCAGGGTGCTCAAGTCACTACTACTACCACTGCCGCCGCCACCGCCACCACCACTACACGGGCCGCTTTGGCACCCAGTTCCACAGTAATCAGTAGTGCTGCCGCACCAGCCATACTGGCTGCAGCACAACCCGTTGGAGCACAAAGCACCACCGGCTTGGCTACCGCATTGACTGCACGGTCCGCTTTGGCAGCCAGTTCCACAGTAGTCACCCGTGCTGCCACACCAGCCCCACTTGCTGCAGCACAACCCGCCGGGGCACAAAGCTCCACCGGCTTGGCTACCGCATTGCTCTGCTTGTGCACATACTGCACCCAGTAACAGGGCCAGTAGCAGCCACGGCAAAGAGGGAAACCCCATGAGAGAAAGAACGACAAATATGTGAAGACAAGACTTGGGCTTGGATGGGATTGATGTAAGGGAGATGGCAAGTATAAATAGGCATCCATCTCCCTTCATATCAGTCCCTTTGTTTTACTAACTATAGTCGTCATATAATATTTTATTGGATGTTACGTGCTGATTCATGCACAGATTTATTGGATGATTCGATAAAAAGTGACAAGCAGTAATACCTTAAAAGAAGGAGAAGTGGAAGAACAAGAAGATCCCATCAAAATTCAAAGAACCAGCTTGCGAGGAGCTAGTTGAGTGAATGAGCTAGATGGATCATTAGGCAACCCTCATCCAATCCTCATTGAGCCACATACGTCCATAGAGGGCAAAACTCGAGTGGTGCGAACATGATTTCAACTCGAGCTTGAGACTGAAAATCGAACTCATTCGAGATCGAGATCGAGATCGATTTTTCCCTAGAGCTCAACGTGTCTCTCACCACGTAAATATCTGCCGCTTCACCTGCACCCATTGGAAGCTACTACTTATCAGCCCACGAAGTAAGTACCGGCGAACAATGGGTCAGGTACATATGATATTCCACGATGATATTGTTTATAATCAAATGGTTTAAGAAACCAAATGATCTGGTGAACAATTTAAGGACTGTTATGTACATATCTAGAGGAACTTCCTCCCTTTGGCATTACGATGCGGGAGAGCTTCAATGACACCTTTGAGAGCCATTTCATACGGTGAGCTCAATGTAGAATTATCCAGATATCCACCATATTCGACTCAAGCAACTATAATCTGATTCAATTTAGAAGCGTCAGCATCTTACACAAATGCTTTGCATCGCCATTTATGTGGGTTGACAGGAGACTTTTCATGGTATCAATATAACTGTTATTTACCTTTTCGGGTGCACTATTTGGAGGTCTTCATTAGTTATCAATGTCTCATATTCTGCCATCAGCCAGATAACGAAATCGCTTAACGGCTTAAGTTAGAAAGCTTACGTGTTGGCGTACTTTCCGAAACATTCACGGAATCGACCAACCCCCTTAATTTAATTGAATATTCAATATAAGAATGTCTATTACTGGTGATACTCTCAAAACAAACAATGCAAATAATTGTTTTATACAATGATTAATGAACTCCTCTCTCTCTTTCTCTCAACACGAGACTTTTCAACTCGATATAATTTGCAACTTCTTTACGCTTATTGTATCACTTAATATGTCACATGATACACACGCACTCATATACATATATCTATCCACGCTTAATATGCAACTTCTTTACGCTTCTTGTTTTAATATCATTGTGTATTAATCGCATCGATCGAACAATAGATATTTTTTTGTAGATTTAGGCATGAATTTGGTTTGAACAAGAACCGTTTATAGAGAGATGTTGCTCCGTGCTCAATCCCTATCCATGCGTAAATCTTTTTAAAAAAATTCACCAGCGTGTCAACATGATCAAAAGTAATTCATAATGTTGTATTTTCCATACTCATATTTAATTCATAATGGTACAATTCAGTTTTTAAAATTCAAATCTCTATTTTTTTGGAGCTATCAAATAGTGAAGATATTTAGAGTAGATTTAAGCATGAATTGGATTGAGCATGTACCACTATATATCTAAGTGTGCATATGCGGACATTCAATGCTGTACAGTACCGAGTGCTGGGCAATTTCTATGATATAAATGAGAGCATTATATATAATATAAAAGTTAGATCCATAATGAGGTCGTTAGAGAAAAGTTGGTGTAGCATTAATATAGTATTAAAATAAGTCATACACTTAAAAGGTATATAGTAAACAGTTGTTATATACTCACAACTGGTTGAAAAGAACGCAATCAGTTGTTATATATACACATACGTACATGCATGCATACATGCTACGTATGTCTTTGTTAGGTAAGAACGGGAAGGGTGGACCAACTTTATGTTGACATGTCTCTCTTTTGTTGACCTACTCCCAACTTTTTGTGAATCAATATATATATATATATATATATATATATATATATATATAGTGATTGGATCCTATCCACCACCCATATCCTTTATTACTATTGCTTTTAGGTGATGAGTAAAATAATATTGTTTATCTTATATTTTTAGGAACTCTTAAAAAAAAATTCTCACCAAAAAGGCAACGAGTAAGCTGTCAAAAATAGTTTTCCCATATATATATATATATATATATAGATAGATAGATAGAGAGAGAGAGAGAGAGAGAATTGTCCATGGCATTGTGTTCCCTTTATCGGCAACGATGTGTTGTCTCAATCTACGAACTTAATTTCTTAACATGGGTGTGATTTACTTGAGCTAAAAAGCCATACGGGGACCTCAGCGAGATGGAGTCTTTGTGTTGGACTTGATTACAATAGACGGTGCCTGTGAAGGCGTGGCCCTTGGAATTCATGTGATGCAAACAGTGATTTGAATGTAATTTTTCTAATATACAGTGACAATTCAAAATTCACTGTCCAGACTGCATAAAAGGATCATATATCCTCCTTGTGTGTGCGTGTATATGTGTGTGTGAGAGAGAGAGAGAGAGAGTATTTTTTTATTTAATATGTTTAAAGGTCTCAAGGAGTCATCGGACTTTATTTCATGGCACTTACACAGGCAGATACAAACAATAATGCTCATTATCTAAACTGCATATGATGATCATATTTCCTCTTTGTGTGTGTATGAGAGAGAGATCCTCACCAAATCTACGAGAAGAGAACTGAACCTGAGAATGTGACGGGTTCTAATCAAATTTGGTATGAATCTAATGAACCAGATTTGTATCCACTTCAAGCTTGAGCGGTGTTGGCAGCAGAGATCTTGACTCCATGAGACGCGGTGCGAACTCAACTCATACCGAGAATGTTAGCTCAATGATGGGAGGCAAGTACGAATATTTGTTAGGCTTAAGCCTTTCCTTGGAAGAGAAAAACTCAATTTTAGGGAGTGCACACCTCGCTTTGGTTTATCAGTTGTAAAAAGAAACAAAAGAGCCTTATTAAGTATGCTAAAAAAGGATTATAAGACCTAGCCTAATTACAAGTGGAGGCCGATGCCTAACATACACCCACATATGCACCCTCTAGGAGTCATACTCCCTACTGAAAGCAACGATACCAGAGCGCCTACCATTGAGTTAACGATCTGGGTTGCATGAGTTTCTTTCAAGGAGGTGATCTCCTAATTTGGAGCTTCGTGACAAGGAGAAAATGTGCATACTTCTTTATGTTAACCAAAACTCTTGGATATTAGCAAAAAATCATACTATATATTGTTTGTAATACTATAATAAGATTGTATACATGTGCATACTCCCTATCCTTTTCTTCCCCGAGTACTATAGGGAGGCGGAAGAGATGCAGGTCAGTGTATCGAGCTCATCACCTTCAACTTATGAGTCGACCCCTTAACCAGGTTCATCAAGCACCTGTACTCCGTTGAAGAGGGAGCGGTTGCTGTTGATGAAGAGCCGATGGCAGTCGGTTTGTTGCAACAGCGGATGCGGAAATGGAGGTTGCTCCTTTTCGAGGTTTCCTCACAACGGTTTACTCCAAGGAGACTTGTAACTTTTCCTTTTTTATATATATTATTTTGTGTCATGCACTGCTCTATTTATAGAGCAGTGGCTGCTCACGGTCTCCTGACTTGCACACTGGATTTCTCTCTTCTGAGCAGTCTGAATCCGGACGGTTACCGTGAAATCCAGTAACCGTCCGATGGTTACACTCGACCCTATCCGGTAACCTTATCTCTCATAACGGATTGGATGGTCAGTCTAGTCGTTACCAGATAAGGTTGTCGAGAATGACCATCCTATCTATAACATCTCCGACTTAGCCATTCAAGCCAAGTGTATCGACATACTGGTTTTCCTCCCACTTTCCTAGGGTTTTACCTAGTTATGTCATTTCCTGATTACTATTGCAATGAGTACCTGTTGTGTGGTTATTTTCCTCCACAATAATTTATTTGTTGTATGGTTGTTTACAAATACAACTCTATTCATACGTTGTGTGGTTATTTTCCTACACAACAATCAAACATACCTCAAACCCATGTTTGTAACATGCTTTGAGAAAAGTTCCTCTGTTATGCCTTTTGTTAAGGGGTCTGCCAACATTTCTTCTTTTGGCATGTATAAGATGAATATTTCCTTTCTCATAACCATATCATGAACATAGTGGTATTTTACCATTATATGCTTGCTTTTCGAGAAATCAGCTCCACTCTCGATAAGAGTAATTGCTGCATTATTATCACAGTAAATGATAATTGGCTCATCGGTTATTTTTAACATCAAATCTTGTATGAAGCGGCTTATCCAAACAACACTTGTTGCATCCATACAAGCTAAATACTCAGCTTCCTGTGTATGCAATGCTACACAGCCCTGTTTCTTGCATGTCCAAGAAACAACAACACCTCCAAGTAAGAATATTTGTCCCGAGGTTGACTTGTTGTCATCTTTGCTTCCAACAAAGTCAGCGTTTGAGTATCCTACCACTTTCAGTTCATCTTCTTGAAAACACAGTTTCAAGTCTTCCTTCTAGATATCTTAAAATCCTTTTTACAGCTACCCAATGTTGCCAACCAGGATTACTTTAATATCTACTTAGAAGACCAATAGCAAAGCTGATATCAGGTCTTATACACAACATAACATACATCAAGCTACCAACAACTTGTGCATAAGGAACATTAGGCTTATCATCTCCTTCACCGGGACAATCAACCTTACTCAATTTAACCCCTTTTGCAACAATTGTATTTGCAGACTTGCATTCACCCATTTTAAACTTCTTGAGGATATAGTCAATATATCTCTCCTAACTCAGGCATAAGAGTCTAAATTCTTTATCTCGAGAGATCTTTATTCCCAGGATATAGGATGTTTCCCCTATATCCTTCATTTCGAACTTAGAGATCAACCATGACTTGGTTTTGACAATCATCTCATTGTCATTTCTAGTCAACAATATGTCATCTACATATAATGACAAGATAATACCATGTCACAATTTGTATGTTTCAAGTTTTAATAAGTTTTACATAGGGTGAATTTTTGTGATATTTTAATTTTATGTATTGTTTTTTCATTTTTTATAACAACATACCAGTTTTTTATATCTTAAAAATGATTGTATCTCCTACCCATATTTGTACTAGATACCAATACCATACCCGTACGTACCTATGCAACATAGGTGATTCAAGAGTCATCCAGCACCACAATGCAGCCTTTGATGAAACTACTGGATCACTGGAAACCAAATCTGGGTTGTTGAGCAGATCGAATCCTATTGCTTGTTCGACAGCACCATTACTATAGTTGCTGCAAAATTTGAAATTCAAATGTTTTAGATATATTTATCTCTTCCACTTGAATCTAAAGGATGAGGTCTCAGTAATTGTGAGAGAAGAAATATATGCTTCGTAATGTTTATTTCAATCAAGTTAGATAGCTTGAAAGTAGATTTTCTTGAGATAATAATTTGATTTCCTGAATTTCAATTCTAACTAAAATCCTAAACTTCAACCAACGATCGTAGGTAAAACTGTGAGGAGTTGTTGGTTACTATGAGATCTGGATGGATCCTCTGCGGTAATATTACTTGCTCATTCATGAATGGGTTCCATCTAGTGCAGCTGTCCATCCTCCTACAGAAAGAACCAATCCAATTATATTTGGTTATCTACCACATAAATCAATTTAAACTCTTCTTAACACCATATTTACATACTAATCTTCACCATTTAGAGACTATCTACCACTACATATCGACTCTGTCTATATCTTTATCTTCCTCGCTTCATGAATGGGGTGTTTCATTTGAAAAGTCCTCCATTAGGTTAGACGCATTTCAAGCAAGAGGATCAGAGTAACAGTAGCGCCTGTTTTTACTTTCCACTACACTGCATGTATAGGAGACCGCATGCAATTAAAAGGTTTGAGGATCAGAGCAACAATAGCTGCCTGTTTTTACTTTCCACTACACTGCATGTATAGGAGACCGCCTGCAATTAAAAGGGCCGAGGATCAATACTGGTTATCTCATAAGATGTTAGAGCAAGAAAGGCAGCAATCTCAATTTTACTTGTGGCAATTAAAATCCTTTTTCCGAACATGCTACATCGTTCCGATGCTCAAAGATACTCTGAAGAATCAGGTTGCTCAAGTCACTACCACCACCACCGGTACACGGTTCGCTATGGCACCCAGTTCTGCAACAATCACTGGTGTTACCGCACCAGCCATACTGGCTGCAACACAGCCCATTCGAGCACAAAGTGCCGCCGGCTTGTCTAGCGCATTGCTGTGATAGTGTGCGCAATGCAACCAATAACAAGGGCAGTAGCAGGCACTAGGAAGAGGGAAACCGCATGATCCTGTTGATGATAGGGAAATGGAAAGTAGATAAGCATCCATCTCGTTGCATATCCCCACGTTTTACTAACTATAATCGTGATATAATATATTATTTAGCTCGTTCATAGCATCAAATATTTACAAGTGATGTGGATTAGTGCGCATATTTTTAACCCTCTCGATTTTCTCAAATGCACTGAATTTCGAAAGATTTCATGGTCCTGCCTAGACATGTTCGGTTCCAGTTTACTCGAAACCAGGAATTGGATGCAAACTGCTACCAAGCTGGTTCTAATTCGGTTTTGGAACATCTGGTTTCTGTTTGTCGCTTGTATCGTCCAAAACTGGGAAAATATAAAAAAATTTGAAATTGTAAACATAAGTAACCAGTGGTCTGGAGCCATTGGTTCAGGTTTTGGGCCGGTTCCAGTTCCATGGAATGTAGAATGTGTTGAACTTTATCCATCTTCCCCATCTTTTATTATTAGATTGGGCAGGCCGGAGGCCGATGTACACCCCAGGCATCGAACACATGAACTTAAACTTGTGAATGGACTCCCCTAAGCATGTGAACGCTATTGCCCGATGTGCAATTTTACCAATCTTTTAGAAACTTAGGTTTTCTGTGAAAGATTCATGTTAATATGACCTCCAAATACAGTTGGACGGCTCAGATTCTGTGTGGGAACTTATAACATGTAACAAGATCCTCTAAGCTTCACACGAGCACACAGATGCGTGTACCCCACACGCTCACAAATATTCACACACAGAGGAGAGTAAAATTTAAAATATTTGCCATAAAGACTCCAAAGAGCAATTGGCTTATTGGTGCTAAGCCATGACACTGGACACGTTACATTTGTGAATTTCACTATTAGACACGACCCGAGAACAGGTTTAAGTGACCAGGCAACATGGAGCCAGACGGTGACACTTTCTGACCGCAGGCTTCTTATTGGCACCTTTTATTTAGAGTTGATCTAAAGACTCCACTTCAGGTCATACAGACAAATTGTCCAAAGTGGAGGCCCACTTATATAATCTTTTAGAAGGACTTCTGACTGTAGCAGTCAAGGTTGGAACCAGGGCTCACACCAAATATGGTGCAATACCTCTGGTAGAACCCGATCCGATCTGCAACCCGGGCATCATATCCATGCCCACACTCCAGACCTCCATTGATGATGTTGGTGATGACGCCATAGCCGGGCAGGCGGCAGGCCGCTGTGTCCGCTGCCGAAGGAGTCCATTTCCCAGTGATGACATCATGTGCTGAAGGCTTAGGTGATTGGGGAGTCATCCAGAACCACAATGCAGTCTTGAATGAAATTACTGGATCACTGCCAACTAAATCCGGGTTGTTCAGCAGATCGGATCCTGTTGCTTTCCCAGCAGGCCCATATTTATAGTTGCTGCAGAATTTGAAATTAATATATTTTAGATATATCTTCACTTAAATTTAAAGGATGAGGTGTTAGTAATAGTGATGGAAGAAATATATGCTTCATGATATTTCAATCAAGTTAGATAGCCAGAAATCAGATTTTCTTGAGATAATTAATTTTATTTCTAGCTTATAGAATCATAAACTTCAATCTACGATCGTAAGTAAAACACTGAAGAGATGTTCGTTACTATGAGATCTGGATGGGTCCTCTGCCGTAATACTTCTTCCCGGCAGCGCAGGGCCATTGAGCAGTGTTTACACAGTAGGATCCTGGATTGCCTTGCTCACTGATGTAGCAGTATCCCCATGAATACGGTCCATCCGGTGCAGTTGCCCATCCTCCTGCAATCCCAAAGTCCTTTATTAGGTACATACATTTGAAGCAAGAGGGTTAGCTGCCTGTTTTTCCATTCCACTATCTTGCATGTCTAGCAATTCAAGACCGCATCCCACCACTCAACCGAAATCAATGGCCGCTAAGCTAGATAGAGACTTCTTGCAACTGAAAGGACTAAGGATCCTTACCTGTTGTTTCATGAGATGTTTGACCAAGGAAGGCAGCAATCTCCCTTTGACGTGTGGCATTGTCGCCCGTTGTACCAAAGCCACTGAAGGCTTTAGCAGCAGTAATGAAAGCATTGTAAGTGTAAAATCCTTTCCCGGGACAAGCTGCATCATTCCTGTGCAGCAGGATTTGCTCAAAGGCACTTTTAGAAATCAGGGTGCTCAGGTCACTACTACTACCGCCGCCGCCGCCACCGCCACCACCACCACCACCACCACTACACGGGCCGCTTTGGCACCCAGTTCCACAGTAGTCAGTAGTGCTGCCGCACCAGCCATACTGGCTGCAGCACAACCTGTTGGAGCACAAAGCACCACCGGCTTGGCTACCGCATTGACTGCACGGTCCGCTTTGGCAGCCAGTTCCACAGTAGTCACTGGTGCTGCCACACCAGCCCCACTTGCTGCAGCATAACCCGCCGGGGCACAAAGCTCCACCGGCTTGGCTACCGCATTGCTCTGCTTGTGCACATACTGCACCCAGTAACAGGGCCAGTAGCAGCCACGGCAAAGAGGGAAACCCCATGAGAGAAAGAACGACTAATATGTGAAGACAAGACTTGGGCTTGGATGGGATTGATGTAAGGGAGATGGCAAGTATAAATAGGCATCCATCTCCCTTCATATCAGTCCCTTTGTTTTACTAACTATAGTCGTCATATAATATTTTATTGGATGTTACGTGCTGATTCATGCACAGATTTATTGGATGATTCGATAAACAGTGACAAGAAGTAATAATACCTTAAAAGAAGGAGAAGTGGAAGAACAAGAAGATCCCATCAAAATTCAAAGAACCAGCTTGCGAGGAGCTAGTTGAGTGAATGAGCTAGATGGATCATTAGGCAACCCTCATCCAATCCTCATTGAGCCACAAACGTGCATAGAGGGCAAAACTCGAGTGGTGCGAACATGATTTCAACTCGAGCTTGAGACTGAAAATCGAACTCATTCGAGATCGAGATCGAGATCGATTTTTCCCTAGAGCTCAACGTGTCTCTCACCACGTAAATATCTGCCGCTTCACCTGCACCCATTGGAAACTACTACTTATCAGCCCATGAAGTAAGTACCGGCGAACAATGGGTCAGGTACATATGATATTGTACATGCATGCATACATGCTACGTCTGTCTTTGTTAGGTAAGAACGGGAAGGGTGGACCAACTTTATGTTGACATGTCTCTCTTTTGTTGACCTCCTCCCAACTTTTTGTGAATCAATATATATATATATATAGTGATTGGATCCTATCCACCACCCATATCCTTTATTACTATTGCTTTTAGGTGATGAGTAAAATAATATTGTTTATCTTATATTTTTAGAAACTCTTAAAAAAAAATTCTCACCAAAAAGGCAACGAGTAAGCTGTCAAAAATAGTTTTCCCATATATATATATATATATATATATATATATATATATATATATATATACAGGGAGAGAGAGAGAATGGTCCGTGGCATTGTGTTCCCTTTACCGGCAACGATGTTTTGTCTCAATCTACGAACTTAATTTCTTAACATGGGTGTGATTTACTTGAGCTAAAAAGCCATACGGGGACCTCAGCGAGATGGAGTCTTTGTGTTGGACTTGATTACAATAGACGGTGCCTGTGAAGGCGTGGCCCTTGGAATTCATGTGATGCAAACAGTGATTTCAATGTAATTTTTCAAATATACAGTGACAATTCAATATTCACTGTCTAGACTGCATAAAAGGATCATATATCCTCCTTGTGTGTGCGTGTATATGTGTGTGTGTGTGAGAGAGAGAGAGAGAGAGTATCTTTTTATTTAATATGTTTAAAGGTCTCAAGGAGTCATCAGACTTTATTTCATGGCACTTACACAGGCAGATACAAACAGTAATGCTCATTATCTAAACTGCATATGATGATCATATTTCCTCTTTGTGTGTGTATGAGAGAGAGATCCTCACCAAATCTACGAGAAGAGAACTGAACCTGAGAATGTGACGGGTTCTAATCAAATTTGGTATGAATCTAATGAACCAGATTTGTATCCACTTCAAGCTTGAGCGGTGTTGGCAGCAGAGATCTTGACTCCACGAGACGTGGTGCAAACTCAACTCATACCGAGAATGTTAGCTCAATGATGGGAGGCATGTATGAATGTTTGTTTGGCTTAAGCCTTTCCTTGGAAGAGAAAAACTCAATTCTAGGGAGTGCACACCTCGCTTTGGTTTATCAGTTGTAAAAAGAAACAAAAGAGCCTTATTAAGTATGCTAAAAAAGGATTATAAGACCTAGCCTAATTACAAGTGGAGGCCGATGCCTAACATACACCCACATATGCACCCTCTAGGAGTCATACTCCCTACTGAAAGCAATGATACCAGAGCGCCTGCCATTGAGCTAACGCTCTGGGTTGCCATGAGTTTCTTTCAAGGAGGTGATCTCCTAATTTGGAGCTTCGTGACAAGGAGAAAATGTGCATACTTCTTTATGTTAACCAAAACTCTTGGATATTAGCAAAAAATCATACTACATATTGTTTGTAATACTGTAATAAGATTGTATACATGTGCATACTCCCTCTCCTTTTCTTCCCCGAGTACTATAGGGAGGCGAAAGAGATGCAGGTCAGTGTATCGAGCTCATCACCTTCAACTTATGAGTCGACCCCCTAACGAGGTTCATGAAGTACCTGTACTCCGTTGAGGAGGGCACGATTGTTGTTGATGAAGAGTCAGTGGTAATCGATTCGTTGCAGCGGTGGAAGCGGAAATGGAGGTTGCTCCTTTTCGAGGTTTCCTCACAGCGGTTTACTCCAAGGAGACTTGTAACTTTTTCTTTTTTATATATATTATTTTGTGTCATGCACTGCTCTATTTATAGAGCAGTGGCTACTCATGATCTCTTGACTTGCACACTGGGTTTCTCTCTTTTGAGTAGTCTGAATCCAGACGGTTACCGTGAAATCTAGTAACCGTCCGACAGTTACACTCGACCCTATCCGGTAACCCTATCTCTCATAACGGATTGGATGGTCAGGACCATGAAATAATAGTGCATCCATCTTTTTGAAAACAGAACCAACTTTTTGAAACCATCAATTCTAGGTTGGATCCTATTGCGGTTCCAGTTTCACCAGTTCATTGGTTCTTGGCCAGGTTCGGTTTCGGTTGGAACCACTGAGCCGATTAGAAACCGGTCATGTGTAGTGTGTGCTTTTAATATATATATATATATATATATATATATATAGAGAGAGAGAGAGAGAGAGAGAGAGATTCTTTTATTTAATAATAGTGCGTGCACAGAACATAGTCCTAGCATAAATAGAGCAGGCACTAGGAAGAGGGAAACCGCATGAGAGAAAGAATGCCTATCGTCCTGTTGATGATAGGGAAATGGAAAGTAGATAAGCATCCATCTCGTTGCATATCCCCACGTTTTACTAACTATAATCGTGATATAATATATTATTTAGCTCGTTCATAGCATCAAATATTTACAAGTGATGTGGATTAATGCGCATATTTTTAACCCTCTCGATTTTCTCAAATGCACTGAATTTCGAAAGATTTCATGGTCCTGCCTAGACATGTTCGGTTCCAGTTTACTCGAAACCAGGAATTGGATGCAAACTGCTACCAAGCTGGTTCTAATTCGGGTTTGGAACATCTGGTTTCTGTTTGTTGCCTGTATCGTCCAAAACTGGGAAAATATAAAAAAATTTGAAATTGTGAACATAAGTAACCGGTGGTCTGGAGCCATTGGTTCAGGTTTTGGGCCGGTTCCAGTTCCATGGAAGGTAGAATGTGTTGAACTTTATCCATCTTCCCCATCTTTTATTATTAGATTGGGCAGGCCGGAGGCCGATGCACACCCCAGGCATCGAACACATGAACTTAAACTTGTGAATGGACTCCCCTAAGCATGTGAACGCTATTGCCCGATGTGCAATTTTACCAATCTTTTAGAAACTTAGGTTTTCTGTGAAAGATTCATGTTAATATGACCTCCAAATGCAGTTGGACGGCTCAGATTCTGTGTGGGAACTTATAACATGTAACAAGATCTTCTAAGCTTCACACGAGCACACAGATGCATGTACCCCACACGCTCACAAATATTCACACACAGAGGAGAATAAAATTTAAAATATTTGCCATAAAGACTCCAAAGAGCAATTGGTTTATTGGTGCTAAGCCATGACACTGGACACGTTACATTTGTGAATTTCACTATTAGACACGACCCGAGAACAGGTTTAAGTGACCAGGCAACGTGGAGCCAGACGGTGACACTTTCTGACCGCAGGCTTCTTATTGGCACCTTTTATTTAGAGTTGATCTAAAGACTCCACTTCAGGTCATACAGACAAATTGTCCAAAGTGAAGGCCTACCTATATAATCTTTTAGAAGGACTTCTGACTGTAGCAGTCAAGGTTGGCACCAGGGCTCACACCAAATATGGTGCAATACCTCTGGTAGAACCCGATCCGATCTGCAACCCGGGCATCATATCCATGCCCACACTCCAGACCTCCATTGATGATGTTGGTGATGACGCCATAGCCGGGCAGGCGGCCGGCCGCTGTGTCTGCAGCCGAAGGAGTCCATTTCCCAGTGATGACATCATGTGCTGAAGGCTTAGGTGGTTGGGGAGTCATCCAGAACCACAATGCAGTCTTGAATGAAATTACTGGATCACTGCCAACTAAATCCGGGTTGTTCAGCAGATCGGATCCTATTGCTTTCCCAGCAGGCCCATAATTATAGTTGCTGCAGAATTTGAAATTAATATATTTTAGATATATCTTCACTTAAATTTAAAGGATGAGGTGTTAGTAATAGTGATGGAAGAAATATATGCTTCATGATATCATAATGTTCATTTCAATCAAGTTAGATAGCCAGAAATCAGATTTTCTTGAGATAATTAATTTGATTTCTAGCTTATAGAATCATAAACTTCAATCTACGATCGTAAGTAAAACACTGAAGAGATGTTCGTTACTATGAGATCTGGATGGGTCCTCTGCCGTAATACTTCTTCCCGGCAGCGCAGGGCCATTGAGCAGTGTTTACACAGTAGGATCCTGGATTGCCTTGCTCACTGATGTAGCAGTATCCCCATGAATACGGTCCATCCGGTGCAGTTGCCCATCCTCCTGCAATCCCAAAGTCCTTTATTAGGTACATACATTTGAAGCAAGAAGGTTAGCTGCCTGTTTTTCCATTCCACTATCTTGCATGTCTAGCAATTCAAGACCGCATCCCACCACTCAACCGAAATCAATGGCCGCTAAGCTAGATAGAGACTTCTTGCAACTGAAAGGACTAAGGATCCTTACCTGTTGTTTCATGAGATGTTTGACCAAGGAAGGCAGCGATCTCCCTTTGACGTGTGGCATTGTCGCCCGTTGTACCAAAGCCACTGAAGGCTTTAGCAGCAGTAATGAAAGCATTGTAAGTGTAAAATCCTTTCCCGGGACAAGCTGCATCATTCCTGTGCAGCAGCATTTGCTCAAAGGTACTTTTAGAAATCAGGGTGCTCAAGTCACTACTACTACCACCGCCGCCGCCACCGCCACCACCACTACACGGACCGCTTTGGCACCCAATTCCACAGTAGTCAGTAGTGCTGCCGCACCAGCCATACTGGCTGCAGCACAACCCGTTGGAGCACAAAGCACCACCGGCTTGGCTACCGCATTGACTGCACGGTCCGCTTTGGCAGCCAGTTCCACAGTAGTCACTGGTGCTGCCACACCAGCCCCACTTGCTGCAGCATAACCCGCCGGGGCACAAAGCTCCACCGGCTTGGCTACCGCATTGCTCTGCTTGTGCACATACTGCACCCAGTAACAGGGCCAGTAGCAGCCACGGCAAAGAGGGAAACCCCATGAGAGAAAGAACGACTAATATGTGAAGACAAGACTTGGGCTTGGATGGGATTGATGTAAGGGAGATGGCAAGTATAAATAGGCATCCATCTCCCTTCATATCAGTCCCTTTGTTTTACTAACTATAGTCGTCATATAATATTGTATTGGATGTTACGTGCTGATTCATGCACAGATTTATTGGATGATTCGATAAACAGTGACAAGAAGTAATACCGAAAAAGAAGGAGAAGTGGAAGAACAAGAAGATCCCATCAAAATTCAAAGAACCAGCTTGCGAGGAGCTAGTTGAGTGAATGAGCTAGATGGATCATTAGGCAACCCTCATCCAATCCTCATTGAGCCACAAACGTGCATAGAGGGCAAAACTCGAGTGGTGAGAACATGATTTCAACTCGAGCTTGAGACTGAAAATCGAACTCATTGGAAACTACTACTTGTCAGCCCATGAAGTAAGTACCGGCGAACAATGGGTCAGGTACATATGATATTCCACGCAGATATTGTTTATCATCAAATGGTTAAAGAAACCAAATGATCTGGTGAACAATTTAAGACTGTTATGTACATATCTAGAGGAACTTCCTCCCTTTGGCATTACGATGCGGGAGAGCTTCAATGACACCTTTGACAGCCATTTCATACGGTGATCTCAATGTAGAATTATCCAGATATCCATCATATCCGACTCAAGCAACTATAATCTGATTCAATTTAGAAGCGTCAGCATCTTACACAAATGCTTTGCATCGCCATTTATGTGGGGAGACAGGAGACTTTTCATGGTATCAATATAACTGTTATTTACCTTTTCGGGTCACTATTTGGAGGTCTTCATTAGTTATCAATATCTCATATTCTGCCATCAACCAGATAACGAAATCGCTTAACGGCTTAAGTTAGAAAGCTTACGTGTTGGCGTACTTTCCGAAACATTCACGGAATCGACCAACCCCCTTAATTTAATTGAATATTCAATATAAGAATGTCTATTACTGGTGATACTCTCAAAACAAACAATGCAAATAATTGTTTTATACAATGATTAATGAACTCCTCTCTCTCTTTCTCTCAACACGAGACTTTTCAACTCGACATAATTTGCAACTTCTTTACGCTTATTGTATCACTTAACATGTCACATGATACACACGCACGCATATACATATATCTATCCACGCTTAATATGCAACTTCTTTACGTTTCTTGTTTTAATATCATTGTGTATTAATCACATCGATCGAACAATAGATATTTTTTAGTAGATTTAGGCATGAATTTGGTTTGAACAAGAACCGTTTATAGAGAAATATTGCTCCGTGCTCAATCCCTATCCATGCGTAAATCTTTTTAAAAAATTTCACCAGCTTGTGAACATGATCAAAAGTAATTCATAATGTTGTACTTTCCATACTCATATTTAATTCATAATGGTACAATTCAGTTTTTAAAATTCAAATCTCTATTTTTTTGGAGCTATCAAATAGTGAAGATATTTAGAGTAGATTTAAGTATGAATTGGATTGAGCATGTACCACTATATATCTAAGTGTGCATATGCGGACATTCAATGCTGTACAGTACCGAGTGCTGGGCAATTTCTATGATATAAATGAGAGCATTATATATAATATAAAAGTTAGATCCATAATGAGGTCGTTAGGGAAAAGTTGGTGTAGCATTAATATAGGCAGATACAAACAGGCAGATACACAGGCAGATACAAACAGTAATGCTCATTATCTAAACTGCATATGATGATCATATTTCCTCTTTGTGTGTGTATGAGAGAGAGATCCTCACCAAATCTACGAGAAGAGAACCCAACCTGAGAATGTGACAGGTTCTAATCAAATTTGGTATGAATCTAATGAACCAGATTTGTATCCACTTCAAGCATGAGCGGTGTTGGCGGCAGAGATCTTGACTCCACGAGACGCGGTGCAAACTCAACTCATACCGAGAATGTTAGCTCAATGATGGGAGGCATGTATGAATGTTTGTGTTGACATGTCTCTCTTTTGTTGACCTCCTCCCAACTTTATATATATAGTGATTGGATCATATTCTTTATTACTATTGCTTTTAGGTGATGAGTATAATAACATTTTTAGACGGTGCCTGTGAAGGCGTGGCCCTTGGAATTCATGTGATGCAAACAGTGATTTGAATGTAATTTTTCTAATATACAGTGACAATTCAATATTCACTGTCTAGACTGCATAAAAGGATCATATTTCATCCTTGTGTGTGTGTATGTGTGTGTGTGTGTGAGAGAGAGAGAGAGAGAATTTTTTTATTTAATATGTTTAAAGGTCTCAAGGAGTCATCGGACTTTATTTCATGGCACTTACACAGGCAGATACAAACGGGAAGGGTAGACCAACTTTATGTTGATATGTCTCTCTTTTGTTGACCTCCTCCCAACTTTATATATATAGTGATTGGATCATATTCTTTATTACTATTGCTTTTAGGTGATGAGTATAATAACATTTTTAGACGGTGCCTGTGAAGGCGTGGCCCTTGGAATTCATGTGATGCAAACAGTGATTTGAATGTAATTTTTCAAATATACAGTGACAATTCAATATTCACTGTCTAGACTGCATAAAAGGATCATATATCCTCCTTGTGTGTGTGTGTATGTGTGTGTGTGTGTGTGAGAGAGAGAGAGAGAGAGAATTTTTTTATTTAATCTGTTTAAAGGTCTCAAGGAGTCATCGGACTTTATCTCATGGCACTTACACAGGCAGATACAAACTGTAATGCTCATTATCTAAACTGCATATGATGATCATATTTCCTCTTTGTATGTGTATGAGAGAGAGATCCTCACCAAATCTACGAGAAGAGAACCCAACCTGAGAATGTGACAGGTTCTAATCAAATTTGGTATGAATCTAATGAACCAGATTTGTATCCACTTCAAGCATGAGCGGTGTTGGCAGCAGAGATCTTGACTCCACGAGACGCGGTGCAAACTCAACTCATACCGAGAATGTTAGCTCAATGATGGGAGGCATGTATGAATGTTTGTGTTGACATGTCTCTCTTTTGTTGACCTCCTCCCAACTTTATATATATAGTGATTGGATCATATTCTTTATTACTATTGCTTTTAGGTGATGAGTATAATAACATTTTTAGACGGTGCCTGTGAAGGCGTGGCCCTTGGAATTCATGTGATGCAAACAGTGATTTGAATGTAATTTTTCTAATATACAGTGACAATTCAATATTCACTGTCTAGACTGCATAAAAGGATCATATATCCTCCTTGTGTGTGTGTGTATGTGTGTGTGTGTGTGTGTGTGAGAGAGAGAGAGAGAGAATTTTTTCCTCCTTGTGTGTGTGTGTGTGAGAGAGAGAGAGAGAGAGAATTTTTTATTTAATATGTTTAAAGGTCTCAAGGAGTCATCGGACTTTATTTCATGGCACTTATACAGGCAGATACAAACAGTAATGCTCATTATCTAAACTGCATATGATGATCATATTTCCTCTTTGTGTGTGTATGAGAGAGAGATCCTCACCAAATCTACGAGAAGAGAACCCAACCTGAGAATGTGACGGGTTCTAATCAAATTTGGTATGAATCTAATGAACCCGATTTGTATCCACTTCAAGCTTGAGCGGTGTTGGCGGCAGAGATCTTGACTCCACGAGACGCGGTGCAAACTCAACTCATACCGAGAATGTTAGCTCAATGATGGGAGGCATGTATGAATGTTTGTTAGGCTTAAGCCTTTCCTTGGAAGAGAAAAACTCAATTCTAGGGAGTGCACACCTCGCTTTGGTTTATCAGTTGTAAAAAGAAACAAAAGAGCCTTATTAAGTATGCTAAAAAAGGATTATAAGACCTAGCCTAATTACAAGTGGAGGCCGATGCCTAACATACACCCACATATGCACCCTCTAGGAGTCATACTCCCTACTGAAAGCAACGATACCAGAGCGCCTGCCATTGAGCTAACGCTCTGGGTTGCCATGAGTTTCTTTCAAGGAGGTGATCTCCTAATTTGGAGCTTCGTGACAAGGAGAAAATGTGCATACTTCTTTATGTTAACCAAAACTCTTGGATATTAGCAAAAAATCATACTATATATTGTTTGTAATACTGTAATAAGATTGTATACATGTGCATACTCCCTCTCCTTTTCTTCCCCGAGTACTATAGGGAGGCGGAAGAGATGCAGGTCAGTGTATCGAGCTCATCACCTTCAACTTATGAGTCGACCCCCTAACCAGGTTCATGAAGCATCTATACTCTGTCGAGGAGGGCACGATTGTTGTTGATGAAGAGTCAGTGGCAATCGATTCGTTGCAGCGGTGGAAGCGGAAATGGAGGTTACTCCTTTTCGAGGTTTCCTCACAACGGTTTACTCCAAGGAGACTTATAACTTTTTCTTTTTTATATATATTAATTTTGTGTCATGCACTGCTCTATTTATGGAGCAGTGGCTGCTCACGATCTCTTGACTTGCACACTGGGTTTCTCTCTTTTGAGTAGTCTGAATCCAGACGGTTACCGTGAAATCTAGTAACCGTCCGACAGTTACACTCGACCCTATCCGGTAACCCTATCTCTCATAACGGATTGGATGGTCAGTCTAGCCGTTATCAGATAAGGTTGCCGAGAATGACCATCCTATCTATAACATCTCCGACTTAGCTATTCAAGCCAAGTGTATCGACATACTGGTTTTCCTCCCAATTTCCCAGGGTTTTACCTAGTTATGTCATTTCCTGATTACTATTGCAATGAGTACCTGTTGTGTGGTTATTTTCCTCCACAATAATTTATTTGTTGTATGGTTGTTTACCAATACAACTCTATTCATACGTTGTGTAGTTATTTCCCTACACAATAATCAAACATACCTCAAACCTATGTTTGTAACATGCTTTGAGAAAAGTTCCTCTGTTATGCCTTTTGTTAAGGGGTCTGCCAACATATCTTCTTTTGGTATGTATAAGATGAATATTTCCTTTTTCATGACCATATCATGAACATAGTGGCATTTTACCATTATATGCTTGCTTTTCGAGCAATCAGCTCCACTCTTGATAAGAGTAATTGCTGCAATGTTATCACAGTAAATGATAATTGGCTCATCGGTTATTTCCAACTTCAAATCTCGTATTAAGCGGCTTATCCAAACAACACTTGTTGCAGCCATACAGCAAGCTAAATACTCAGCTTCCTGTGTATGCAATGCTACACAACCCTGTTTCTTGCATGCCCAAGAAACAACAACACCTCCAAGTAAGAATATTTGTCCCGAGGTTGACTTGCTATCATCTTTGCTCCCACCAAAGTCAGCGTCTGAGTATCCTACCACTTTCAGTTAATCTTCTTGAAAACACAGTTTCAAGTTTTTTGTTCCTTCCAGTTATCTTAAAATCCTTTTTACAGCAACCCAATGTTGCCAACAAGGATTACTTTGATATCTACTTAGAAGACCAACAACAAAGCTGATATCTGGTCATATACACAACATAACATACATCAAGCTACCAACAACTTGTGCATAAGGAACATTAGGCTTATCGTCTCCTTCACCGGGATAATCAGCCTTACTCAATTTAACCCCTTTTGTAACAGTTGTATTTGCAGACTTTCATTCACCCATTTTAAACTTCTTAAGGATATAGTTAATATATCTCTCCTGACTCAGGCATAAGAGTCTAAATTCTCTATCTCGAGAGATCTTTATTCTTAGGATATAGGATGTTTCCTCTATATCCTTCATTTCGAACTTAGAGTTCAATCATGACTTGGTTTTCACAATCATCTCATTGTTATTTCTAGTCAACAATATATCATCTACATATAATGACAAGATGACAAAGTGACTCCCATTGTTCCAAACATATACACAGTCATCAAGTTTATTAGCCACAAACCCAAGTTCTACAATGATATTTTGAAAAGTCAAATACCATTGGCGAGGTGACTGTTTAAGGCCATATAGGGATTTTTTCAACCTATATACTTTATCTTCTTGGCCCTCAACCACAAATCCTTCGGGTTGCTGCATGTATATAATTTCTTCTAAATCTCCATTTAGAAAAGTTGTTTTTACATCTAACTGATGTAAATCTAAATCATAGTATGCAGATATTATAAGGATTATACGTATGGATGCAAATTTCACAATTGGGGAATATGTCTCAACATAATCTATCATCTCTTTTTGCGAAAAACCCTTTGCAATCAACCTCGCTTTAAACTTATCGATTGTACCATCGACCTTGTATTTCTTTTTCAGAACCCATTTACAGCCTATGGCTTTCCTTCATTTTGGTAAATTAGCTAATTCCCAGACTTGGTTTTTCTCAATGGATTCAATTTCTTCATCCATTGCTTTCTTCCAATTTATCACTTTTGATGAGTTCATTGCTTGTTGATAAGTCAAGTTATCAGTCAACTCATCAAGATCCACCGAATTACACACTTCTTCTGCAAGATAAGTGTGATAATCCTTTAAGTAAGACGGAGTAGCTCTTGACCTCTTATGTCCATTTAAGGTATCGGTAGTTTCAGGAAGATCTTCGATGGGCTCAAAAGATGATTGGTCTAAGTCTACCAGATCATCAACACATTCCTCATTATTTTTCAAGATGTCATTCTTAGTATCTTCTAAGAATTCAACATCTCTGCTTTCAATGAGTCCATGGTCCTTATGATAAAACCGATATCCTTTTAAACTTTTTAGATATCCAATAAATATACATATCAAGAACATACTGTCTAGCTTATCTCTAGACTGATCAAGGATCTTTACATGTGAAACAGATCCCCACCTCCTGAGATGACTTAGGTTGGTTATTTTTTCAAACCACATCTCATATGGTGTAGTGAATACAACTTTACACGGTACTTTATTGAGTATATAAACCATTGTACTTACTACTTCTCCCCAAAATACCCTTAAAAGAGAGGCATCGATTAAGATTGACCTTATCATATTCAGCAAGGTTCTATTGTATCTTTTAACTATACCATTTTGCTGAGGTGTCTTGAGCATTGTATTATGTTTTGTAATACCAAAATCTTTGCAGAATTCTAAAAATTTTGCCGAGGTATACTCACCATCTCTGTTTGATCGTAGGACTTTGATCAAATGCTTTAATTGGTTTTCCACTTCTTGCTTATATTTTTTAAAAACATCAAGTGCCTCAGATTTATGTTCCAAAAGATATAGATACATATATCTAGAGTAATCATCGATAAAGGTTATAAAATAACCCTTTCCTCGATGTGACTTTACTCTAAAAGGTCCACATAAATCAATATGAATAACCTCCAATAGGGTTGTTGCCCTTGTTGATTACTTGGAAAAAACTTTCCTCATCATTTTTCCTTGTATACAAGCTTTATACTTGTTGAAAGTATTTTCCTCAAATACAGACAATAAGTCAAAGTTGGATAATTTTCTCAACTTTTCCAGACTTTATGCCCTAGGCATTTATGCCACGTATTCATATCAACAGTAAAGGCACTCTCAATATAAGCAGAAGATGTATTAATTTCATTATCACAAATTTTGAACAGTACTTTTTCTACATCTAATTCCCTAGAGAATAATATTCTCCCATGCTTTCTTACAATCACTTTGTTAGGAATAAACCTAACCTCAAAACCTTCTTTACCAAGGCAGGGACCGAAACCAGATTGCGCCTTATAGATAGCACAATTAACACATCAATCAATACAATTGGTTTACCTTGTACAAATATCTTGAAGGACCCAATACCCAAAACATTTGAGAAAGTATTACTTCTCATATGGACTCGATGTTCCTCGAGCTTGTATTCCTTTAGATCCATTGCCCCTTCCTTGGTACTTGAGATGTGTCATGTAGCTCCTGAGTCTATCTACCAACCTATCATCGGGCGGTCGAAGTACAGGCGTTATGAAATTACGCAGATTATGTCCTGCTTCTCTGACTGTTCGCTCTATGGGTTGTTTCTTCTACCTTTCTTGTTGCGACAGTCTCTTTTGTAGTGCCTCATGTTTCCGCAGTTGAAACACTTGACTCGAGAAGCGGTTTCCTGCGATTTATTAAAATTTTGATCGTCTTTCTTGTTATTCTTACCAAACTTCTTATTTGGTTTTTTTTATGGTTTGTTTTGGAGCTAGATGCTATCTTATCCTGTACCACTAGTAACTTTTCTTTCTTTTTTAGAGCATGTGTTCTTGCTCTATTGCTAATTTTAGGGGCAACTTTGAAAGGTTAATCTCAGGCCCTAATCTTAGGGCAGTGGTGACCATGTTCCATGACGGGAGTAGACTGTTTAGTATGGTTGATATCTGCATCAGTTCAGGGATGATTGATTTTGCTACGGCTAAGTCTCTAGCCATTACCAGCATGTGGTTTACATGCTCTACTATATTGTCTCCTTCTTTGATTATGAAAGAGTTATATTGTTGTAATAACAACTGCACATGTAATTTTGCAGTTGTATCATACTTAGATGTTATTGAGTCAAACAGCTCTTTAGCGGTCTCGTATTCTTCAAAGACCCTAATCAAGTCATCCTCCATGTAGGTTAACATGATTGTCCTTGTTATAGTATTATCCTTTAGAAATGTTTTATACATTTCTATTTGTTGCTCATTTGCGTCTGAGGGTGGTGGACACATGGTTTCCTTTAAGACATATTCAACACCTTTAAGTGTTAAAGCCAGAGAGATTCTCCTCTTCCAAGTTTGGAAGTTAAGATCGTTCAACTTCTCAATTTTTGCCAACTCAGACATACATATTCTAGAGCTCATTTTTATATGTTTGGCAATAGTAACAATTAAACGATCTAAAAAGGAAACAAATACAAAACAAAGCACACACATAGCGGGAATCATGTTAGAATGATGCATAATATCAAACAAGTAGATCAACGATAATTTCATAAACTGTTTGAGATAAATTTGAAATTTTCCCAAAGAGTTTCTGCCTTTTAACCCCTTAAATAATACCAAGGGCAAATCCATAATTTTATCTGTTTGCCCCCCTTTCTGTAATTTTGTAAAAACATGAGGACAAATTAGTAAAATTACTCTTGGTATTTTTGTAAAATTCATAATTGATCGAGGTTAAAATTATAATTTTAACCCATAGGTCGAATCTTTAATTTTTCAAAAGTACAAGGGTAAATCTGTCTTTTAACTAAATGGTAGAACTGAAATTATCTAAATTGGGAAGGGCATAAACATAAAGTGACAACCCGATATTTCATAATTTTCACAAATCGTGAGAGGGTAAAACGGACTTTTTGCATAGTAAGGGCAAAATAGTCTTTTTACCCAAAAATATTTGAACAATTCTGTAATTTTGTGCGGTGTCAGAATTGTAAATAAGTAAAACCAGCTAGGACAAAATGAACTTTTTAGTCTGCTGCCCGAGGAGGTTTCTAAAACCGTGGGAGAAATATTTTATTTACTAGATCTAGATTCAAATCCAACTTCTGGCCATACTTAACATTGCCTTCATCCTCGGGAATGACACACGTTTCATATCCGATGCCTAGACATGGTTGATTGCGATCGTCCTGGCGGTTCCAAGTGGAATCAAATTGGGCAAGGAACTGACTGCAACCAGAACCAATAGTACCTGGCCTTACCTTGAACTAGACCCAAAACTGGGAACCTGGTTCAGTTTCAGTTTCACCTTCCGTGGAATTGAAATAATCATGAAACTAGAACCAGTAGCTCCAAACTGCTGGTTCCTTATATGTTTTTTAACATATAACAAGATCCTGTAAGCTCCACACAGATAGAGAGATCCATAAAAAAAATTAATTCTATTCGCCAAAAATGATCCAAGGAGTAATCAGCTTATCGTTGCTAAAGCCACACCTATGTCACCATGACATAAGACGCGTTGGGTTTGTGAATTACACTACGTAAATCTACACATAGAAAGACACGACTCGAGAACAAGTTCAAGTGTCCATGTTAAGCTATGCTAGACTACGTCACCGTCTGACGGTAGGCTTCTTATTGATACCTATTTATTTTGAGTTTGTCCAAATTATACACTTCAGGCCAATGGACATTATTTGTGCTTCCATCAGCGGACAAATTGTCTGAAGCAGAGAAAGAATTCTGACTGTAGCAGTCAAGGTTGGCACCAGTGCCCATCCCAAGTATGTTGGTAGAACCCGATAACACCATAGCCGGGAAGGGGGTCGGTCACTGTATCTGCAACCGAAGGAATCCATTTGTCGGATGACATCATTGGCTGAAGGCTTGGGTGATTTGCTATGATGCATGGGTACTTCATTTATGGAGGATTACTCATACCGTGTACTTACCCGGAATGGTACATGTACCGGTACCTGAGTGCTTTAAAAAGGTTTTGGATCCATCCAATTGTATACATATATATACTTATAGTATGAATTGTGAGAACTTTTGTGATGAACAAGTCAAATATCACTATGAGTCAACTTCATTTCAAAACCGAAAAAGTGTTATGTTTTGATGTTTCTTTGACAGAAGTTTGTTGTTGAAGTTATGTCACAATTTGTATGTTTCAAGTTTTAATAAGTTTTACATAGGGTGAATTTTTGTGATATTTTAATTTTATGTATTCTTTTTTCATTTTTTATAACAACATACCAGTTCTTTATATCTTAAAAATGATTGTATCTCCTACCCATATTTGTACCAGATACCAATACCATACCCGTACGTACCTATGCAACATAGGTGATTCAAGAGTCATCCAGCACCACAATGCAGCCTTTCATGAAACTACTGGATCACTGGAAACCAAATCCGGGTTGTTGAGCAGATCGGATCCTATTGCTTGTCCGGCAGCACCATTACTATAGTTGCTGCAAAATTTGAAATTCAAATGTTTTAGATATATTTATCTCTTCCACTTGAATCCAAAGGATGAGGTCTCAGTAATTGTGAGAGAAGAAATATATGCTTCGTAATGTTCATTTCAATCAAGTTAGATAGCTTGAAAGCAGATTTTCTTGAGATAATAATTTGATTTCCTGAATTTCAATTCTAACTAAAATCCTAAACTTCAACCAACGATCGTAGGTAAAACTATGAGGAGTTGTTGGTTACTATGAGATCTGGATGGATCCTCTGCGGTAATATTACTTGCTCATTCATGAATGGCTTCCGTCTAGTGCAGTTGTCCATCCTCCTACAGAAAGAACCAATCCAATTATATTTTGTTATCTACCACATAAATCAATTTAAACTCTTCTTAACACCATATTTACATACTAATCTTCACCATTTAGTGACTATCTACCACCACATATCGACTCTATCTATATCTTTATCTTCCTCGCTTCATGAATGGGGTGTTTCATTTGAAAAGTCCTCCATTA
Organism: Brasenia schreberi; assembly: GCA_036023115.1. Lineage (NCBI taxonomy): Eukaryota > Viridiplantae > Streptophyta > Magnoliopsida > Nymphaeales > Cabombaceae > Brasenia > Brasenia schreberi. The sequence continues at coordinate 3,697,422 of JAYKKT010000040.1, forward strand.
GGTTAGACGCATTTCAAGCAAGAGGATCAGAGTAACAGTAGCGCCTGTTTTTACTTTCCACTACACTGCATGTATAGGAGACCGCATGCAATTAAAAGGTTTGAGGATCAGAGCAACAGTAGCTGCCTGTTTTTACTTTCCACTACACTGCATGTATAGGAGACCGCCTGCAATTAAAAGGGCTGAGGATCAATACTGGTTATTTCATAAGATGTTAGAGCAAGAAAGGCAGCAATCTCAATTTTACTTGTGGCAATTAAAATCCTTTTTCTGAACATGCTACATCGTTCCGATGCAGGCAGCATTTGCTCAAAGATACTATGAAGAATCAGGTTGCTCAAGTCACTACCACCACCACCGGTACACGGTTCGCTCTGGCACCCAGTTCTGCAACAATCACTGGTGTTACCGCACCAGCCATACTGGCTGCAGCACAGCCCATTCGAGCACAAAGTGTCGCCGGCTTGTCTAGCGCATTGCTGTGATAGTGTGCGCAATGCAACCAATAACAAGGGTAGTAGCAGGCACTAGGAAGAGGGAAACCGCATGAGAGAAAGGATGCCTATCGTCCTGTTGATGATAGAGAAATAGAAAGTAGATAAGCATCCATCTCGTTGCATATCCCCACGTTTTACTAACTATAATCGTGATATAATATATTATTTATTTCGTTCATAGCATCAAATATTTACAAGTGATGTGGATTAATGCGCATATTTTTAACCCTCTCGATTTTCTCAAATGCTCTGAATTTCGAAAGATTTCATGGTCCTGCCTAGACATGTTCGGTTCCAGTTTACTCGAAACCAGGAATTGGATGCAAACTGCTACCAAGCTGGTTCTAATTCGGGTTTGGAACATTTGGTTTCTGTTTGTCGCCTGTATCGTCCGAAACTGGGAAAATATAAAAAAAATTGAAATTGTAAACATAAGTAACCAGTGGTCTGGATTCATTGGTTCAGGTCTCCATGGAAGGTAGAATGTGTTGAACTTTATCCATCTTCCCCATCTTTTATTATTAGATTGGGCAGGCCGGAGGCCGATGCACACCCCAGGCATCGAACACATGAACTTAAACTTGTGAATGGACTCCCCTAAGCATGTGAACGCTATTGCCCGATGTGCAATTTTACCAATCTTTTAGAAACTTAGGTTTTCTGTGAAAGATTCATGTTAATATGACCTCCAAATGCAGTTGGACGGCTCAGATTCTGTGTGGGAACTTATAACATGTAACAAGATCCTCTAAGCTTCACACGAGCACACAGATGCGTGTACCCCACACGCTCACAAATATTCACACACAGAGGAGAGTAAAATTTAAAATATTTGCCATAAAGACTCCAAAGAGCAATTGGTTTATTGGTGCCAAGACATGACACTGGACACGTTACATTTGTGAATTTCACTATTAGACACGACCCGAGAACAGGATTAAGTGACCAGGCAACATGGAGCCAGACGGTGACACTTTCTGACCGCAGGCTTCTTATTGGCACCTTTTATTTAGAGTTGATCTAAAGACTCCACTTCAGGTCATACAGACAAATTGTCCAAAGTGGAGGCCTACTTATATAATCTTTTAGAAGGACTTCTGACTGTAGCAGTCAAGGTTGGCACCAGGGCTCACACCAAATATGGTGCAATACCTCTGGTAGAACCCGATCCGATCTGCAACCCGGGCATCATATCCATGCCCACACTCCAGACCTCCATTGATGATGTTGGTGATGACGCCATAGCCGGGCAGGCGGCCGGCCGCTGTGTCTGCAGCCGAAGGAGTCCATTTCCCAGTGATGACATCATGTGCTGAAGGCTTAGGTGGTTGGGGAGTCATCCAGAACCACAATGCAGTCTTGAATGAAATTACTGGATCACTGCCAACTAAATCCGGGTTGTTCAGCAGATCGGATCCTATTGCTTTCCCAGCAGGCCCATAATTATAGTTGCTGCAGAATTTGAAATTAATATATTTTAGATATATCTTCACTTAAATTTAAAGGATGAGGTGTTAGTAATAGTGATGGAAGAAATATATGCTTCATGATATCATAATGTTCATTTCAATCAAGTTAGATAGCCAGAAATCAGATTTTCTTGAGATAATTAATTTGATTTCTAGCTTATAGAATCATAAACTTCAATCTACGATCGTAAGTAAAACACTGAAGAGATGTTCGTTACTATGAGATCTGGATGGGTCCTCTGCCGTAATACTCCTTCCCGGCTGCGCAGGGCCATTGAGTAGTGTTTACACAGTAGGATCCTGGATTGCCTTGCTCACTGATGTAGCAGTATCCCCATGAATACGGTCCATCCGGTGCAGTTGCCCATCCTCCTGCAATCCCAAAGTCCTTTATTAGGTACATACATTTGAAGCAAGAGGGTTAGCTGCCTGTTTTTCCATTCCACTATCTTGCATGTCTAGCAATTCAAGACCGCATCCCACCACTCAACCGAAATCAATGGCCGCTAAGCTAGATAGAGACTTCTTGCAACTGAAAGGACTAAGGATCCTTACCTGTTGTTTCATGAGATGTTTGACCAAGGAAGGCAGCAATCTCCCTTTGACGTGTGGCATTGTCGCCCGTTGTACCAAAGCCACTGAAGGCTTTAGCAGCAGTAATGAAAGCATTGTAAGTGTAAAATCCTTTCCCGGGACAAGCTGCATCATTCCTGTGCAGCAGCATTTGCTCAAAGGTACTTTTAGAAATCAGGGTGCTCAAGTCACTACTACTACCGCCGCCGCCGCCACCGCCACCACCACCACCACTACACGGGCCGCTTTGGCACCCAGTTCCACAGTAGTCAGTAGTGCTGCCGCACCAGCCATACTGGCTGCAGCACAACCCGTTGGAGCACAAAGCACCACCGGCTTGGCTACCGCATTGACTGCACGGTCCGCTTTGGCAGCCAGTTCCACAGTAGTCACTGGTGCTGCCACACCAGCCCCACTTGCTGCAGCATAACCCGCCGGGGCACAAAGCTCCACCGGCTTGGCTACCGCATTGCTCTGCTTGTGCACATACTGCACCCAGTAACAGGGCCAGTAGCAGCCACGGCAAAGAGGGAAACCCCATGAGAGAAAGAACGACTAATATGTGAAGACAAGACTTTGGCTTGGATGGGATTGATGTAAGGGAGATGGCAAGTATAAATAGGCATCCATCTCCCTTCATATCAGTCCCTTTGTTTTACTAACTATAGTCGTCATATAATATTTTATTGGATGTTACGTGCTGATTCATGCACAGATTTATTGGATGATTCGATAAACAGTGACAAGAAGTAATACCTTAAAAGAAGGATAAGTGGAAGAACAAGAAGATCCCATCAAAATTCAAAGAACCAGCTTGCGAGGAGCTAGTTGAGTGAATGAGCTAGATGGATCATTAGGCAACCCTCATCCAATCCTCATTGAGCCACAAACGTGCATAGAGGGCAAAACTCGAGTGGTGCGAACATGATTTCAACTCGAGCTTGAGACTGAAAATCGAACTCATTCGAGATCGAGATCGAGATCGATTTTTCCCTAGAGCTCAACGTGTCTCTCACCACGTAAATATCTGCCGCTTCACCTGCACCCATTGGAAACTACTACTTATCAGCCCATGAAGTAAGTACCGGCGAACAATGGGTCAGGTACATATGATATTCCACGCAGATATTGTTTATCATCAAATGGTTAAAGAAACCAAATGATCTGGTGAACAATTTAAGGACTGTTATGTACATATCTAGAGGAACTTCCTCCCTTTGGCATTACGATGCGGGAGAGCTTCAATGACACCTTTGACAGCCATTTCATACGGTGAGCTCAATGTAGAATTATCCAGATATCCACCATATCCGACTCAAGCAACTATAATCTGATTCAATTTAGAAGCGTCAGCATCTTACACAAATGCTTTGCATCGCCATTTATGTGGGGAGACAGGAGACTTTTCATGGTATCAATATAACTGTTATTTACCTTTTCGGGTGCACTATTTGGAGGTCTTCATTAGTTATCAATATCTCATATTCTGCCATCAGCCAGATAACGAAATCGCTTAACGGCTTAAGTTAGAAAGCTTACGTGTTGGCGTACTTTCCGAAAGATTCACGGAATCGACCAACCCCCTTAATTTAATTGAATATTCAATATAAGAATGTCTATTACTGGTGATACTCTCAAAACAAACAATGCAAATAATTGTTTTATACAATGATTAATGAACTCCTCTCTCTCTTTCTCTCAACACGAGACTTTTCAACTCGATATAATTTGCAACTTCTTTACGCTTATTGTATCACTTAATATGTCACATGATACACACGCACGCATATACATATATCTATCCACGCTTAATATGCAACTTCTTTACGCTTCTTGTTTTAATATCATTGTGTATTAATCGCATCGATCGAACAATAGATATTTTTTAGTAGATTTAGGCATGAATTTGGTTTGAACAAGAACCGTTTATAGAGAGATATTGCTCCGTGCTCAATCCCTATCCATGCGTAAATCTTTTTAAAAAATTTCACCAGCTTGTCAACATGATCAAAAGAAATCATAATGTTGTACTTTCCATACTCATATTTAATTCATAATGGTACAATTCAGTTTTTAAAATTCAAATCTCTATTTTTTTCGGAGCTATCGATATTTAGAGTAGATTTAAGCATGAATTGGATTGAGCATGTACCACTGTATATCTAAGTGTGGGTACACAAGTATACGTGTGCATATGCGGGCATTCAATGCTGTACAGTACCGAGTGCTGGGCAATTTCTATGATATAAATGAGAGCATTATATATAATATAAAAGTTAGATCCATAATGAGGTCGTTAGGGAAAAGTTGGTGTAGCATTAATATAGTATTAAAAAAAGTCATACACTTAAAAAGGTATATAGTAAACACATGAAAATAAGCGACTACAACTGGTTGAAAAAAACGCAATCACGCATATAGTTGTTATATATACACATATGTACATGCATGCATACATGCTACGTATGTCTTTGTTACGTAAGAACGGGACTTTTTGTTAACATGTCTCGACTCCTCAATACTCCCCCTCAAGTTGGGAGAAAGTTGTTGATAACTCCAAGCTTTGTAAGTGCATTTTGACCGCCTTTATGAGAATATCATCCTATTGATATGAGGATTTTACATAAATTAATTTGAATACTTGATTGACTACTTTTTCTCTTATGAAGTGACAATCAATCTTGATATGTTTAGTCCTTTCATGATAGACACAATTAAATGAAATTTGTATGATTGCCTTACTATCACAATAAAGAGAAATAGGATCTCTTGTCTTTATACCTAACTCTTTTATAATAGACTTGCACCATAGTCCTTCACACATCCTTTGTGCTACAGCTCTATATTTTGTCTCTGTATTGGATTTTGTCACTATGGTTTGTTAGTTTAAAAGCAAACACAGGTGCAACATTGGGGAGAACAATCAATGGTTGCCGATCAACCTCTTTTGTTGTTCACGACAACCACTCTCTCTCTTTTATGAAGATCGTGTGTTAGTCTCTAGGGTTGAATCCCTAGATACCTAAATACATATTGTATATGGCATATTATGAGTATGTCATTAATAAAATGAAAATAAAGGAACCTTTAAAAACAAAAAGAAATAATAGTTGGTCAAAGACTAAAATAGACTTTGACTACATCCAATTGTTCCTCTCAATGCTCCACCTCAAGTTGGGTTGAAAACACTGCATACACCCAACTTGTCCATAGTTTTTCATAATATTGTTTTTAGTACTACTTTAGTCAACATATTTGCCATTTGGTCACTTGATCTCACATGACTTAACTAAAATTGTTTGTTGAGTATCTTCTTTCGAATGTCTCCCAACTTTTTATCTATCTATATATATATAATATATATAGTGATTGGATCCTATCCACCACCCATATCCTTTACTACTATTGCTTTTAGGTTATAGTATAATAACATTCTTTATCTTATATTTTTAGAAACTCTTAAAAAAATTTAAATTATCACCAAAAGGCAATGAGTAAGCTGTCAAAAATAGTTTTCCCATATATATATTTATATATATATATATAGAGAGAGAGAGAGAGATCGTCGGTGGCATTGTGTTCCCTTTACCGGCAACGATGTTTTATCTCAATCTACGAACTTAATTTCTTAACATGGGTGTGATTTACTTGAGCTAAAAAGCCTTACGGGGACCTCAGCGAGATGGAGTCTTTGTGTTGGACTTCATTACAATAAACGGTGCCTGTGAAGGCATGGCCCTTGGAATTCATGTGATGCAAACAGTGATTTGAATGTAATTTTTCTAATATACAGTGACAATTTAATATTCAATATCTAGACTGCATAAAAGGATCATATATCCTCCTTGTGTGTGTGTGTATATGTGTGTGCGTGAGAGAGAGAGAGAGAGAATTTTTTTATTTAATATATTTAAAGGTCTCAAGGAGTCATCGGACTTTATTTCATGGCACTTACACAGGCAGATACAAACAGTAATGCTCATTATCTAAACTGCATATGATGATCATATTTCCTCTTTGTGTGTGTATGAGAGAGAGATCCTCACCAAATCTACGAGAAGAGAACTGAACCTGAGAATGTGACGGGTTCTAATCAAATTTGGTATGAATCTAATGAACCAGATTTGTATCCACTTCAAGCTTGAGCGGTGTTGGCGGCAGAGATCTTGACTCCACGAGATGCGGTGCAAACTCAACTCATACCGAGAATGTTAGCTCAATGATGGGAGGCATGTATGAATGTTTGTTAGGCTTAAGCCTTTCCTTGGAAGAGAAAAACTCAATTCTAGGGAGAGCACACCTCGCTTTGGTTTATCAGTTGTAAAAAGAAACAAAAGAGCCTTATTAAGTATGCTAAAAAAGGATTATAAGACCTAGCCTAATTACAAGTGGAGGCCGATGCCTAACATACACCCACATATGCACCCTCTAGGAGTCATACTCCCTACTGAAAGCAACGATACCAGAGCGCCTGCCATTGAGCTAACGCTCTGGGTTGCCATGAGTTTCTTTCAAGGAGGTGATCTCCTAATTTGGAGCTTCGTGACAAGGAGAAAATGTGCATACTTCTTTATGTTAACCAAAACTCTTGGATATTAGCAAAAAATCATACTATATATTGTTTATAATACTGTAATAAGATTGTATACATGTGCATATTCCCTCTCCTTTTCTTTCCCGAGTACTATAGGGAGGCGGAAGAGATGCAGGTCAGTGTATCGAGCTCATCACCTTCAACTTATGAGTCGACCCCCTAACCAGGTTCATGAAGCACCTGTACTCCGTCGAGGAGGGCACGATTGTTGTTGATGAAGAGTCAGTGGCAATCGATTCGTTGCAGTAATGGAAGCGGAGATGGAGGTTGCTCCTTTTCAATGTTTCCTCACAGCGGTTTACTCCAAGGAGACTTGTAACTTTTCCTTTTTTATATATATTATTTTGTGTCATGCACTGTTGGCTGCTCACGGTCTCCTGACTTGCACACTGGGTTTCCCTCTTCTGAGCAATCTGAATCCGAACAGTTATCGTGAAATCCAGTAACTGTCCAACGGTTATACTCGGCCCTATCCGGTAACCCTATCTCTCGTAACGGATTGGATGGCCAGTCCAGCCATTACCAGATAAGGTTGTCGAGAATGGCCATCCTATCTATAACATCTCCGACTTAGCCATTCAAGCCAAGTGTATCGACATATTAGTTTTCCTCCCACTTTCCCAAGGTTTTACCTAGTTATGTCATTTCCTGATTACTATTGCAATGAGTACCTATTGTGTGGTTATTTTCCTCCACAATAATTTATTTGCTGTATGTTTGTTTATCAATACAACTCTATTCATACGATGTGTGGTTATGTTTGTAACATGCTTTGAGAAAAGTTCTTCTGTTATGCCTTTTGTTAAGGGGTCTGCCAACATATCTTCTTTTCGCATGTATAAGATGGATATTTCCTTTCTCATGACTATATCATGAACATAGTGGTATTTTACCATTATAGCTTGCTTTTCGAGCAATCAGCTCCACTCTTGATAAGAGTAATTGCTACATTGTTATCACAGTAAATGATAATTGGCTCATCAGTTATTTTCAACTTCAAATCTTGTATGAAGCGGCTTATCCAAACAACACTTGTTGCAGCCATACAGCAAGCTACATACTCAGCTTCCTATGTATACAATGCTACACAGTCCTCTTTCTTGCATGCCCAAGAAACAACAACACCTCCAAGTAAGAATATTTGTCCCGAGGTTGACTTGTTGTCATCTTTCCTCCTAACAAAGTCAGCGTCTGAGTATCCTATCACTTTCAGTTCATCTTCCTGAAAACACAGTTTCAAGTCTTTTGTTCCTTCCAGATATCTTAAAATCCTTTTTACAGCTACCCAATGTTACCAACCAGGATTACTTTGATATCTACTTAGAAGACCAACAGCAAAGCTGATATCAGGTCTTGTATACAACATAACATACATCAAGCTACCAACAACTTGTGCATAAGGAACATTAGGCTTATCGTCTCCTTCACCGGGATAATCAGCCTTACTCAATTTAACCCCTTTTGTAACAGTTGTATTTGCAGACTTTCATTCACCCATTTTAAACTTCTTAAGGATATAGTTAATATATCTCTCCTGACTCAGGCATAAGAGTCTAAATTCTCTATCTCGAGAGATCTTTATTCTTAGGATATAGGATGTTTCCTCTATATCCTTCATTTCGAACTTAGAGTTCAATCATGACTTGGTTTTCACAATCATCTCATTGTTATTTCTAGTCAACAATATATCATCTACATATAATGACAAGATGACAAAGTGACTCCCATTGTTCCAAACATATACACAGTCATCAAGTTTATTAGCCACAAACCCAAGTTCTACAATGATATTTTGAAAAGTCAAATACCATTGGCGAGGTGACTGTTTAAGGCCATATAGGGATTTTTTCAACCTATATACTTTATCTTCTTGGCCCTCAACCACAAATCCTTCGGGTTGCTGCATGTATATAATTTCTTCTAAATCTCCATTTAGAAAAGTTGTTTTTACATCTAACTGATGTAAATCTAAATCATAGTATGCAGATAATTTCGTAATTGGAGAATATGTCTCAACATAATCTATCATCTCTTTCTGCGAAAAACTCTTTGCAATCAACCTTGCTTTAAACTTATCGATTGTACCATTGACCTTGTATTTCTTTTTCAGAACCCATTTAAAGCCTATGGCTTTCTTTTATTTTGGTAAATCAGCTAATTTCCAGACTTGGTTTTTCTTAATGGATTCAATTTCTTCATCCATGACTTTCTTCCAATTTGTCACTTCTTATGAGTTCATTGCTTGTTGATAAGTCAAGTTATCAGTCAACTCATCAAGATCCACCGAATTACACACTTCTTCTGCAAGATAAGTGTGATAATCCTTTAAGTAAGACAGAGTAGCTCTTGACCTCTTATGTCCATTTAAGGTATCGGTAGTTTCAGGAAGATCTTCAATGGGCTCAAAAGATGATTAATCTAAGTCTACCAGATCATCAACACATTCCTCATTGTTTTTCAAGATGTCATTCTTAGTATCTTCTAAGAATTCAACATCTTTGCTTTCAATGAGTCTGTGGTCCTTATGATAAAATCAATATCCTTTTGAACCTTTTGGATATCTAATGAATATACATCTTAAGGACATACTGTCTAGCTTATCTCTAGACTGATCAAGGATCTTTACATATGCAACAGATCCCCACCTCCTGAGATAACCTAGGTTGGGTTTTCTTTCAAACCATATCTCATATAGTGTAATGAATACAGCTTTACACGATACTCTATTAAGTATATAAACCACTATACTTACTACTTCTCTCCAAAATACCCTTAGAAGAGAGGCATCGATTAACATTGAACTTATCATATTCAGCAAGGTTCTATTGTATCTTTCAACTATACCATTTTGCTGAGATGTCCTGAGCATTGTATTCTATTTTGTAATACCAAAATCTTTGCAGAATTCTAAAAATTTTGCCGAGGTATACTCACCATCTCTGTTTGATCTTAGGACTTTGATCAAATGCCCTAATTGGTTTTCCACTTCTTGCTTATATTTTTTAAAAACATCAAGTACCTCAGATTTATGTGCCAAAAGATATAGATACATATATCTAGAGTAATCATCGATAAAGGTTATAAAATAACCCTTTCTTCAATGTGACTTTACTCTAAAAGGTCCACATAAATCAGTATGAATAACTTCCAATAGGGTTGTTGCCCTTGTTGATTCCTTCGAAAAAACTTTCCTCATCATTTTTCCTTATATACAAGCTTCATACTTGTTGAAAGTATTTTTCTTAAATCTAGACAGTAAGTCAAAGTTGTATAATTTCCTCAACTTTTTCAGACTTTATGCCCTAGACGTTTATGCTACGTATTCACATCAACAGTAAAGGCACTCTCAATATAAGCAGAAGATGTACTAATTTTATTATCACAAATTTTGAACAGTCCTTTTTCTACATCAAATTCCCAAGAGAATAATATTCTCCCATGCTTTCTCACAGTCACCTTGTTAGGAATAAACCTAACCTCAAAACATTTCTTTATCAAGGCAGGGACCAAAACCAGATTGTACCTTATAAATAGTACAATTAACACATCAGTCAATACAATTGGTTTGCCTTGTACAAATATCTTGAAGGACCCAATACCCAAAACATTTGAGAAAGTATTATTTTCCATATAGACTCAATGTTCCTCGAGTTTGTATTCCTTTAGATCCATTGCCCCTTCCCTGATATTCGAGATGTGCCGTGTAACTCCTGAGTCTATTCACCAACCTATCATCAGGCGGTCCAAGTACAAGCATTATGAAATTATGCAGATTATGTCCTGTTTCTCCGACTGTCCGCTCTATGGGTTGTTTCCTCTACCTTTCTTGTTGCGGCAATCCCTTTTATAGTGTCTCATGTTTCAGCAGTTGAAACACTTGACTCGAGAAGCGGTTTCCTGCGATTTCTTAAAATTTTGACCGTCTTTCTTGTTATTCTTGCCAAACTTCTTATTTGGTTTTTTTTATGGTTGGTTTTGGAGCTAGACGCTATCTTATCCTGTACCACTAGCAACTTTTCTTTCTTTTTTTGAGCATGTGTTCTTGCTCTACTATTAGTTTTAGGGGCAACTCTGAAAGGTTAATCTCAGGCCCTAATCTTAGGGCAGTGGTGATCATGTTCCATGACGGGGGTAGACTGTTTAGTATGGTTGATATCTGCATCGGTTCAGGGATGACTGATTTTGCTACGGCTAAGTCTCTAGCTATTACCAGCATGTGGTTTACATGCTCTACTATATTGTCTCCTTCTTTCATTCTGAAGGAGTTATATTGTTGTAGTAACAACTGCACATGCAATTTTGCAGTTGTATCATACTTAGTTGTTATTGAGTCAAACAACTATTTAGCGGTCTCGTATTCTTTAAAGACCCTAATAATGTCATCATCCATGTAGGTTAACATGATTGTCCTTGCTATAGTATCATCCTTTAGAAATATTTTATACATTTCTATTTGTTGCTCATTTGCGTCTGAGGGTGGCGGACACATGGTTTACTTTTAAGACATATTCAACACCTTCAAGTGTTAGAGCAAGAGGGATTCTCCTCTTCTAAGTTTGGAAGTTAAGACCGTTCAACTTCTCAGTTTTTGCCAACTCAGACATACATATTCTAGAGCTCATTTTTATATGTTTGGCAATAGTAACAATTAAACGGTCTAAAAAGGAAACAAATACAAAACAAAGCACACACATAGCGGGAATCATGTTAGAATGATGCATAATATCAAACAAGTAGATCAACGATAATTTCATAAACTCTTTGAGGCAAATTTGAAATTTTCCCAAAGAGTTTCTGCCTTTTAACCCCTTAAATAATACCAAGGGCAAATCCATAATTTTATCTGTTTGTCCCCCTTTCTGTAATTTTGTAAAAACATGAGGACAAATTAGTAAAATTACTCTTGGTATTTTTGTAAAATTCATAATTTTTAAATGTTTATAACTCAAGTTATGCTCAAAATACAGAAGTAGTGTAAAATTTACATTCAATGGAGTGTTGAAAATACATTAAGCCCAATTTAAACTCAAACTTATAAAATTTAGCCAAAACTAATCAATTAAGCATATAAGAGGTCTAAGAGACTAAATATGAGTGGTTAACAACATATATGAAAATTATGTTTTATCAAATTCCCCACACTTAGCTTTTTGCACTCTCTGACAAAAACTAGAAATTCAACATAGGGAACAAATTAAAACAACAACACAAACTCAAAAATTAAAAACTTTAAAAGACTCACTTTCTAATGATGTTCAAGAAATGCTGCAAAAGTCTATGTTGCAAGAAAAGCAACCAAAGCTTCAAGGAATTAAAACATTTATGTGAAGTAACATTTCTTTACATCTCAAATCAACAAGCATACGATAACTTTAATTGAAAAGCATAAATCAAGAATGATATAACCTCACAAGATACACTCAATCCCCTGGCATTATTTGGAAGCGTAAGTTGTTTCATTTCAATTTAACCCTTCAAAATTTTATGCGCTATCATAAATTTGCTTTATCTTCTACTTCTCCACTACTCAAAACATATGCACACACCAATCAAGAGGACTTTAAGTGCAAGGTTGTAATATGGTCAAGGTGGAAGTGAAGGAATAATGCTGGGGAGATAACAAGTTAAATACCAAAGAGATATCAAAAGAACATTCGGGATGAAAGTTCTGGGGATAAGGCAAAGTTATAATCCAAATCCATGTAATGCAAATTGTCTTTACATATTCTTTTTTCCTTTTTTTATTTTTTATTTTTTTTTATTTTGCTTACCTTCTCCTCCTGTTTCTCTGATTTTCTCCTCCTCTTTTTTTTTGCAAGGTTTGTTAGGTCCTGATACCAATGAAGTACCTGTACTCCATCGAGGAGGGCAGAGTTGTTGATGAAGAGCCGATTGCAGTCGGTTCGTTGCAGCAGCAGAAGCGGAATGGAGGTTGCTCCTTTTCGAGGTTTCCTCACAGCGGTTTACTCCAAGGAGACATGTAACTTTTCCTTTTTTTTATATTATTTTGTGTCATGCACTGCTCTATTTATAGAGCAGTGGCTGCTCACGGTCTCCTGGCTTGCACGCTGGGTTTTCCTCTTCTGAGCAGTCCGAATCCGAACTGTTACCGTGAAATCCGGTAACCGACCGACGGTTACACTCGGCCCTATCTGGTAAACCTATCTCTGGTAACGGATTGGATGGCCAGTCCAGTCGCTACCAGATAAGGTTGTCGAGAATGGCCATCCTATCTATAATGGTTCATCCATTACTCTTTGTGCTGCATACTTCCTCTAGATGACCAAGGGTGAAAACTAAAACCATTGATCAAAATTAAATTCCATTCTCGCCGATCACTAGCATAAAATGATGACGTAATTATTCAATAGATTCTTCTAACAATCAATGCAATTTGTGAATACGATGCACCAACTAATTTTTTCCAAATGAAGAGAAAACTTATTAGACTCACGATGGTATGAAGTGATTTCAGTGATTATTCATATAGATTCTTCCAACAATCAATGCAATTATGTGAATACGATGCACCAACTATTTGAACTGGTATGTAGTAAACACATGAAAAAAAGTGTCTCAAAAGTGGTTTAAAAAACTCAATCACCCATGTAGTTGTCATAAATGCACATATGTACATGCACGTGTGCATATTACATATGTCTTTGTGTATGTATATGTAATAACGCGAACGATTAGATCCAACTTTTAAGTTTATGTTACAGACCCTTTGGGTCTCTCTTTCGTTGGGCTCCTCTCCATTTTTTGTCTATCAATATATATATATATATATATATATATATATATATATATTGGATCCTATCGAAGGCTGTTGTCATTCACTACCATTGTTTTTTATAGCAAGAGTGTAATCAGTGGTAGATCTACATAGAAGGCCGGAGGCGGCCGCTTCACTGAAATTTTGTGATTTCGAAAGATACATTTTACAGTTGAATACAAGCTTAAGATACATGCTTCACCCCCTCTAACACGATAAAATACAACCTTTACCCCCAACACTATTTTCTAGATCTGTCGTTGAGTGTAATAATATTTCTCTTAAATTTTCAAAAACTCTTTAAAAAAAATTAAATTACACAGAGAGAGAGAGAGAGAGATTGTGCTCCCTTTACCGTAAACGATGTTGTTCTCAATATAAGAACTTAATTTCTTAACAAGGGTGTTAGTTCCTTGAACTAAAAATCCACACGGGGATCCCAGCGAGATCGAGTCTTTGTGTTGGGCTTCGTTACAATAGAGCGTGGTCCTTGTGATTCATGTGATGTAAACAGTGATTTGAATCTAACATTTCTAATATACAGAACGGCAATTCAATATTCATGGTCTAGACTGCATAAAAGGATCATATTTCTTCCTTGTGTGTGCATGTATACGTGTGTGTGTGAGAGGGAGAGGGAGGAATCTTTTATTTAATATGTTTAAAGGTCCCAAGGAGTCATCGGATTTCCTTTTTGAGAGAGAGGGAAAGAGATGCACCAAATCTACGACAAGAGAACTCAACCTGAGACCGTGACGGGCTCTGATCAAATTTGGTATGAATCTATTGAACCAGATCTCTATCCACTTCAAGCTTGATTTGATCAAGCCCGAATCAGAATCCAGATCCAATCTGAAACCAGCCACTTTGTGCCTTGGCTGATAACTGATTGAAGGTCCTCGACTTCTACCCCACCTCAAACCTCAACCCAGATCTGAAATTCAGATCCAACACTACTCATTTACCATAAAAGAGGGCCTTATTAACAGTCATGGTGTTAGCCAACGTGGCAGAGGTCTTGACTCCACGAGACGCGGTGCAAACTCAACTCGTACCCAGAGTGACAGCTCCATGGAAAGCATCTCATCATCCATGGCGATTCCCTATTCATTTCCTTCAATAGAGTGAGGTAATTGCCTTCGTAGTTTTGGATTGAAAAATAGGTAATTATAAAAGAGATCATCTTCCGACAATAGGGGTGATTTAAATGAAATTTAACATTTCAATTGAAAAATACAGAGTTCAAACTGCATGCCTGAAGAATTTCATCAAACCCAAGTTAGACATCTATGGAGTTCAGCGAAGAAGTCTTCATAACAGCAAAAAATCTTCGGGGAGATTCTTTGCATTTCAAGGGTATATCTATGGCCTAATATGTTTCTAAGTCTTGCTTCTTGGAGCTTTGTTACTATGCAGGTTAACGTAGCACTCCTAAATATAGCGGAGGTCGTGCTTGAGTTTGAGATTCACGCGATTTACATAAGGATGTCGATGGGAAAGATTAATATCCAACACGGAATTTGGTCAGTCAGTTTTGTTAGAAACCCGGATATGATTAGAGAATTGAGTTGCAACTTGAGTGAGAAAAATGGAATCCAAACAGATTTTGATTATGTTTCAGAGAGAGAGAGAGAGGGAACATTGGAGCTAAAACTTTGATTGTTTAACACATTTGTAGGGGGAGTTTACAGTGGGATGGAGCAAATTAAGGCTCTTGTATATGAATCAACACAACTCCGCCACCCTTTCATGGTCGGTTCCAAGCCCGGAAAAAGGAGGAGGGTTGTGTTAGGCTTCCGACAATTTGCGTAAAATTTTGTCGGACTTAACATGGATTCTACAACTAATATGGGAAAAGTCTTAGTTGTAGTTGTAGTTGTAGTAGTATATGAATCAACACGCTGTGATGATGTTGAGGAGGGAGACCTTGGTTTGGATCAGGCATCTGAAAACATCCTCCAATTCCACTTCAAGTTCACTCAATGAAAGATCCGATGCTTCCAGCTGCCTCTGTGCATTCATCTTAGATGAAATGCTGGAGAGTGTAAATATAGCCATATCAGCCTTCTCAATATCATTCATACCATTTCGATCACTGTCCTCCTCATGGATCTTAGAACCCAAGAATCGCAATCTTGAAAAGATGGATTTTTCCGCCTTATGGTCGAACTGAAAAGGCTGAAGATGGACAGCGCAGTAGTCCTCGAATCGTTGAAGACTTGGGCAACTGTTTCTTCATTATTAGAGGAGACCACATGCTTCTCCATGCCTTTTATTAATCTGAGGCACTTGGACATCTCCTTCTTCATCCTCTTCCTGGCGCAGTGGTAGGCAGAGAGCCCAGACTCCAAACCAGAATCATCTCGGCGAATCATGGAACCCAGTGATTGGTATTGCTCCCTCATCTGTGACAGAGAGTCCTTCACCATGCCGCACACATCCAATAAGCAAAGGAAGTCATCCATCAACTCCCTCGCCAAGTTTTGTTTTCCAATCAAAGCGTTTTGAGTGAGAGGGAGTTGGAGGAAGGCATTGATGGAACTGTAAAGCTCCTTGAGATGACCAAGCCCAGAGGCCAACTGTGCTTTCTTCGATGGGGAGGTTTCCCATGCGTTCACCAAATGAAGGCAGTCTTGCACTTGGACCAAGTTGGGGTGGGAGTTTGAGGGAAACCTTTGGATCGAATGTGAAAGGATTTTGGAGCAGAAGTAGTTGTCGCCATCTTCTCTTTCTTTTCCTTCTGTTCTGAAAGCCAAATGATGTGGATGATGGTAACCTGCGCTATATTTAGGAGTGCTACGTTAACCTGCATAGTAACAAAGCACCAAGAAGCAGGATTAAGAAACATATAATGCCATAGATGTACACTTGAAATGCAAAGAATCTCCCAATACCATGCAGCCTTGTCTATGCAGTTTTATCCAAGTCCTTTGATTAATGGACTTCTTCGCAGATCAAAGTTTTATCCAACATCTAACTTGGTTTTGATGAAATTATTGAGGCCTGCAGTTTCAACAACCTATTGTTGGAAAATGATCTCTTTTATAACCTTTATCCTTCACCCTATCAGTAACTAGCGTTTACTCCCGATCCAAAACTCCAAAACAACAAGGCAATTACCTCACTGTATTGAAGGAAACGAATACAGATTCCGAAGAATCGCCACAGATGATGAGATGATTTGCTCCCCAAGTTTGCTACCACTAGCTAACTCTAATTTTCGTGCTGAGTACCGAGCTAACTTTACCTCATAAGAAAACTGCATAAACCCCACTATACTGATTTTGGGCAGATCAAGAAATCAATTCTTTCTTGTTCAAGATTTTTCTCTTTGGTTGTGTCTCTGCTAATCATATAATTGTTAGGATCAAACTAGAGTAGCTGTTCACAATAGAAAAGGATTGAGAGACGGATGCCACAGTCGAACGATTCCCAGCAAATGTGAACATGCGACGTAGTGCAGAGCTGTTGGTTTTTTCATAAGATCCAAGAGGTTTATCGATCTCAGGGATTTATGGACAGGCAAACTAATGTGAAAATTTAGAAAAGTTATACCTGTAAAACATAAAGCGGGAATAAATGATATTCATAACAAACAGGATATGATCCTAGCTTTCCTGCTGCTTGTCTTATCCTTATGGCAGACTCTGCTTTCTTTCTTTCTTTTCCTTTTTCTTGTAGCATCATTCGTTTATATTCTTGATAAATTTCCTCTATTCATAAAGAACAAGCCTAATTTATCAAACTTACAGAAATGATGTTGAAAAAGATATGCATACTTACTGCTTTCACAATTTTCATTGCCTTAGGATATAATCATAGCTAGCTGCTGGCTGGAATCTCCTCATGGCAGACTCTTCATTCCGATTTTCTTTTCCTTATAGTAGCATCACTTTATTTTTCAATGAAAAGTATAATTCTTAGTCTTCTATAGGATATGACCATCACGGCACATTTACTCTGCACCTTAACGATTCACAGAACTAATATGTGTAACAAGTCGGATTGCTAAACTTTGCTCAAATTTTTGCAGGCATGTGTGTAGATGCACACGCATACACACAAAGAGAGGGAGCATTTTAGATAAAGTAACTTGGCTGTTCTGAACAAACTTTTATGTATTTGATTTACAAGAGGGATTCATACATCGGGTTCCTTAGCGTTCTTCTGAAACATAGGCGAGGCTGTAATCAGTGTTCAAAATTGCAGATCAACATCCTGTAACAATGTTGAAGAGTGAGAACTTGGTTTCAATCAAGCATCTGAAAACACCCCCCGATTCCACCTCAGTTTGACAGAATGTAAGATCCAAGGGTAATTTTCCCAGTCCACGATTTTGTTGCCAACAAAGTAAATATCGTATCAAACCTTGTATCAGGCGTTGTATCAATACACACGTATCCTATGACGTAGAACAGTACGATGCTGTGGTTATGTTTGATGTATTATACAAATGAGTATAAGAATGTAGATGCTACGATTGTTACTACCTAGGCGTAAATGGCTTTGCCAAAACAGCCTGTCTCAAGCCACATAAGGGATTGTCTTGCATGAATCCCAAGACTGGATAAAGGAGGAAGATTGTGTTAGTTAGCCGACAACCAACTGAATGCTTTGAGGAAGATTTTCAGGGTGAGATTTTTCCAGCATTAATACACTGGATCACATCTGAACTCCAAATTTAAACATGCTTATGTGAAAATAGTATTAGGATGAGCAACCTAAGAGGAAGTCCTCTTGTTGCGCCCCTCTAGCCAACCCAACTAGTGTGAGAACAAACTTAGGTAAGATAAGGTAAGGTAAGGTAAGGTAGGTCGCCAAAACTCATGTGGCGTTTTTGTGCCCTTTGTCTTTTCTCGTATGGTTGAGGATAGACATGGTTGGCTATGGATAAATGATGACCAACAACCCCAGCCTGCTGGTTTTTTGTCACCTCTAGTTACGATTTCATAGGAGGAAGCGTAACCAAGCAAGGGACTCTTGGATTCAGTTACAATTTTGTGTCCGATTAGTCAGGTTTTGTTTCAACCTGCTTCAGATCCCGTGCTGGTCAATTCCAAATGAGCCATGTCTAGTTTAAGAGCTCCCACGTGGAAAAGGTAGGCTTTTTTTTCCCTGGAGGGTATATTCATAATTCATGTGTACGTACAGAAGAACAGTAGCACACTAAAACCAATTTTACAAGATCGAGGCCTCTTCTGGAAATCGCCGACCAGGTGAAGACAAATTATATATCACTGTTGTCAAAGCATACGATAATAATGAACCTCGCATCTTCTACCTTTATGGCAGGCTTTATATTAATATGGTCAACAACAACACTTAAGCCTTTTCCCATACTAGATGGCGTTGATTATAACTCTACATAAGCTAGATCATTCCTTTTTGTTTATTTCCAACACTTTTGTAGTCGTTTTACCTCTTTTAATGCTTTCAAAATCTAGTTTTTTATACCTTCTTATAGTCGTTTCTTTTGATATTCTTTGTATATGTTCAAACCATATTAAATGATATTCTCTCATTTTATCCTTTATTGGTGTCACTCCCAATTTGTTTTTAATAACCTCATTATGTATACGGTATTTCCTTGTATGACCACTCATCCATCTCAACATCTTCATTTCTCCTACAGACATCTTTTGTACATGTTGACGATTAACTGCCCAACACTCATAACTATAAAACATAGCAGGTTTAATTATTGCTCTATAATATATACCTTTTAACTTTACTGGTATCTTCTTGTCACAAAGAATACGTGATGCTCCTTTCATTTTAACTTACCTGCATTAATTCTATGAGTAACATCTCCATCAATTCTTTATCACTATGAAAAATTGATGCTAGGTATTTAAAACTTTTCTTTTGAGAGATGCAATATGTGCCAGTTTTAATTTATATGTTTTATGAAGTAACCAAATATGCATTTCATATATTTTGTCTTTGTTCTATTAAGTCAGAATTTACTTTCTAATGTTTCTCTTCATAGTTCAAATTTTCTATTAACTTTTTTTTTACACGCCTCCACTAACACAATGTCATCTGCAAATAACATACACTTATCTTGAATATATTTTATTAACCCATCAATCACCATTATAAATAAGTATAGACTTAAAGTTGATCCATCATGTAACTCAATACTGACTTGAAGAAGTCTGACATTCATTCACTGAGTCCTCACACACATGTATTAAACTTCTTATGCTCATGTCACTCAAATTGATTCGCTTCATTTTCGCTGTAATACTTCTTTTATATCAATGAATGTTGTGTAGATGAAAGACAAGCCACTCGTGGGCTCTCAATTATCAAGAAGAGGAATCTATTCCTCGTTCCCAATAAGGGAATCAGCAGGAGACAGAAACTGAGATTACCATATGATTCACCTAATTTTTATGCCTAAAAAAGTTCAAATTATTATCAGAATTATTTGAAACAAGTCTGAGCATCCCGTTTGCTACATCACATGCTCATCTAAGAACATGTTCACATGAAAGATTCTACTTGTTTCCAGATTCAGCCTTTAAAAGGAGGGCGCTTAGTTACCATCATCCACATCATTTTTCTTTCAGAACAGAAGGAAAAGAAAGAGAAGATGGTTACTACTACATCTGCTGCAAAATCCTTTCACATTCGATCCATTAGTTTTCCATCAAACTCCCACCCCAACTTGGTCCAAATGCAAGACTGCCTTCATTTGGTGAACGCATGGGAAGCCTCCCCATCGAAAAAGGCACAGTTGGCCTCTGGGCTTGGTCATCTCAAGGAACTTTACAGTTCCATCAATGCTTTGCTTCAACTCCCTCACACTCAAAACGCTTTGATTGGAAAACAAAACTTGGTGAGGGAGTTGATGGATGACTTCCTTTGTTTATTGGATGTGTGCGGGATGGTGAAGGACTCTCTGTCACAGATGAGGGAGCAATAGCAATCACTGGGTTCCATGATTCGCCGAGATGATTCTGGTTTGGAGTCTGGGCTCTCTGCCTACCACTGCGCCAGGAAGAGATTGAAGGAGATGTCCAAGTGCCTCAGATTAATAAAAGGCATGGAGAAACATGTGGTCTCCTCTAATAATGAAAAAACAGTTGATCAACTCTTCAACGATTCGAGGACTACTGCGCTGTCCATCTTCAGCCTTTTCAGTTCGACCATTTCGAGCCAGAAGGCGGAAAAATCCATCCTTTCAAGATTGCGATTGTTGGGTTCTAAGATCCATGAGGAAGACAGTGATCAAAATGGTATGAGTGATATTGAGAAGGTTGATATGGCTATATTTACACTCTCCAGCATTTCATCTAAGATGAATACACAGAGGCAGCTGGAAGCATCGGATCTTTCATCGGATGAACTTGAGGTGGAATTGGAGGATGTTTTCAGATGCCTGATCCAAACCAAGGTCTCCCTCAACATCGTCACAGCGTGTTGATTCATATACAAGAGCGTTAATTTGCTCCAATGGGCCTTTGGCATCTGCATTTTAGAAGATTGCTAAGGAACCCACTGTAAACTCCCCCTTGTATACCATATATACACACAAATGTGTTAAACAGTCAAAGTTGTTTAGCTCCAATGTTCCCTCTCTCTCTCTCTCTGAAACATAATCAAAATCTGTTTGGATTCCATTTTTCTCACTCAAGTTGCAACTCAATTCTCTAATCATATCGGGGTTTCTAACAAAGCTGACTGACCAAATTCCGTGTGGGATATTAATCTTTCCCATCGGCATCCTTATGTAAATCGCTTGAATCTCAAAACTCAAGCACGACCTCCGCTATATTTAGGAGTGCTACGTTAACCTGCATAGTAACAAAGCACCAAGAAACAAGATTAAGAAACATATAAGGTCATAGATATACCCTTCAAATGCAAAGAATATCCCGGAAGATTTCTTGATGTTATGAAGACCATGCAATCTTGTCTATGAAGTTTTATCCAAGTACATTGATTAATGGACTTCTTCCCAGAACTCCATAGAGATCTAGCTTTGTTTTGATGAAATTCTTCAGGCCTGTTGTTTGAACTCTGTTTTTTTGTAATTGAACTGTTAAATTGCATTTAAATCACCCATATTGTGGGAAAATGATCTCTTTTGTAACCTTTATCCTTCTCCCTGTCAGTAACTGGCGGTTACTCCCCATCCAAAATTCCAAAACTAGAAGGCAGTTACCTCACTGCATTGAAGGAAATTAATACAGATTCCAAAGAATCTCCATTTCTCCACAAGTTTTCTACTACTAGCTTGTTCTTATTATTTACCGAGTACCAAGTGAAGTTTACATGATGAAAAAAACTAAAGACTCACTACTATACGGATTTTTGTCAGATCTAGAAATCAATTCTTTCCTGTTCAAGATTTTTCTCTTTAATTGTGTCTGCGCTCATCATATAATTGTTACAACCAGACTACAGTAGTTGCTCACAATAGGAAAAGGTTGAGAGACGGAAGCCACAGCCAGACGATTCCCAGCAAATGTGAACAGGCGAAGTAGGGAAGAACTTTTGGTTTTTTCATAACATCAAGAGGTTTATCGACCCCAGGGATGTTTGGAGAGGCAAACTAATATGAAATTTAGAAAATCTACAACTGTAAAACATAAAATAGACATAACTAGCTTTTCTGCTGCTTCTGTTATCCTTATGGCAGACTCTGCTTTCTTTCTTTCTCTTACTTTTTCCCATACAGTAGCGTTCGTTTACTTCTTGATAAATTTCCTCCTTTGATAAAGAACAAGCCTCATTGATCAAACTTACAGAAATGATGTTGAAAAGGATATCCCTACTTACTGCTTCCTTACAATTTTCATTGCCTTAGATAGGATATAATCATAGCTGGTTGCTGGTTGGGATCTCCTTATGGCAGACCCTGCTCTTCGTTCCGCTCTTCTATTCCTTATCGTAGCACGATTTTATTTTTGCAATGAAAAGTCGGATTCCTAAACATTGTTCAAATTCTCTCAGGCATGTGTTTAGGTACACGCAGACACACACAGGGAGCATTGTCGATAAAAGGAATTTGGTTGTCATAAAAAAGTGCACATGTATTTGATTTACAAGAGGAATCTATACATTGGGTTCCCTAGCGATCTTCTAAAATGCAGATGCCAAGGCTGTAATCAATGTTCAAAATTGCAGATCAACACCCTGTGACAATTTTGAGGAGGGAGAACTTGATTTCGATCAAGCATATGAAAACACCCTCCAGTTCCACATCAGCTACACAGAATGCAACATCCAATGATTCCATCTGCCTCCATAAATTTATCTTGAATGAATTGCTGCAGAGCGCCAATATAGCTATCTACCTTCTCAATTCATCTTGATCACTTTCCTCCTCATGGATCTTCGAAGACAATGATCTGAATCTTGACAAGATGGACTTTTCTCTGCCTTTTCGCCTAAGTTAATTGAACCAAGGAGGTTGAAGGTGGACACGGCAGCAGCCCTTGAATCCTTGAAGACTTTATCAACCGTGTCCACGCTGTCACTATTAGAGGAGACTACATATTTCTCCATGCTTTTCAGTAATCTGAGGCACTTGGACATCTCCTTCTTCATTGTCCTTCGAGTGCAGTGATAGGCCAGATTTCAAACCAGAATCATCTCTACGGATCATGGAACCGAGAGATTGGTATTGCTTTCTCATCTGCATCAGAGTCCTTTACCATTCCACACACGTCCAAGCAAAGAAAGCCATCGATCAACTCCCTCACCAAGTTTTGTTTGCCAAAAAGACCTTGTTGAGTGAGAGGGAGCGGGAGGAAGGCAATGATGGAACTATAAAGTTCCTTGATGTGTCCAAGCCCAGAGGCCAACTGTGCCCTTTTAGATGGTGAGGCTTCCCATGCCTTCATCAAATGAATGCAGCCTTGCACTTGGACCAAGTTGGGGTGAGACTCTGATGGAAATTTAACGGATCGGATGTGAAAGGATTTTGCAGCAGTTGTTGCCCTTTTCTCTTGCTTTTCCTTCTTTTCTGAAGGCAAATTGAAGTTGATGAAGATGTGCTCCTCCATCGCCCTTCTTATATAATACATTCACTGGGAAGTAAGTGGAATCTTTCACAGGAATAGTTTGTTATATTTGCATGTGATGTAACAACAAGATGCTCAGCCATGTCTACCATTGGTCGCCATTGATTAGCAAATGTTTTTGAATTGTTTTAGGCATAGAATTTAGGTGTATTATATGGGAACCGGAATTGCGGTCTCCCCTCGATTCCCTTGCATTGGAACAAGAAATCTGTACCTCTAGGAAATTGGTAAGCCACAAGTGCCTTGTCTTTCGTCTACACAACATGCATTACTGCGCATCGAAGCATTACAGCTCAATCGAGGTTTAAATCATCTAAATAAATGAACGATGTGTTGATTATCTTTGCATTGCCCATTAAAATAAGGCTCTTGGTGTCTCCGTCTGGTTTAAGTTTATTTCTTGCACGAGGGGAGTAAAGGCGACTGTCATTGTGGTTTGCCAGAAAACAATCATAAGCGTTTTTTATTTTCCTTGGTTTGCTTTATCTTCTAGTGCAAAAACAGCTAAAGCTATTTTCTTTTTTTAACCTGACACCATTTGTCTTCACGCAGCTGGTGAATCTAGGATTTGGGAAAGGAGTCGTCCTCATATTCTAATGAAAGTTTAATGCATGATACTGTTGGTTTGTACTAGGTGCCCGTGGAATGTGATGATAAGTCTACCTTTTGTGGTTCTTTTTGCTGAAATCATGGTTTAATAAATTCTACCGCCCTTTACTACACGATATGCAATGTATTCGTCCTCTAAAGCCTGACAGTTTTAGTAACAAATATTAAGAGACTCGGTTACAGTAGTAAATCTGTGTCTGTGGGTTTTAAGCCATTGAAATAAAACTTCTTTTGGGATGTCTACGTATAGATCCGGGATCCAGTTCATCGTACTTTTGCGAAAAGATCAGCCGACTTAATTTTTTGTTTATGCCGGATTTTGCTTCGAATAAGGAAATTGATTTATTAACTGAAGATCAATAGTGTTTTCCCTCCTAATAAGTTTGCACATAGCAACTTGGCATGCATATTAGCGGCTATAGTAAAATGGCAGGCAGTTTTTTCACTTTGAGTAAATGGTGGTGAAAGCGCCTACACTCCATGGTAACATGCCATAAAATTATTTAATCTAACCCAATGCTAATTTAACTAAGCCCATGTAATTTAACTCATGTAAGGGATCACCCTTGCATGGCCAGTCCAAGCCTACATAAAGAAGGAGAGTTACATTAAGTTTTCGAATGCCACCATAAAACTTTGTTGGACTTATCTACCATGGATTCTACAAATTATAAGCATTGCGTTGAGGAACTCCCTCTTACTGATGTACTCAAGAGCCTGAATGAAGTGAAAAATAAGTAAGGGCCTCTTCATCTTCACCCGGATGTAGTGAATCAATTGAATAGAGGATTCTCACATCATAGACGAGTGTAGGTAAAGTTAAGTCCCTGTAAATTATTGCCCAAATATAGTAAACAAGTTATAGCGAAGATCTCTGTATTTTGAACATGAATGGATGTGGGGATAAGGAAGCACGTACTAGATGATAAGATTCGTAGATCGGCAAGTTAATGAAGGGGGTAGATACTATGATTCAAAAAAAGATTCGCATTCTATGTTTACAAGAGACAAAGTGGGTTAGAGAAAAAGCAAAGCTGATTGATAATACAATTTTAAATTATGGTATTTAGGGGAAAAAAGACTCGAAATAGAGTTGGTATTATCATAAATAAAGATTTAAAGGATAGTATAGTAGACATTCAATGATACGGTGACCGAATTATGATAGTGAAATTAATATTATGAGTAGAGGCTTTGAATATAGTTTGTGCTTATACACCTAAGAAGGATTAAAAGATATTATAAGGCTTTTATGAAGAGTTAGATAAGGTAATTCAAAGAATTCCACAAAGGGAGATGATTTGTTTGGGAGGAGACTTAAATGCAGATGTCGTTAAATATGCATTAAAATATCAAGGTATTCATAGAAACTATGGTTTTGGAAATATAAATGAGGAGACTTGGAAGATTTTAAATTTTACTATAACTTTTGATCTCTTTATAGCCAATACAGTTTTCAAAAAATAAGATGAACAGTTAATTACTTATAAGAGTGGCTTGTTACAAATACAAATTGATTATTTTGTTCGTAGGAAAAAAGATAGATCGTATTGTAAAGATTGTAAGTTAATTATAAGAGAAAACTTAATTACTCAACATTGACTTTTAGTAATAGATTTACAAAAGAAAAAAGTGGACAAAGAAAAATAGAGTGCATAGAGCTATTCGGACTAGATTGTGAAACATCAAATGTAAGAAAGAAGATATATTTAAACTGAAAGTTCTTAAGGGAGATGCTTTGAATTATGTAGGTACACCTTCTGATATGTGAAACAATATAGCTATACATATTAGAGAAATGGCAAAAGATGTATTAGGCGAATCTAAGGGAGACGTATCGGCACAAAAAGAAGCTTGGTAGTGGAGTGAAGTGGTGCAAGATAAAAACAAGGCAAAGAATGCATGTTACAAATTGTATTATGCCAAGAGGACTAGTGAAACTTGGTAGGCTTATAAGAAAGTAAAGAAAGAAGCAAAAAAGGTAGTTATTGAAGCAAAAGTCAAAATTTGAGAGAATATATATAAAAAGCTTAACTCAAAACAAGGTGAAAGAGATATTTTAAGATAGCTAAGGATAAAGATAATAAAACTAAGGATCTTACTTTCATTAGATGCATCAAAGATGAGGATAAGATGCTTTTAGAAGCAAATGATGATATCAAAAATAGATAAGAAATTTATTTCTATAAGCTTTTTAATGAAAATACATATGGTAGTTTAGATTAGGAGAGCTAGCCAAATCAAAAAAGTATATAAACTATAATTTCTATTGGCATATTCAAAAGAATGAAGTTAAAGATGCTCTTAAATAGGTTGGTAAATCTATAGGAACAAACAATATTCTTATTGAAGTATGCAAAATCATAGAAGAGATAAGACTCATTTGGCTCACAAGACTATTTAATGAAATATAGAGAATTCAAAAGATGCTCAAGGAATAGAGAGCGAGTACATTTATACCCATATATAAGAATAAGGGAGACATTCAGAATTGTGTAAATTATCAAGGTATCAAGTTAATGAGTCCTACTATAAAATTATAGGAAAGAATTATCGAACATAGGTTTAAGAAAAGTATCGAGTACAATAGAGAACCATTCGAATTCATGTCCTGTAGAACAACTATTGAAGTGATTCACCTATTGAGATGTTTTATGAAATATTTTAGAGCAAAAAGAAAACCTTTACATGATTATCTAGAAAAAGCTTATGATAAGGTGCTAAGAGATGTTCTTTGGAGAATCTTGTAAATGATGTATCCCATTAACATAAATAAATCTTATAAGAGATATGTATGATGGTGTAAAAACATGTGTGAAGACTCACGAAGGAATAACAAACTTATTTGAAGTTAATATTGGGTTACATCAGGGATTAACTTTAAGTCCATATTTATTTATATTGGTTATTAATGAGTTAACAAAACATATTCAAGATGAAATATATTGGTGTATGTTATTGTGTCAGTGGATGAGTCTAAGGAAAAGGTTAATAGGAAATTGTAACTATGAAGATATCATTAGAAAGTAAAGGCTTTTGACTTAGTGGAACAAGGACATAATATATAGAATGTAAGTTTGATCATTTATGTACTTCAGAAGACATAGAAATTAATATTGATACACATTACATCCCTCCCAAGAAAAGTTTTAAATACCTAGGGTTAATTTTTCAAAGTGATAAAAGAAATAATGGAGATGTTACTTATAGATTTAATGTTGGTTGGTTAAAATAGAGAGGGACATAAGGTATTATATGTGATAAGAAGATATGATTGAAGTTGAAGGTAAATATTATAAGACCTGCTATGTTTTATGGTTCTGATTGTTGGATAGTTAATTATAAAAATGTGCAATAGATGTTTGTAGCAAAAATAAAATATCGAGATGGATAAGTGGTCACAGAAGAAAAGACCTATACATAATGAGGTTGTTAGAAACAAATTGGTAGTAGTACTAATAGAGGATAAAATGAGGAAATTTTATTTAAGATGGTTTGGATATATAGAGAGACGACCCAAGGATGCTTTTATAAGAAGATACGAAAAATAGACTGTAAAAATATTAAAAGAGGAAGAGACGACCACAAAAGTGTTGGAAAGAAATAATAAAAAATAATCTAGTTTATATTGAGTTAACTCCTCTAGCACATGATAGGGCCCTATGGAAACAAAGAATCCGTGTAGTCGACCCCATCTACTATGGGAAAAGGTTTAGTTGTTTTTGTCTAATGAGATGCTAATTTCTCCAATATATCAATCACTGATCAAGAAGACGAGAATTGATGGAGATGACACCTGGAATTGCTGTAACCTAGCTAAAATAGAGAAGCCCTCATCATCTATTTTGTATGACAAAAAAATTAACAAAAGAAATTGGAGGTAAATATAAGACCATGTCAGGACCATGGAATGCTGGTCAAATATACAGAGGATGTTCGCGACAAAAGTAAAGATGTTTAGGTGACACAAAGAGAGTCCAGACCCATAATATGGTTTTTAGATCAAGAGTTGTTGTAGCACCAACGATATGTTGAGAGAGACGCACTTGGGTTTGAAAAATTGGAAAGGTGCTCACTTGAAGCTCCGGTGAGAGAGTGGGTGAGCATTTGGATGGTGGATACGTTGAATGCAAGAAAAGCTCTCCAAAGTGTTTGAAGGAAACAATAAAGTATGATCCTTTTTAGGAGTTAAATGTTAATACAGCATGAGATCAAGCTCAATGGAGATGAAGAATCTATATCCGACCCACTTAATATAAGAGAAGGCTTGGTTTTATTTTCGATCAATCACTAATCAATATGTAAGGATGTATGTGACAAAGAGAAGCTGCTGCGCGATTTGAAAGGTAATACTTGCCTTGTAGCATTTATGATGAAACAATGATCTCATCAACCCTTTGTTTCTTATCTAATAAAAGCTATCGTGACAATTCATGCACAGCAACTAAGGACATAAAGGAAGAACACTCCAATTCCTTTTTGGACATTATTACAAGATTCGAAACTCAATCGGTTGTTTTTTCTTATGATAGGCGACGTCAAAAAAATGCCCTTTGGGGCAGACCTGCCAAATTGAATAATAAGGCAGGCGTGTGCGTGTGTGTGTGAGAGAGAGAGGAATAAACATTAGAGCTAAAATAAAATTCCTGTTTTCAACAAAATTGTTTATGATATACAGAGGGAGTATACATTGCTTTTTTCTTGGCAATCTTCTAAAATTCAGATGCCAATGCCCCAGTAAGAATATAAAGACTTTCACGGTATGTCAGTCACCCTGTAACGATGTTGAGCAGGGAGACCTTGGTTTGGATCAAGCATCTATAAAAATCCTCCAAGTATGTCTCTGTTTCACTCAAGCTAAGATCCAATGCTTCTATCTGCATCTGGGCCTTTATCTTGGATGAATTGGTAGAGAGTTTAAATATAGACATATCTGCCTCGTCAATATCACTCATATCATCTTGAGGCACTTGAACATCTTCTTCTTCACTCTCCTCCGAGCACATAAATAGCGCACTAGTCCTTGGTATTGCTCCCTCATCTGCGACAGAGAGTCCTTCACCATCCCACACACGTCCAACAAGCAAAGGAAGTCATCCATCAACTCCCTCGCCAAGGTTTGTTTGCCAAACAGAGCTTCTTGAGTGAGAGGGAGCTGGAGGAAGGCATTGATGGAATTGTACAGTTCCTTGAGGCGGCCAAGCCCAGAGGCCAACTGTGCCTTTCTTAATGGGGAGGCTTCCCATGCCTTCACCAAATGAAGGCAGTCTTGCACTTGGACCAAGTTTAGGTGTGACTTTGATGGAAAACTAACGGATCTAATATGAAATGATTTTGCAGCAGAAGCAGTTGTTGCCATTTTCTCTTGCTTTCCTTCCGTTTGAAGGCAACGTGAAGATGATGATGATGATGGTGAGCTTCTCTATGGCCCTTCTTATATAATCATTCACTGGGGAGCAACTGGAATCTTTCAGAGAAATATTTTTCAGAATTGCATGTGATGTAACAGCGGGATATTCAGCCATGCCTGCCATTTGTTGTCATTAATTGTCAATTTATTTTGAATTGTTTTAGGCATAGAAATTAGGTGTACCGTATAGATAATCTGGATCCGTGTCTCCCTTTGGTTCTTCTATACATGAACAAGGAATCAGTATCTCCTCAAGGAAATTGATAGCCCACGAGTGCCTTGTCTTTCATCAACACAACATAAATCGCTGGACAAGGCCGCATTACAGCTGAATTGAGGATTCATTCAACTAAAAGAGATCAAACGTTGATTATCTGGCCATAGCCCACTATTGTAAGTCTTTTGGTATGCTTGGTCCGTTTTAATTTATCACTTGCACAAGGGGAGAAAATTGTGACTGCAATCCTGCCATGTAGTTTGCTAGAGAGTAATTTAATCATAAGCTTTTTTGTCTTTATTTTCGTCGTCTTGTGCAATTAAAATTAATCTTTTGGTTTGATTACATAGATACGGTTTGTCTTCCCCTGGTTCGTGAATCCAAGATTTGTGAAACCAGTCACTTTATATTCTAACGAAGGTTTAATTCGTGGCACTGTTCATCGGTAGATGCACGTGGAATGCTTTGATGAATTACCTTTTGTCGTCGCTTTTGCTGAAATCAAGGTTTAGTTAAATATCCGCAAGTGCCTTTAACTGCGGGTCTGCAGTGTATACGTCCCTTACATCCGTAGACAGTTACTGACTACAAAGTCATCAATAAATCCCTCTCTCTCTCTCTCTCTCTCTCTCTCTCTCTCTCTCTCTCTGTGTATGCGTGTTTGTATTTTGCCTGGGAGGTAAATCATTTTAGGATATCCACCAGTTCTTTATGCGTTAACTAAAACCAGATTCGTTGGAAAGCACAAAAAACAAGATCCTGTGCCATTATCTCCTTTAAAACAAGATCATTCGCAACTTTCACTAGCAATGAAGCAACTGTCATTACCAAAAATCATACATTTCCTTAGTGCCTTCCAATATCGGCCAATCAGAAAAATCTCCAGAGAACAATCCCCGTTGCCAGGCCTATTATGATGCCACAAGGATTACTAATTTTAGTGCCACAGTCATCGGTTCATCTGGACTATAACTGTTCTCTAGCTCTAAAGCGCAACCGCTTTTATGCAAATATGTGCACGTTATTTAGAAAATGTAAATTATATCATTATGGATATGCTGCAGTAGTAAAAAGGTCATTGCCTGCAGCATTTCGAGTGAAACAATTCGTTCACCAACGCCTTGTTTCTTAACTACCAAACGTCTAGCGTGAAAATTCATGTCAAGCAACAAAAGGTCAAAAGGAAAGAACGATTATGATTCATATCATAAAGGCAAATCTTTTGGACTTATTGTTATAAGAAAGATTCGGAAAACGCGGCCTTGATTGTTTAATCATAGAGTATAGTTTTGCCTGTGATAGGCGATGTGAAGAAAATGCCATTTGCCCGACCTGCCGAGTTGAACAATAACGCGAGCACTTGTGTGATGTTGAAGACGCATAACCTTAAGAAAAGGGCAGATACACGTACAGGCATGTACCTGCACATGCACGAGAGAGAGAGAGAGAGAGAGAGAGAGAGAGAGAGAGAGAGAGGAAATAAGGAGCTAAAAGAGTTCTGTTTATAACGAATGTATGTATATATTATGTGATTTACGAAATTGATCTATACACTGGGAAAGCTACTGCAGAATTGGCTGAAATGCAAAGATGAGTGGAGATATTAATTGATAGCCTAGAAACCCGTCAAGATGTTAAGAAGGGATGCTCTGAAATTAATCAAGCACCTAAACAATATTTCCATCTCAAATTCTGTTTCCCCCAGGAAAGAATCCAAAGCCACCATCTGGTCATATGCTATTCGTATATTTTCTTCTCTTGCCTCTTTTGGTGACTGATCGTAAACAGCATTAAGAGCCGCATCTAAGCTTTCAATTTCACTTGTCATTGCACCATCAGCATTCTTACCACATCTTTTGTATCTCAACAATCATAATTTTGAGAACGCACGTTGTGGTGCCTTTTAAGTCCGCCCATATAAGGGATCACTCTTGCATGGCCGATCCCAAACCCGGATAAAGGAAGAGCGTTGTGTTAGACTTTCGACAACCAGCATAAAACTTTATCGAATTTTTATACCATTCATTACACAAATTATGACCATTGTTGTGGGGGTAAAGTAAGGAAGGACCACTACATTTTCGCCCAAATATAGTAAATCAATTACTAAGAGGGTTCCCACGTCATGGATACGTGTGGGTAAAAAAGTTAGTCCCGCTACATTGTCATTCTAATATAGTGAATAAATTACAAAGAGGGTCAATGTATTTTCAATATGGACGGATATGGGGGGTAAGGAATCTAGTCCTAGATAATAAGATTCGTATTGGTTCTTGGAATATCAGAACATTGATCAATAAGTTAATAGAGGTGGTATATACTATAATTTGAAGAAAGATTCATATTTAATGTTTACAAGAGACAAAGTAGGTTGAAGAAAAAGCAAAGGAGGTTAAGGATACAAGTTTTAAATTATGATACTCGGGTAAGGAAACAGCTAGAAACGGAGTTGGTATTATCATAAATTAAGATTTAAAGGATAGTGTAGTATGCATACAATGATATGGTGACTTAATCATGACGTTGAAATTAGTGGTAGGAGCAGAGGTTTTGAATATAGTTTATACTTACGCACCCCAAGTAAGACTAGAAGATAGTATAAAGACGGCTTTTTGGGAAGAGTTAGATAAGGTGATTCAAAGAATTCCACAAAGGGAGATGATTTGTTTAAGAGGAGACTCAAATGGACATGTCAGTAAAGAGGCATTAGGATATCAAGGTATTCATGGAAATTTTGGTTTTGGGGATATAAATGAGGAAGGTAGGGAGATTTTAAATTTTGTTATGGCATTTGATATCTTTATAAACTCCTCCCATATAAGGGATCACCCTTGCATTGTCGGTCCTAAGCCAGGATAAAAGAGGAGGGTTGTGCTAAGCTTTCAATAGCCAGCGTAAAACTTTGTCGGATTTTTATACCATGGATTACACAAATTATAAGCATTGTTTTGGGGTGTTCCCGTCTAGCGACCCGTTGTAGAGCCCGAATGCAGTGATAAGTAAGAAATGGTCACTACATTTTTGCCCAAATCTAGTGAATCAATTGCAGAGAGGGTTCCCATATCATGAACGGGTATGGATAAAGAAGTTAGTCCCGCTACATTGTTGCCCGAATATAGTGAATAATTTACAAAGAGGATCTCCGTATTTTCAATATGGACGGATGCAGGGGTAAGAAATCTAGTCCTAGATAATAAAATTTGTATTGGTTCTTGGAATATCGTAATATTATCCAGTAAGCTAATGGAGGTAGTAGATACTATGATTCGTAGAAAGATTCATATTCTATGTTTACAAGAGACAAAGTGGGTTGGAGAAAAAGCAAAGGAGATAGAGGATATATGTTTTAAATTATGATACTCAAGTAAGGAAAAGGTTTGAAACGGAGTTCGTATTATCATAAATAAATATTTAAATGATAGCATAGATGACATATCACGATATGGTGACCGAATCATGATGTTGGAATTAGTGTCAGGAGTAGAGGTTTTGAATATAGTTTGTGCTTACGCACCCTAAGTAGGATTAGAAGATAGTATAAAGATAAATTTTTGGGAAGAGTTATATAAGGTGATTCAAAGGATTCCACAAAGGAAGATGATTTGTTTAGGAGGAGACTTAAATGGACATGTCGGTAAAGAGGCATTAGGATATCAAGGTATTCATGAAAACTTTGATTTTGGAGATATAAATGATGTAGGTAGGGAGATTTTAAATTTTGCTATAGCATTTGATCTCTTTATAGTCAATACAATCTTCAAAAAACAAGATGAACATTTAATTACTTATAAGAGTTGCTTATCACAAACACAAATTGATTACTTATTGGTAGGAAAAAAGATAGAGTGTGTTGTAAAGATTGTAAGGTAATTTCACGAAAAAGCTTAACCACCCAACATCGACTTTTAGTTATGGATTTACAAATAAAAAAAATAGACAAAGAATAAATGAGTGCATCTGCTATTGAGACTAAATGGTGGAACCTCAAAAGCAAGAAAGAAGATATATTTAAAAAGAAAGTCCTTCAAGGAGATGTTTGAAATTATGTTGGTACATCATGTGATATGTGGAACAATATGGCTATACATATTAGGAAAGTGACGAAAGATGTGTTAGGTGTATCTAAGGGAAGTGTACCGGCATAAAAAGAAGCTTGGTGGTAGAGTGAAGTAGTACAAAATAAAATCAAGGCAAATAGGGCATGTTATAAATTATATTATGCTAAGATTGGCATTTATAAATGCCTTAGAAGGAGAACGAGGAAGGATATGATCAAATGCCAAAGGTCACTGAAAAGCTCGAGAAAAAACAGAGCTGTTGAAGATGGTGTGTAACTGATGTCATAAACAGTACAATCTCTGTTTAAACTTCTTATTCCAATGATCAGTGGGCAAAAGATATCACGATCTGCCTTTTCAAAATTGAGATTGTTGGGTTCAAAATTGAGATTTCATGAATTGATCAACCATCAATTGATCAACCATCTATTAAGGGTGTTCCTAAAAGAAAGCCAAAAGGGTTCAGGACAATGAAAGAATCTGGAAAAGAAAGTCCAACAAGATACTTCACCTGAGATTCGCTGAACATGCGATCCACTGTTATCTTAAGAATCTTAAGATTGTGATTCGGCGAACCAGAGAGCTGAGGTGTTGATATTGCTCCCTCAAATGAGAGAAACAATCCTTTACCATCCCACAGATGTCCAATAGATTTGCAAATACATCCATCAGATCACACAAAAGAGTCTCTTTTCCACCAAGAGATTGCCGAGTGAGAGGCAGTTGCAGGAAGTCGATGGTCGAAATGTGCAAATGTGTAAGGTGGTTGAGTCCAGCCTTTAGAGACTGCCTTTGCTTTGAAGCTGAGGCTTCTGACCATCTCTTAACAAAATTGAGGCATTTCTCCACTCTGGACAAACTGGGATGAGATGTCGAAGGCAAGCTAATAGACCGAACATGGCGGGAGCTTGATGAAGAAGCTGCCATATTGTCTTTCCTTGTGATTGTGAAGTTTTGAAACTATAAGATGTGATGCAGAGATCTGGGGCAGCCTCTCCTTTTTATAGGCAAGAACGTTAGGGAACAGATGGAATATTAATCAGGAAGGAGAAATTAGTTCATCATCAAATACAGACGTGCATGTGCTGCATAATTAGTTTTAATGGTGATCGTCTACCGAAGTTGGTAGATCTACAAGCATTTCTTTTGTCTACAAGATTGGAGATCGATGGCGTTGTGAGATTCTTATCAATACCATTACCAATACTTCCAGTTAGCTCACGAGTGACTTGCCTCATAGCTAACCAACACATTGTCTGTCAAATAAAAGAAACGAATAATAACTTTATGTACATAAAGAATCTGTTTCTCAAAATTTGTATATTTATCAGTGTCGGTCTCCCTCATATGGAAGCATTGCTCGTGTTGTTGACAAAGA
The DNA here is from genome assembly GCA_036023115.1 of Brasenia schreberi. Taxonomy (NCBI): domain Eukaryota; kingdom Viridiplantae; phylum Streptophyta; class Magnoliopsida; order Nymphaeales; family Cabombaceae; genus Brasenia; species Brasenia schreberi. The sequence continues at coordinate 3,733,039 of JAYKKT010000040.1, forward strand.
ATCAGAAAGTGACATGTTAAAGGACCTATAATTATATAACCTGGTGAGTGGTTCCGGGTTCTTGTTTTGAACTGCATGCTGACTACGGCTTGAGTCCATCATTTTCAATCGAACCAAAGCCAAGCAAATCTCCCATGCTAAGTGTGATCTCTATGCGGATTCTTAAAGAGCTACCATGCTTCGTAGCTATAAAACTTCTGACAGGATTTGAACCCGTGACATTTTGCCAACTCCTTTGGCATGGAAGCACTTCTGAATGCAGCGTAATTCTGAATTTGTGAGTCTACTACAAAGGTCTTGTTAGCATGATAAGATCAACCAACGAGCAATTTTGTGTTGAAGGTATGCCAGACTATAACTGCGGATAGAGACCATAGCGCTATATACCTCACAGGAATAGCGTAAGATCATTTTTAACAGCGTGATTAGGTAAAAGGTTTGCAATGTTCACCTCTCCGGCTCCTTCCCAACATTGAGCAGCCAGTGAAGTGCTCCGTTCTTCCTGCCGAAATGTCTTGCAGAACAATAGTTAGGGGATGAATGAGGCTTAAACCTTTCCTAGTAACAGTGTTGGATTTAATATATGTTATTAGTTATCCTATGACACCATACATAACATTAAGTATGGCTCACCATCCGTTCCAAAGAGAGTCAAAGTAACCAAAAGTATAAACATTATTCTGAAAGAAACCAAACGTACGTAACAGTCCAAAATCAACACGAAAAGAAGGGTGGGAATCATATGTACATCCATGCCCCCGGAGTCCAACCTACGTAACACATCCTGGCCGTGTCCTTAGTCTCTCTAGCTGCTGCTAACAGAGCCGACCCTACCGAGGCTGCTGGGTTAGCTCAGCCCTGTCTTTGAGAAGAAATCAGCGACCCTTTGGACAATTCCGAGCATGATGGCCCAGCTCACCACATCGAAAGCAACCACCTGTTGATGGCCCTGAAAATCACCATCGGCTGGCTTCATCTTTCGCTTCTTCTGCATGTTCCTGACTCTGTCTTTCTCAAATTCCTCATAGCTTTCGTTGACATCTTCGCTATCTGCCATGAGAGCTCCGTCCACCACATTACTGAATGATTTCAACAGGAAACCAGCCCGACCCCGAAGGTCGAGGCGGAGGCCCATGGCAAACCTATGAGCCATCTGTTCATCGTTGAATTTTATGAGAGAAAACCGACGCAACTCTAAGAATTTGGAGTGATACTCAGCCACTGTCGTGCTCCCCTGCTCCAACTGCATGAACTCCATGTGCAGCTTCTCACAAACGTAAGGGGGGGAAAAGGTCTCTCTGAATGCCTTTTTAAACGACTTCCAGTCCCAGGGTCCTTCTCTGCTGGTCTCAACAAACTCTCAGCAGTGATTAGCCACAACCCTCAGCATGAAAGTGGGAGATGCACCTTCTCCTTCTCATCACACTTGACTACCCTTAAAATCCTCTCCATCCGGCGAATCCAACCCTCGGCCACCATATACTCACCTCGAGTCCCCTCGAAAGTTGGCGGACTCATCATCAAGAACATCCTCATCAATTCGTAAGAGCTACCATCATGAGATCCCTTAACAAAGTCCTCAATCATCTGCTGAGAATGTTCAGCACCAAACGAGATGCCCAAACTCCATTGCTCGGGCCCTCCTGACAACAAAACAAATAGATAATTTTAATAAAAATTCCGTACTTAAACCACTAAAACTTCTTTTAATCCATTCGTCACGATCTCATCTATTGCAAATGGATGATAGAATATACAGAAAAACTTAACTACATTACCATGTTAACAAGAGCTTTACGTGCGTTGGGCCGCAGGCCCAAATACTCCCACTCCTTGCACTAGTCTCCACCTCTGGAAATTTTGAACTGGTGAGCGGAAAACACACACGTTCGTGGATCACCTTATATTTGTAATAAAGACACGACCACTAACAACATCTATAATATTCTATTTAAATTCTTTACCTAATTAGCATAAACACATTCATGCTTCAATACTCAGAATAGTTTATAAGTTCAATTTTATTTAGTTCTCATATTTAGATCAGTCGACGTCGCTGAAAGCACGCGTGGCGTCCATCCTCTCCACTGCACCATGGGCTGAAAATCACAATGGTACAATCACTAATTCGATTCTATGGTCACTAATTCTTTCTTAGCAATCACAAAGGTACAATCAGAAATTGGCAACCAGGTGTCATGAGATGAGACTGAGAAAGTCCTTCCCCAGAATCAATTCCAAGAGGTACCGACAGAGATCACATTCGGTTATAATTGTGACTATTCGATTCGCATCTATCATTGGGAAAATCACTAATTCTTTCTTAGCATGCCTCAGTGCACGTACGCATCCAGCTCAACATGACCCATACGATTCAAGTAACCGTCAGTTACTACTTTAAAACCTTATTTCAAATTACATAGCTAATTTTCACGTAAATGCGTATACAAAACGTAGTCTTTCCTTAAGCCCGTCAAAATAGTAGAAAACTGCAGAAATTTCGTCAACCAGAAAGTTTCGAACACAAGTTATGCACGAATATCACACTGTTCATGTCTCTGTCCCACGACGATCTTGAATGAAAAACCAAACAAAATTGAGGACGTTATCTCTACCAAAAATCCGCTGGAAAACTTAACGTTCTCCCGCCATTTAGAGTTGGTTTTGAAGAGTACCCAACTCAACCGTGGCGTACGCATCCGCACACCCTCAAAAGAGCAAGGATGACAGGAGGAATCAGGTTCATCTCCTCTTCCTGAACCCGATCACCGGCCGTCTCCGTCTCCGTCTCCGATCGCCGACACCCAGTGACAACGGAAGATGGAGCGTCGACGCCGGACTAACGAATGCACACGCGCAGAGAGAGAGAGAGAGAGAGAGTACCTACCAGCAAACATCAAACTCGCACACAGAAGAGGGAACGAGAGAGAGAGAGGAGCTTATACGCAGCAGCACAAACGGAAAAGGGAATGAGAAGAAAAAGAAGAGAAAATATACGGATGGCTAGCTACGTGGCGAAACCACCCTCTGATCCAAGTCCGGTTCTCGATCTGACCCGACTTGTTACAGACCCAGAAATTCCAATCTTTTATTGCCGATTTGCCATTCACCACCATGTTCATCAATATCATCGCTGAGAATTCCTTGCGTACCCTCTTTCTAAACAAAGGAAATGATGCACCCCCGTTAGGTATCCTCTCAAAATCTTTAGTTTGATCCTAAGATTCTGTGATCTTGCAATCATGTGAGAGAAATTGTCGAATCCCAGGTGAAAAATCCTCACCGTATTGGGATCTTGATGTTCTAGAGTTCTTAAGAGCACAGTTTATCACGACTGAAGTAGATGTGAATTCATGAATGTTATTATTAACTGACCAGATTAGGAAGTACCATCAAAATACTTATATTTAAAGATACGAATCCTATGATTTTCATTATATCAAATATTTTCTCATGGATTACGTATTTATGTATATAATTCTTTTCAAAAAAATTACATTAAGTAAGATTTTTACGATCCCATGTCGATATGATGCAGATATCTACAGTCGAGGGTATGCACTGGGTGAAGAAAATTATGGTAATGGTATCACATGTGATTTTAGGCAGGATCTACAGTGCATATCCTCGACTGTAACAAATGAAATGAGGAGCCACGTTATCACATGTTCTATTTAAGGTTCAACATATAAGAATCTGATGAGAAGCGAACGTCGGAAGATCTGGGGTTCAGGATAGATTTGAATTTATAGTTCCACATTGGATTTTAATTTTCAGATTTGCTTGCTTTCCTGAATCTATTTGGTTTTCATACAGAGATAGTTTGCTTGTTTTGTCATTAATACCGGTGAAGAAAACCTTTAATAGATGGTTGATCAATTAATCAATTTTCTAGTTTATTTCTTCACAATTCTGTTGATTGGCATGATTCCTGTACTTGCATAGATGATATAGTAGGAACAGAAATCCAGACACACACAGAGAGAAATAGTGTATCTAGAAGAATCTTGATTTCTTATAATAAATGTATGTATGTATGTGTTTGATTTGCAAAGAAATCTTCGTACATAGGGCAACCGTCTGGAAAATTGGTTGCAACCCCAAAATGAGTAAAGATGAGAATTGATAGGTTAGCAACCCGTCAAGATGTTTAGAAGAGATGCTCTGAAATTGATTAAGCATCTAAACAAGTTCTCCAGCTCAAATTCTGTTGCAGGCAGGAAAGTATCAATAGCCACCATCTGTTCTTGTCCTACTTTGATGTTTCCCTCACTCCCATCTTTTGATGAATAGTTGGCATAGAGAGCCGCATCTAACCTTTCAATTTGCTTGCACCTTCATTGCTCCTATCGCTTTTCTTAGAACCCAACAATCTCAATTTTGACAAGGCAGATCGTGGTGTCTTTTGCCCACTGATCATTGGAATAAGAAATTCAAACATAGAGATTGTACTGTTTATGGTATCGTTGAGACGCTGAAAACCACACCTTCATCTTCAACAGCTCTGTGTATTCTCAAGCTTTGGCATTTTATTATATCCGTCCTCATTCTCCTTCTAAGACATTGGTAAGTGCCAATGCTGTCATGGAGACGAGTACTTTCGGCGAACAAGAGAGCTGACGTGTTGATATTGCTCCCTCATCTCGGAGAAACAATCCTTCACCATCCCACAGACATCCAATACATTTACAACTGCATCCATAACCTCGCTCAGAAAAGTTTCTTCCATAAAGAGATCGGTTAATGAGAGGAAGTTGCAGGAAGTTGATGGTCGAAATGTGCAAGTCTGTAAAGATAGTTGAGTCCAGTCTTAAGAGGCTGCCTCTGTTTCAAGTCTGATTCTTCTGGCCAAGTTCTAATAAAATGGAGGCACTCCTCCACCCTGCCTAAACTGGGATGAGATGTGGAAGGCAAGCTAATGAACCGAACATGGCAGGAGCTTGACGAAGGAGCTGCCATCTTGCCTTTCCTTGTGATTGTGAAACTGAAACTATAAGATGTGATGCAGAGATCTGGGCTGCCTCTCCTTTTTACAGGGAAGAAAGTTTGGGAACAGATGGAATATTAATTAGGAATGAGCAGAGTATATTACTATCAAATACAGATGTGCATGTGCTGCATAATTAGTTTTATTGGCGATTATCTAGCGAAGTTGGTGGATCTACAAGCATTGCTTTATGGCTACAAGAAGCAAGATACTATGGAGTTGAGTGATTCTTACCAACACCATTACCATACTTCCAATGAGCTCAGAAGTGGTCTGCCCCATAGCTATCCAACATATTCTGTTTTCTGTCAAATAAAAGCAAATAGTAACAAATTCACATCCACAAAGAATCTGTTTATTACAAATTCTATGTCCAGCATTCATTAGTCTGTATCCTTCAAATGGAAGTGTTGCTCATGATGTTGACAAATAACTAAAAACCAGACTAGGCGTGAGATGTTCAACTCAATGTTGTAAAAATCATATCATATTGTACAATACGATAAGATTTTATCGTGTGTCGTATGAGAATACGATACGATACATGCACACGTATTTCAAGAAGTGATTTATAGTACCATATCGTACGATACAGGGCAATATCGTTCCGTATCGTATGATACAACCATATCGTATAAGTCGATGCTTATTTTTTGGGTATAAAATCCGAGAATCAAAAGTTGCAGAAATTACTAATGCTTCCTCCTAAACCCTTTTTCACATTATTCTCTTGCTCCCAAATCCTTTTTTCATCCTTGTTATTGTTAATTTTGTCATTATTCACAAGATTCTCAAGTTTTTCACCGAATCCAACTCCAATCTCTAAGGTTTTTATCAAATCCATGACATACCTCTTTCCTTTTGCATTTTACCTAATTTTTCACTAAAAAAATTGAGCTTTTTACAAATTTTGTGATTCTTGATATCTAAAAAACCTTTTATTCTTATTGATTGTTTCTTATCGTCTTAATGGATTTCGATAAGGTCGATTCGGCATAAAAATATTGCACTCCGGTGTACGAAGGCAATTGGTTTGTGAACAAGTGCATGTTCTCGCAAGGTAGTGTTTCATACGAGAAATATCACAATGCGATGATGATGATTATTGGAGTTGAATCCGAAGTCAACATCTAAAGTTTTCAATAATCTCTAAATTTTATATTTTCTTGATTTTTAAAAACATCATCATCTAAATTTTCAACATCTAATTTTGGTTCTTCTTGAATCGTCTCATTTACATAGCCATAAAACCGATTCACCAAAAGCTTGGTGTTTCAATGCTAAGTCAAATATCAAAACAACAAGAGTCAAATAAAGATGTTGCAAAAGAGTATGATTTATTGATGAAGAAAGGCTCTATTTATACACCATTATGTACAACATTTACATTATGGAGAAGAAGGAAAGAGAGATACCCAACTACTACTTGAACTAGCCATTGGGGGCCAGCAACTGGCCCCCAACGACTAGTTGGGGTCAACAATTCTAATTGGCCCTTGGCCAGTCCAATTAGTCCAAGTTCGATGGGCCCTAGCGGCCCATCTCCTATTACATTTCAGCTTTAACAAATGATTTGTACTAATGAGCAATTAGGTCTGCAAAGTGCACTAAATTGGAGGGCATCTTGATCGATGTCAGATTCGAATTTTGAATTGAATCACTTTTCAAAAGCTCATGGGAATAGTTCCAATCCAGTGAAACCAAATCAGCGAATTTCAAACTAAAGTAGGCACGTTTTGTGAAAACCAATTAAGAAAGTAATCAGGAGAAATTAATTTTCTTTTATTTCCATTTTTTCAACTCCAAATCAGTCGATTCAGACTGGTTCTGGCATGAGACATGATCCCTTTACCATAAGACCAAAGTCAACAAAAAGCTATACTTAGTAAGCACGAGACTTAACAGATCAAGTTGTTCTAAGAAGATATCTAGTGTTACATTGGATAAACTCTTCTACAGGCATGATTCTTCATAGTAAAAATTTGCTTATTGAATTAAGATATTCTTCTTTCTAAACACGTTGATTGAACAAACTAACCACCACAATTGGTTCATTAGATGATGCAAACACCAACTCTTCTAAAATTAAAAAAGAAAACTCAAAATCCAAGTTTTCCAGTCGGTGGGAAGAGAACTTGTTTGTAGTAGAGATCCGCATCTCAATGTGCTGCAGTTCTAACACCTGGAACTATGGGTTTCTACAGCCAAAGGGTAGTTAGACTTATCAACAGGATGTCAGTGGCCAGTCGGACAGTCACGATTAAATCACCAGGCGCACCACCATCCTGTGCAAGCTGATGCATAGCATGTAGGTGAGGCCCTAGCTTTGGAATTCTACATTGAGTTGTTCCAACCTCTTGAAATGTGGTATCATCATGTGATAAGCAAATAATAGTAACATAGCAAAACAGCTATGAGCTTTTATGAATGTCTACATGCCTCTTCACAGGCTCTACCAGCTGACACAACCTCATCGATATCAATAAGGTCATAAATGTTATGCCAACAGAAACACTTGCACGCTACAAGATCAACACACTACGAATATTACTTAGTAGCAACTAATCAATCATCATCATAATAGTAATGCTTTCAGGGTTCTTTTTCATTTTCTATTTTACGCACAAGAAAAGTTTGAGCAGAACTTTATTGGATCCTGCAATGGATTACAGAAAATATTTCTTAAACCTTGAAAAGATCATCGAAAAGTTTTCTCCAATCACAACCAACTTTTGTTCACTTTGACAGCTACACCAAATATCAACTCCAAGCATTCTTCCATGTGATCATTTTCACTTGGGCACAAATGTGAAAGTTAATTCTTCGAAGGTTACCATTCTTACTTGAGCTCAGTTAAGTTTTTCCATTTTTTTTATCTCATGAGACACAGCTAGATCCAAGAGACCTATCATATCTTCATCTCTATCTCACCACCTAGGAAAATGCATGAAAAGGCTACTTATCCACAACAGGGACAAGTGACTCAAGCAATTTATCTTATTCCAATAGCAGCTTCAGACAAATATGCCAACCTTTACGTTTTTCTGCTAACTCAAGAAGCCGCCTTGAAAGAGGTTAGGCAAATCGCCCATACACAAATTACCGAAACTATCTTCTTTGTACTTACCGATAAACTTAGCTTTCAATGATGTTTATCAGTTTGGTGTTTTGATCGTTCCAGGGTCTTCGCCGATCTCGTCTATTGTTTGGTCAACTAACAAATTAATTTCTCAGTTAAGTAGCAACCTACCCAGTTGGAATTCGCCAAATGGTACGATACTGTGACAGCATGGATCAAAAGATTCAATTGCCCACAATGAACCAAATAACAATTTCTCATGATTTTACTCAAAAGGTGTCATCACAAAAACAAGAAAAGAACAAAAGGCACAAATGAAGAATCGAAAGAAAAGAAAGACAAATTGGAGGCCGGAGAAGGCACCTAAGAATGGTCGTCGTTGAAAAATCGGGCAAGCTTGGCGAAGAAGGCGCCGGTGGGATAGAGGGCGGCTTCGCGAATGAGCCGATCCTTGATGGAATCCATGCGGGAGACGAGCGCGTCTTTCTCCTCCCTGAGAGACGAGACATCGTCCTGCACATCCTTGAGTCTGTACTTCTGGCCGAGCGATCTCATGCTGCACCCACCCCCCACCCCCACCCCACCAGAAAAAGATGTATGAAGCTGTCCTTTCTTTTCCTCGCCTGTGCCCAGAGTCCCAAATACTTAGGGTTAGGGTTGGCGTTAGGATTAGGGTTTCTCTCCGCCGCCACCATTGTGGAACGCTCACTGTGAGAGAGACGCTTAGCGCGCGGCACTCCGCCAGTGCGCCGGGTCGGTAGAAAAAGGCATACGGTCTCAGCGGGTCGGATTAGAACCGGATACAATGAAATCAACCCCTTAACCCGAGCAGCTGAGCGAGAGGCGGCACATTGTACAGTGGCTGATTTGTAAATTTGCAACGACGCACGTGGTTGAACTAAAATTTCCAAACTAACTTATTTTGCCGTTTTAAACGTTTTGGATTCGGGTTATTAACTGAATCATGATCCGACCCGTTGGCAGTGTTCCTTCCCCTATTTCCGGAGAGAGAGAAAGAGAGAGAGAGAGAGAGAGAGAGATGCATCGGGCTTTGCTTCTCCGTCAGTTGAAGGGGAGAGCCCTCCCGTCGTTGGGTTGTGTTCATCACTTCCAACCGCCTACGGATGTACGTAAAACTTCTTTCTTTCTTTCTCTTTTTCTCTCTCTCTGTGCGTTTTCCATTTTTCTCGTGCAATCGTCATATGAGTCATTTGTGCCTGCATATCTGTAAATTTTAATTGCTGGGCCTATTTCTTCATCCAGTGCCCAGGGGCCCGATTTGCATTTTACTTTGTTGTACTTTTGGTATTCGTTCATTTTTTTGGGTCCAATTTCGTGTCTAAACAAGCAGAACCATCTGGAACCCACAGCGCTATAAGTGGAAAATTTTGATCATTCGGTGCTTGAAAAAGGGGGTTGCTGAATGTGACCAGATTGGATTCAGTTCATACTCTTGAAGTTAATGTGAAGCGATCCCTTTGCTTATTTTATATTGTTTCTCCTCTGAATGTAGTACGAGTTTGAATTCTAACAATGACCGAATGAGGGCTTTGAAGTCTTCGCACTGTCACGTATTAAGTATCGTTTTAGATCACTACCTACGGTATTTAGGCTGTGATTGAGATCCTAGTGTTGTTGGAAGCATGATTACCAAAATAGAATCCGCTTGGGTTTTCATCATGGTTTCTAAACACCACTTTTTTCATTGGTTTGTCACCAAGTGTATGCTTCGAGGTCATGGTTTTGGCAATGACGACGTTATTATGGTACTGGAACACCACAGTTGGGGTCATTTACATAGCCCAAAACCTTTCCCCATGCATGGTTTCTGTGATTTTTGTTCCCAAGCAACAAAAGCTTCTCACGTAATATTGAATGGCTGGAAATACCGTCTCACATTTGTTTTCCCAAAGAGAGGCTTAGTTGGTCTATTTTCTTGCATTGACTAGATTAGTGCTTTCTAAATCTTCATGCATCACATTCTTAGTTTGTTTTTATGTCAAAACGTGAGTTATTTAGTTGTTAATTCAGGGTACTTCTTTTCGAAATTATCATTTGACATGCTAACTGAAAAAAGTTGGGAGATAGTAGATTACCACAACTTGCGATGATTATGAGGGTCTAGGATTCTAGAAAGCTTGGTGTAACATTATCAGGAACACTTACCAGGAGCCTGGTAAGCTGCAAAGAAACTGTCATACGAAAATGTAAAGGGAATTCTTCTAGCAGCTTCTTCTATAAATGATTAAGTGTCAATTAGTACCGCCATAAAGGCATAAACAACAACAACTAAGCTTTTCTCCATACTAGACGGGGTCAGCTACATGGATTCTTTGTTTCCAGAGAGCCCTATCATGTGCCATATTAGCAGTTAACTCAATTAGTACCGCCATACAGGTATAAAATTGTTTGGTATTTAGATGTGCATATAAAGTATGTGCAACGTCTTACATGAACTCGAAGGATGCAAAGAGTAATTTGAACTTCAAAATATTGACAATTTTTGTAATGAATTTAATTTGAACTATTTCCTGTGACTCCTGATTTCATTCTGACCATGTTGCAATAAATTTCATTTTTCCCTTTCTGTCTATGTAAGCATTCAAGTCCTATGGACATCATTTATGTATTTGAGCTCTTTTTGTGAATTCAAGCAGAGAGCCTTATTGGTCTGCTCGTGCAAAGGATTTTCAACTGCACATCGTCATAATGCATCATCAAGTGCTCCTCCTCCTGAGAAGCCTCCAAGCTCAAGTGCCCGAGCATTAATTCTCGGGAGTGCTGCTGCTGCCACCGTCTTTTTAGCAGCTCATCAAGCAGGGTACATAAAACTACCTGATGGTAATAAAGAACATAAATCTCATGCCACTAGTGGCATTGTTAGCGAAAAGCATAAAGATGCCGAGAACTTGGAACAGAACCTAGACATTTCAGGAGTCATCAAAGAAACAAATTTGTCTCCTACTGAAGAAGCGAGCCATCCTGCAATACTGAATACTAATGAACAACCTGAAGTTGAAGACACCAGAAGCACACATGGTATTCATGAGAGCAGTTATGAAGGAGAGAGTCAACATGATGAGGGAACAAGTGCCTGTATTGTGGAAAATGTGCTTCCTACTGAAGTTAAAGATGATAAACCCACTTTTTCTGAGGACAATCTGACATCAAAAGATGAGGTTGTTGCATGTGAAGCATCAGAAGAAGGTGCTTCTCATATTTTGCAGCATGAAAACAGACCTGTGTTGCAGGATAAGAGTGTTGAAAAGGAATCGAAAGAAAACGCTGAGGGGCCTGCAGGTCTAGTTGCACTCGATGAGCCTGTTTTGTCCAATACACCACAGGTTTGTAGCCCTTTGTCTTTTCTTCTAATAATATCCCTTGGCAATTCTTTCTGTGAACTTGTGATTATGATTTAATTGGTTATGCATCTCAGGGGGCATGGTCTCTTACCTGGTTCTTTTGTGTCAATGAATATGCATGTCATTTGTCTTTTCTCAAATGTCAAGTTGTGCACTCCGTAGTTTGGCAATGATAGCGACCTTCTGCCCCTTAGACTGCTTTTGACGAGCTATAGATTCTATTTTATTTCCGTTCATAGTTACTAGCACCAAGCATTGTTCTTGTGTCACCTCTTTGTTGGCTGTGAAGGTTATTGCATGAAAATGCAATGATTTCTGGGTTGTTTATCTATAAGACTTTAAATGTGGCCATAGCATGCCACAACTCTAGAACTCATCCCTGCAATATGGATAAAAAAGCACCGAGTGAGATATGGACATGAAAAAATATTCCCCCATATAAATAAAAGAGATGCAAAAGTCTCATGCAAAAAACTTAAGGTTTGTAAATTTGACCAGAATAGAGTGTTTTCTTGTTTCTGTTCAGCCTGTGGTATGTCTGAAAGTACCACGTTGGTGCCACATTTGTTGCACTTTTCACAGGCAATTTATGCTGGAAAGACTATCTGTGTTTATTTTCTTATTGGGATTGTCTGTCGCTTTGATGACGTTGATCAAAGTGGTATTTTCATGCTAGGATTCTTATTGATTATCTATTCAAGAGCAAAAGGAGAGCTTCTAGGATGCAAAAATTTGCTATTTTACATCTTGTGGTACTTGAAATTAAGCATTCAGATAAAGCAGCTGGTCTAAATGTGACACCTAAAACCTGGATTGATTTCTATGAGGTTGGAGAGCTTTTGATGGGTTACCTAAGAAAGAAACTAAATAATGTATTTTGATTATAACAATAGAGACCGTGAAATGGTTCTACTTTTGCTAGGGCATAGGTAGATGACCTGGAAACAGGTTCCTAAGAACGGTGAAAAATGTATTTGAGTATGCTAAAAAGACTGTCAACTCCAGCGCATTTAATCTAAGGCATAAGCAAATGACTTGGAAATAAGCGTACTAATCAATTTAGCCTTTATAATTGAAAATTATTGTCTTATATGTAATTGGTTGTGCCGGAGATATCAGATGCCTGAGAAGTATCAGTAGATAACAATCAACATAGAGCTGATAAAAGACCTTGAAAATTGAATTAACCTTCTGGCCAGCCACTCAGATGATTGAGGTAACTACTTCAACTGTATGAATTTAATTATCTCATGGAGTCTTTAGCCTTATTTATATGCACTACCTAGCGTAAAAGGATGTTAGCCATTGCGATACAAATCTTGGCCTATGGTCTGCTATAACATGCATCTCCTGCTCAAGTTCTTTAGTCCAACCAAGATATGGATTGTTGGTGAATGGGTGGTTATTTGTCTTTTCTCTTTTACCATCCATGAGAGATATGCTTATCTATGACATTGTCACTCCTATAATTAAAGTTTGCTTGCTTGGTTTCTTTTCTTGTCTGTTTGACAGTGTTGCTTTTTTCTTAACTTGGCTATGATTTTTATGTCTTTTATTTGACAGTCTATTTATCAACATATACAGGAGAAGGAAAAGGAAGTGCCACAGAAGAGCTTGGATGAATCTCTCTCTGATACATATCTTCTTCAGAATGAGGTCGTCTCTACTCTTCCAGGGAGGGGCAATCATCTGGATAATGCTGCAGAACAAAAGGTCTCGTGGCAAGAACTTGTGTTTTTTTTCTTGCTTTCTATTTAGACTGACTGAAAGATGGTCTGAAATGAAGGTTTCTCCAAGCAATAATGATGCTGACACTTCTAAAGATGGAAAAGTAGTACTAGACTTAATAGAAGTCATTCATGCTGCTGAACGGAAACAAGCTGAATTAGATGCTTGCATGTTTGCTGAAGAAAAACGGTCACTGGAGGTTGTTAGTTTTGAGACTGAGACCTATTACATTTTGAGATTACAGTTCAGTTTTTAGGTATTTATTGTCCCTTAGCAATGTTAGTATGTGTGACGACTCATACTTGGTACCCAGGATAAGTACAAGAAGGAACTGAAGGATGCTTGGGCAAGGGAACTTATGTATGCCGAAGAGGCAGCAAGCTTGGATAAGGTACAAAACGAATCTTAGATGTGTATTCCCTTATTGCCATGTGTATAATAATGCTATCCTGTTTGCTTTTACTTTTGTCACTCTGTGTTTCTCATTCTGCTAATGTGTCTGGTTTAATCCATTTTTTATATGAATCATTAGCTTTCGGTCATCGTTACCTTTATGTTGATGTTATTATAGTAATATGAATAAACTTTGGTAAGAAACTTCAGCAGTTCATTCTTTTATGTTTCTTTTCCATCACTTGAACTTTATGCTGTCCAGTATCTCTGTGCATAGTCTGGTTGTCTCTGTAAAGTGGAATTTTGCTGGAAAGCTTGAACGTCCAGTTGAGATGGTGCTGAGTTTTGTTGGTTGGAATATCATGAGAGGCTATTCTTTAGGTCATTGGATAAAATGCATTTGGATGACACATAGATGCTTCCAAAATTTGAGGTTCTAGATCCATCGTTTCCTTGGCGTGTTCTGGTTCTCCCGGTAATATTTTATGAGCTATGCTGATAAAACAGCTTCTTCCTACAACGTTACTTCCAGTGACCCCTTGAAGGTTATTTGCAGAAATGGCAGTATACGATTTATTATTGATTGTGGCTATTCCTTGTGGATCTGGGTAGATTTTACAGCGGGATTTTTGTCCAGTACATTCTCTGTGCCTGTTTGAATGAGATTCCATTCATGAGCTGTGAGGGTTGGGAGTCTTTAACCTTCACTAGTTGCAACTATGGCTCTTAAAGCATCTATATCTCAATCTGTATTTAGGATGTTGCTGCCTAACAGCTCTCCGTGACAACACTTTAGTGTTTTGTTTTGGTTGTATTTGCGTAGTGTATGAATGTTGCAGATTTCTTATTTTTCTTTGAATGGAGTTTGACCTTCTATGCCTTGTACATTTTATGCTCACTGGGCTAAAGTTGCAGATATCTGCTTTTTTCTTTGCATGGAGTTTCTGCTGGAAGCTTGAAACAAAAGTCTATGGCTGTTGATTCGCTCACAATTTCTATGAAGCCCTTTCCTCCATGATTTTGATTGTGTAATGATTCACCTGATAGTCCATTTAAAAGATAATAATAGACAGCATAACGTTGAGCTCTTTTTCCTTTGCAAGTTACCAAATAGTATCTTTGCTCCATTGTTCTGGATTGTTTGTGCAGGAGCTCAACAAAGAAAGAGCAAGGTCAGCTGCTTCCATTAAATTGGTTCAAGAAAAAGCAGATGAGAAGTTAAGGACTGACCTGCTGCTGAAGGTACTCGTTTTCTTTTACTGATGACGTGCATCCAGCTTAGCTTCAGTATTTTGCAAGCTGTAGTTTGTTTGGTAGCAGCAGCGAGCAGCATGAGGGCTTTACAACAACAACAACAACAACAACTAAGCCTTTTCCCATACCAGACGGGAGCACGAGGGCTTTATCGAGAGAAAAATAGAGTAGGAAATATTTAACTGGAAGGTCTTCAAATTGCCACGGAAGAGTTTCCTTCCCCGTTAGAATGCTGTTGACGCTGCAATCTTGTCATATTGCAGGAGGAAGAAACTGAGTTGCTGCTAAGAAAAGCTAAAGAGCTTGCAAAAGCAGAAACAGCAGCAGCCGTTGCAAGTGAGAAATCCGCCCAATTAGAAAAGCTGGCTGAAGCAAATCTTCATGTACGGCTTGTTCTTCAATTGTTCCTTGCAATCACCTTCAGTACCACATCCTTAAAAGCATCGTAGTTGACAAATGACTTTTTAGTTACATCTCTTCACTCTGATTTTAGATTAATGCGTTATGCATGGCCTTTTATGCACAATCAGAAGAGGCACGCCAAATTCACTCTGTTCACAAGCTTGTATTGGTAAGCTTTTGCTTTAATTATATTAATCATGTACCTTGTGTTTCAGTAAATGACGTAAAGGATTCTTTTCCAATCTTGTGCATTTAAATTTGTGTTGCCATTTGGTATGCAGGGAATTATCGCCTTGGAAGATGCATTAGCTAAAGGTTTTCCAATTGAGAAAGAGATATCTTCTTTACAGGCTTCCGTTGAAGGCGTTGACAAGGACTCGTTTTTTGATTTCGTGCTATCATCTCTCCCAGATGAAACATTGAAGTTTGGCACTTTCACACACTTGCAACTAAGCCAAAAGGTATTTTCTTAAGCAAAAGCTAGGAAAGCTGAATCAAAGGATAAAAAAGATTTGTACTCCAGCCTACCCATGGTTGTGCTCTTGCATGTACACGATATGCTTCACACACAATTCACACGTGCATGGGATTATTGTACCTAAACTCCATTATGTAAAGATTCTGAAGTCTAAATAACAATGAGTGGACATCATAATTAGCACAATTGGTTAACGCATTTATAAATAAATAAGACTAAAAACAATACTAAATAAATAATCTAAGTTTAAGGTTGGAATGTAAGCTATGACAGGAAACTCAAAAGAAATGTCGTGAAGTAAACAAAAATAGATAATCAATAAAAAAGATAGATGAAATTCAAGCAAGTGGTGTTCCCGTGTCATGCACAGAATTGCAAGTTTGAAATCGCATTGGAAACTAAAGAAGAGAAAGTGGCAAAAGGGCACTTCTGCTTTTCCATGTACCACCAAGAAGACATATAATGTCCTTCTGGTCGGTTTGTACTCTCAATGGGCATGTCTATTTGTGATTGTGTAGTTGATGTTGGAAATAATTGTAACTCTGATGGAGATTGAACGTCTAAAACATTCGACTCATGGGTATTAGATTTGTGTAACCAACTTTGAGGTTCGACCTTGTAGTTTGAAGCCTTTAAAAGAACACTGCGGCATCTCACGCTCATACCTGCTGGAGGTGGTGGTTTGCTAGCCCATGCTCTAGCTTATGTTGCATCTGTTCTGAAGGTAGACAATCATTTACCTTTTGAAAGTTCATGCTTGTGATGTTCATTAGCAGTTAGTACCATTTCTAAATTGAGTTCTCCGAAAGAAGAAGCTGGTGGCAGCTTCTTAGCCCGCTGTTTCTGTCATTGGTATTGCAGGTGAAGGAAAATGCTGCGTCTGGAAAAGGTATTGAATCTGTGATTGCTCAAGTAGAGAGACTTCTAGCAGAAGGCAAACTTGCCGAAGCAGCAGATGCATTGGAGTTGGGTGTATCGGATAGCCAGGCAGAGGGGCTTGCATCTGAGTGGGCACGCCTTGCACGAAACAGAGCAATAACAGAACAAGCACTCTCATTGCTTCAATCATATGCTACTGCTGTCAGTTCTACTTGAATCTTGAAAAACACCGACCCCATTGCCTGACTTGCTATTACATGACAACAACACCCTTTTTTCCTGAAATTTTTTGTGGATTAGTATTTTGGATCAAGAGAACAATTTCCTGTAATCGATCCTGGACAGAATTTGCGTCTCTGACCTTAAACTGCTTGAAGGGTCGCAAAATGCAGTTCAGTCTTTTCATAATGGTGCTTGGATCATGCACATGACATGAAGCATCATGGACTACGCAAGATTTTGTAATAATTCATTAATGAGAGGGAGATGATGGGATTCCAAAGAGAAAATTTGGAGGTCATATAATACTGTAATTTTATATTACAACGTGAATATGTGGAGGAATAAAGTTTCACTGAATTAACCATTCCGAAGCCACCAGGATGGCGCCCAGTTAATGTTATATGCTGCATTTAATTGTGAATTTGGCTGCAACTGTAGCTACCTTGCATATTTATCTCATTGAAACCGAAGCATCCTTTGTTGATCCCTTTCAAGGTTCTCAATGGAAACCTAAGCCTAATTGACGAATGTTTTTTCTTGTTTGATTGGAAAGAGATAATTCCGATGCTTGTGTTGGAGGCTTCATATTCCGGTGTGGATCAGCGAGGGTGGTCATGGTTGAACTGAAAAACTTTAAAGGGATTGATTTTCCTAGTCATTCTTCATTAGTGTTTACTGATCATATGCACTTCAAGAATCCAATTATTTCTCTTCAATTTTATATTTTTCATAAACACGAGATTTTATGGTTAATGAAGAGGATGACTTTGGTCACAACCTTGGGGACTACCACTTTCAGTTAAGGTTACGCATACCAAATTGAATGTAAAGTGTTTTGACATCTGATCCAGGAACCAGGATCCAACAGTTGCAGGAAGGCCTATCCCGCCGCCTCCAGAAAGCTCTTGTGCTTGAGATCTTTACAGTGAATTCATGTACGTGTTCTTCGGTATATGGGGAAGCCAACGCTAGATGCAAGCCCCAGGCATCCGATTCCTGACCTTCAACTTGTGAGTCGACCCTGAGTGAGCCATTGCTCTTTTGCACAACGACTCCATGTCTTTGTACCTACATATATGTGCATGACACCGAAACTTTTTCCATCCTCCAAAGATGGCTAACATGTTTAAGTTCGGCCTTATCAACTTTCAATTCAGTGTCCAACTTTTAGTATTGCCAACTTTGTTACTTCTCTCTATTTCTCAAAATCAAAAAAGTTGAAAAAGCCATGTGCAGTTCATGCAAAAAGGTGTGGAAAAGCAATACACTATGGCTTTGCTTGTCATCTTCTTGCACAACTGAGTATATGAAAGTTCAGTCTAACCTTAAATTATTCACTTTGAAGAAATTATTGATTTATCTTCTTAAACCAAATACATGGCGGCTTTTCATGTTTTATCACTCTCCATTCAATAGTCAAATTATGTCCAATACGTGAGATTTTATTGGCTTAATGGAACCGCATGAAGTGATGCAAGAGTAATCATGAAATGCTTTGCATTAATTTTCTATATTTTGTGAGCCCAAGAGCATGTTTGGTACAATGTGAAACGCTACCAGAATTGCCGAGGGCAATGATCCTACCGACAAAGATCATGAAATCAACGTCTCTTAAACCACGGTATCTGGAAGCCCACAAGGATGTCAGTCTAATCTGGTTCGAGGCTGATTGGCCCACTTTGAGGGTAAAGCTTTGTCTCCATTCACAAGACTCCAACTCGAGACCTTGCTTAAGGGAAACAAGTGCCTAACCAGTTGCAGCGTTGGATATGGGTATGGATATGGGTTCAGTGCTTGACTTGGATTATAAGGGGGTCCCAAAATAACTACGGATACTTGGTTTGGATGTTTTTGGCCTCCAAACCAAGCAAGCTTTCCAAAACAAATGGATAACGTTAGTATTAATGGTTAGGGTTCAACTATAATTTTGCAGTACTAGATTACTAGAACTAAACGACCCAATCGCATTTTAGATAACAAATCCATATTTTGGTTCCGTTTCAGATGACTCATTGCAGTACTGGATAAGATCCCAGTAAGTGTATTTTATATGTAAATGATGCAGTGTGATTCAGATTCGGGTGTCTATTTGCGTTCAATCACTGAATACTGAATCTGAATCCAGTTATTAGTCGAATCCTGTTTTCATTTCAAACCTGAGCAAAAATGGGTTGTGATTATCGGATATTCATGTCTAAATCCACACAATCGAGCACCCCATGGCCTATTTAGAGTCCTGACTAAATAGACGCAAGGGGTGCTGTGAGTTCAACCATACTGATTTATTTTTTTGTTACATTAGTGAGAGGCTTAAGCCAGTTATGCACACCGCAAAAATCGAATTGACTACCTGTAGACAGCCCTTCCAGGTGAGCTAACGTTTTGAGTAGCACGATATGCTTCTATAAAACGACTCATCATCCGAATTGAATAGAAGAGAGTGTGTGGTAAGTGTTAATCCCATTTGCACAATCAACGATAAATATTTAAATTTAATATTATATTATTGTGCATTAAATTTAAACTAATTTAATCTAAGCATATCAATACATTTTGTTCAAATCTTTATTATTGATCTTGTTAATTAAATGGTAGAAATGTTTGAATAAATTTAAGCATAAATGAGATTGAGCACAAACCAATATATATAATATAAAGAGAGAGAAAGAGGGAGGGATAATGGTAAATGAATAATAAATTGTTATGCATACACATCTCTATTGTTGGATTGACATAACTAAAGTTGAAGATTTAAATTAAAATTTGATATTATACTTTTGTATGTTGCATTTAATGCTTCATTAAATACTTGTTACTTTGTCACCTCAACCATTCATCGAAAGGTTTATACAATGAAAGAAATTATGCATTTACTAATATATATAATGAATGGGAACTCAAGGAACATAAACTCCCGGACCCAAGGCTCGAAGTCTGGTGCACTCAATTATTTATATACACCGTAACATGACCCAAATGGAACACGAAAGAAAAGTGGGTAAAATAGGTACACGATGTAGAACCCTTACAACTGTCGCCGTCACTGGTTTAGGTTTTAGTGCACTATTTGGCTTGATTGTTGAAACAAACTTGATTAGAGGAACTTACCTAGTAACCTCATTAATTTGTATCGGGTTCTGTGTCATTACTAAGAATGTAATGACACGACCATGAAACACAAAATGTCCACACCAATTGAGTGACCCGGCATCAGCTCAAATTCTTGATGGTCATGCAACTAGAGATGGCAATATTAACTGGACTCATATAACCTCGACCCAAATCCGACCTGATCAGGTTCATATCCCATATTTTCATACAGATACTATATATATATATATATATATATATATATATATATATAATGCTTAGTATATGCTAACAAAATTAGATGTTAACATAACTAAATCAAATCTCAATAATTTAATTTTACTGACCGATGGTTGATATTTAAATTTTAAAAACAAAGGTATACTTACTTTTTACAAGTATAATTAATTTAAAAAAAACTATTAGTTTTTTATTTAAATTTCAATCATCTATCTTTCTTTCAAATTAGATAATAAAATTTGTTTTAATAGACTAGCATATCATGCACTGTATATGTGCCTGTTTCGTATCTGTTGGAAAAAAGAGAACCCGAATCCGGAACGGGGTCCAAATTAGATTGGGTCCCACGAATAAGGCAATTCTGCCCGTTCTCTTAGTGACCGTGGGGAAGAAAGAAACGCGCGCCGCGCTCAAGTGGGAGAAATCGCTTGGGGGCGCGTCTCTTCGACTCTTCGTCCAATAAAACAAATCTTCCTCTCTCTCTAAAACCAATCGATCTTTTTCACTTTCCTTTTAGTTGATGCGTCGGAGTCTCAGAGGCTGAAGATTCTTGAGTCTCCATGTTCTTTAAGGGACTTAACGCGTCCAAATGGTAAGCAATACAAGCGGAATATGTCACTTTTGATCGCCATTAGCTTTTGAGAGACTCTCGGATCTCTTTTCTTACATTTGAGATTGTTGGTCTTCTCTCCATCACCAATTTTAACTATCAGGAAGACGGCAATGAAGCTAGCAATTTCAAGGATTAAACTGCTGAAGAATAAGAGGGACGCGCAGCTCAAGCAGATGAAGCGGGACGTCGCCATGCTCATCGAATCCGTCCAAGAAACAACTGCCAGAATCCGGGTGTTTTCCTTTATTGAAGATTAGAACACGAGATTCTTGTTTTCCTTAAGTTGGTTTGTTTTAATAATGAGAGGAGAAAGGGGGAGACGGCAAAAGGATTAGGTGGTAATTTTTTACTGCGATTCCTCATTTTTCTTTCCAAATTCGGCTACTTAAGCCGCCTGAAGATGTTCTGATCTGTAAACACTGCTTCATCACCACTCTTTGTCTTGCCATTTGAGATTGACAATGTTCAGACAGTATCAACAACATGCATACGAGTTACCCATTCCTGGTTTCTAATTGTGATGCATATCAGGAAGGACCAACTAGCTTTCTAAGTGCAAGCAATAAGCATGGTGGCAAATATTCTTCTCGGTCGAGCAAGCAAGTCACAAAAATTCAATCACATGCATTATTTAAGTGATGAAGAGAAAACTGCTAGTTTTGGGGATAAAAAGTTCCTTACAAGGCATGGCAGCTGTTTCGTTCAACCAAATTCTAAGGGGCCCTCCGGCCCAGTTTTTGATGTTTCTGAAGGGAGCGAGTCTGAAATTTCAGTGATTATCGTCTAGCATACAGTGTTCACAAAATCAGCCCCTCCACAGGGTCACCGAGTAGACGTGCTCCATCGTTGCCTTATTTCTCTGCTGACCCTATTAGAGGAAGCCCACCGGTAATGGAAGATCAGAAGGATGATAGGCGTAAATCGTTGCCTCATGTTCATCCAAAGCTTCCGGATTATGAATCACTTGCTGCATGATTTGAAGCACTGAAATTTCAGAAGTATTGAGCTGAAAGTTTCATTGAAGTGTTAACCGAAGTTTTACATATGTTACTTCTCATTGAATTAAATCCTTACCAATATGTCAGTTATTTGTTACTTATCATTGGTGTAAACATAAATCAGTTGTTCAATAGTTGTTACAACTATATGAAGTTTCTGGTAGTGTGTGCTTCTTGCTTATATTCTCCAGCATCGTGAATCTAAGTTTACAGAAATTCGTGTTTTTATATCCAAGCATGCGTAGCATATAAATTTCATCAGTAAATAATTCTTGTATAGATGAAGTTATGGGCATTGAAAAACTTGTACAGGTGGCTTATTAGATGTCATCATGAGATCACCACCAAAAAACGTATGAGCTTGGATCCTTAATTTCATCTATTGTAAGGAAACTTGAGTTCACATTTTCAATCTGATTAATCACCATCAGTTGCTCCTGCAAAAAGAAGTATTTTGCTCAGTCCTCCGTGTATGCATGCATTGCTATATTTTCTTCAAAACATGCCACACTGCATTGCTCATCTAACTTATGAAAATAGCTGCTCAACATAAATGTAAACCTTTGCCCACCACTCTGAAGATGAATCATGTATTCAAACTGATTCAACTATTTCACATCTGTTTTTTACAGCAATAAATTCAGCTGCAGCAAATATGCATGAATGGCGGAATGTGGACGATCTTAACAAATTGAAGCAAAATAAGTTATTCAAGTATTTATATTGTTCACTACCTATAAGTGGCGCAACGTGGTACCCCTATCTACCTGTCCTTTTTAAATCGGAAATCATCAGATTTTGAGCACCTTTGCAAATGGTTTATGAACTTGGTGGTGATTCCTGCATCGGCTACGTCCGAAGGAATCAGCAACAACATCAATCATGCAGGCTTTGAGAATTAAACTAATAGATCTCATCACTCAGTAATCCATTATCTAGTTTACCATCACCATTGATCTATTGCTTACAGGGGCTCCTCAGACCACAGCATCCGGAGTGAGAATCATCATTTTAAACGAGGAGAGCTTAATTATGTTAAATTTTAATGAAAGCATTTCATGTGGTTTTCATATGACTCATGTAGTCTATCATCATAAATATTCACCCTCGTATCTCTTCCACAAATTCTAGGAATGAAAAAGCCTATATACATTCCTCTAAAAATGTACATTAAGAAAACATAGAAAATAAATAAATGTTACATGATCCGCCATCGCTGCACCTACCGCGGATTCCCCTTGCCTATCACCATTAGCTTCGCCTCCTTCAATGGATGGAACCACACAGCCAAGCATTCCCTCCATGGATTCAACATAGGCGACAATTTATATAGCAATATCCTTTTGGGTCGACGACAATGCACCTACCAGATGACCTTATACACAAAAGGGTTCATCTACAGTGACAAAGTATTGGTGACACTTGACCCTCTAGTGACAGCAGAACACAAATTTGTCGGTTCATCTACTTGTCAGTTGTCACTAAAGGGCCAAGTTCTACTAGAAAGATTGTCACTGCAGATAAATCTTGTTACAGCGCATCGAAGATTTGAAAAAGGTCATACACTTTGACATATGATCCTACATCCAATCTCAGCCATCCAAGAGCACTACAATGAGAGTTAGTGTAGGATCATATGTCAGATGATAGAATTTCTTCAAAGAATCAACACACCATCCAAAACTCGCTTTCAAGGCAGTCAAGCAAAACAGTCATCGTCTAGTTCTTCAACCTTGGAGCTTTTAGACTGCTGGATGACCAGCACCGAGCCCGGGTATCCGAAATCCGACGATGCCAACAAGTCTCCGATGTGCCCGAGCTCCGGGCACTCCTCCCAGTCCGACATCCCCGCCGTCAGCGGCGTCATCTCCTTCGCCCCCTTCCCCACCAACAGCAACGTATACAATCCGTGCAAATCCCCTAGTGCCGCCACCGTCTCTGAGCCATTAGCGACGTACTTTTCCAAGTACATGACCCTCCCAGTCACGATGTAGCGCGTGTAGAACATGGACATGTAGGCCTCGTCAGCTGCTCTCTCCCTCTCATGCTCACTAATCTTCGTGAGAACTTGGTGCTCCCTTGCTGATTGAATCTCGACTGCCTTCTCATAGTCATGTACATTGGTCGGCCGGAACCTTATCACTGTAAGGCTAACGCCGGGGTGCTCAGACATCCTCGCGCCATAGGCCAAGGCCTCGCGATCGTCACGACCGCCGAAAAACAGAGCCCCAACCTGGTAAAGCACCTCCGGCATCGTCTGGTTCACCTGACCGAGCCCGCGAACGATGAGTATGCGGACGGTGCACTGGGCGTGCTGGATCACCTTGCAGTTGACCTATCGGTGGCCTGTCTTAATGGTTTCCATGCCACCGTCTACTCTTTGGCACTTATGGAAAGGAAGAATTATGACAGAAGCGCGGAGATCGTCGGCACCGTTGCATATATCTTCATGCATGTTATGAAACATAGAGATGGCCTTGACTTGGCGCACCGTTATTCCAGTGGCCTGCCGGAAAGTGTAGAGAGTGATCTCCATCTGCCTGTGTTGCTCGACGACAGCCGTGGTATCATCGTAATCGGCGTCCTCGTCGCCGATAATGGAGACAGTTTCGTCTTGAGAGTGCGCGCGTGGGAGGGAGGATTCTTCATTAACTCGCAAGAGGGACGCAGAGGTCTCTTCGGTCAGCTCGATGAGGTGCATGAGGTAAATGGCAGTGGGGATGTCGAAGGGGCCGCGGGTACCCTCGATGAGGCTCAGAAGGGCTAGGAGCGAGCGGGTGTTGTGGGTGCAGGCCAGCATGCGCAACACAATCTCCGGCGGGAGCTCCTCGAGGCGGACCGGCTTGTAGCCGGTGACATGCCTGCGTTCGTACCGGAAGATGACCGACACGACTGGAGGCGTTATCACGGTGTTGATGATGGCGCTTACCAAGGCCGCAACGTATGGTTGACCTTCCAACTTCTGCTAACAAGAAGAGATCAGTCTTGTATGTTTCTTTTCTCGTACAATGAGGAGGGAGTAGGGATGGCAAGATTGGCCTCATGAGTGGGTACAGGTAATACACGGTTTGACCGCCATCAGGTAACTTTCGTACCAGAACCCGAATTGCTTTGACTTAGTATGGGATACGTGTGTTGAGAGAAAGACAAGCTGATATCAATTAAGATACATCCTAAGTATATTCAAATAAATATCAAACGTTTACAATGATATGTTGAAATTTTAATTTAAAAAGTAAAAAATACAATACTTTTTTGCTTATATACATTAATAATATTTATGATAATATATCCAAACAAATTATGATTATAACAACAACTAAACCTTTTCTCATACTAGATGGGGTCGGCTATATAGGTTTTTTGTTTCCACGTAGCCCCATCATGTGCCATATTAGCAGTTAACTGACAATAAGTTAGATCATTCTTTATTGTTTCTTTCCAACACAAACAAATTATGATTATTTAGTTTAAAAATCAATTATTGATAATTGAATTTAAAAAGTAAAAAGTTATATTTATCTATCTTTTAAGTTGAATGATTAAAATTTATTTTGATATGTTACTATAT
This sequence comes from Brasenia schreberi, assembly GCA_036023115.1. Lineage (NCBI taxonomy): Eukaryota > Viridiplantae > Streptophyta > Magnoliopsida > Nymphaeales > Cabombaceae > Brasenia > Brasenia schreberi. Next base: position 3,758,335 of record JAYKKT010000040.1, read on the forward strand.
ATACGCACTATACTTTTGGGTAAAAAGACTATTTTACCCTTATTGAGCAAAAAGCCCGTTTTACCTTCTAGAGGCTTATGCAAATTACCAAATATCGAACTAGTGTTTTACGTTTATACCCCTTTCGATTGAGAAAATTTCAGTTATGTCATAAAATCAAAAGATAGGATTGCCCTTGTACTTTTAAAAAAAATACAATTTCGGATAAGGATTAAAATTATAGTTTTAACCCCGATCAGTCACGAATTTTATAGAAATACCAAAGAGTAATTTTACGAGTTTGTCCTTAATTTTTTCCAAAAATTTCAGAGAAAAACAGATAGATAAAATTATGGATTTGCCCTTGGTATTACTTAAGGGGTATAAAGGAAGAAATTCTTTGGGAAAATTTTCAAAATTGTCCCAAGGAGCTTATGAAATTATCGTTAGTTTTCTTTTATGATATTATGCATGTTCTAACGTGATTCCTGCTATGTGTGCTCTTTGTTTTATATTTGTTTCCTTTTTAGATTGTTTAACTGTTATTATTGCCAAACACATAAAAATGAGCTATAGGATATGTGTAACTGAATTGGCAAAGACTAAGAAGTTGAATGGTCTTAACTTCCAAACATTGAAAAGGAGAATCCCATTGGGTGTTGAGTATGTGTTGAAGGAAACTTTGCGTCCGCCACCTCTAGATGCAAGTGACCAATAAGTAGAAATGTATAAATGTATAAAACATTTCTAAAGGACGACACTATAGCAAGGACAATCATGTTGACTTATATGGAGGATAACTTGATTAGAGTATTCGAAGAATACGAGACCACTAAAGAGTTGTTTGACTCAATAACAACCAAGTATGATACAACTGCAAAATTGCTTTTGCAGTTGTTAGTACAAAACTATAACTCCTTCAAAATGAAAGAAAGAGATAATGTGATAGAGCATGTAAACCACATGTTGGTAATGGCTAGAGACTTAGTCATAGCTAAATCAATCATCCCGAAAACGATGCAAATATTTACCATACTAAATAGTCTTCCCCCTTCATGGAATATGGTCACCACTGCCCTTATATTAGGGCCTGAAATTAACCTTTCTGAGTTACCCATAAAACTAGCAAGAGAACAAGAACACATGGTCAAAACAAGAAAGAAAAATTGTTAGTGGTGCAAGATGAGATAGCGTTTAGCTTCAAAACCAACCAGAAGAAAAAACCAAACAAGAAGTTTGGCAAGAATAACATGAAAGGCGATCAAAATTTTAAGAAATCACAAGAAATTGCTTCTCGAGTCAAGTGTTTCAACTGTAAAAAGATGTGACACTACAAAAGGGATTGTCGCAACAAGAAAGGTGAATGAAACAACCCACAGCGCAGACAGTCGAAAAAGCAGGACATAATCTGCATGATTTCAGAATACTTGTACTTGGACCGCCTGATGACAGGTTGGTGGATAGACTCATGAGTTACACGGCAGATCTCGAAGAGCAAGAAAGGGGCAATGCATATGAAAGAATACAAACCCGAGGAACATATAGTCTATATGAAAAATAATACTTTTTCGAATGTTTTGGGTATTAGGTCCTTCAAAATATTTGTACAAGGCAAACCAATTATATTGACTGATTATTAATTGTGCCATTTATAAGGTGCAATCTGGTATTGGTCCCTGCCTTGGTAAAGAAATGTTTTGAGTTTAGGTTTATTCCTAACAAAGTGACTGTAGGAAAGCATGTGAGAATATTATTCTCTGAGGAGTTCGATGTAGATCATGGTCTCTTTAAATTATGTGATAATGAAATTTGTACTTCTTCTGCTTATATTGAGTGTGTCTTTTTTGTTGATGTGAATATGTGGCATAAACGCCTTGGGCATATAAGTCTAGAAAAGTTGAGAAAATTATCCAACTTTGACTTATTACTTGGATTTGAGGAAAATACTTTCAACAAGTGTGAATCTTGTATACAAGGAAAAATGACAAGAAAAGTTTTTCCTAAGAAAGCAACAAGGGAAACAATCATGTTGGAGGTTATTCACACAGATTTATGTAGACCTTTTATAGTAAAGACACATCGTGGAAAGGGTTATTTTATAACCTTTATCGATGATTACTCTAGATATATGTATTTATATCTTTTGACACATAAATTTGAGGCACTTGATGCTTTTAAAGAATATAAGCAAGAAGTGGAAAACCAATTAGGGCATTCAATCAATGTCTTAAGATCAGATAGAGGAGGTTAATATACCTCATTAGAATTTTTGGAATTCTGTAAAAACTTTGGTATTGCAAAACAGAATACAACGCCCAGAACACCTTAGCAAAATGGTGTAGTTGAAAGATACAATAGAACCTTGTTGAATATGACAATGTCAATGTTGATTGATGCCTCTCTTCTAAGGGTATTTTGGGGAGAAACAGTATGTATAGCAGTTTACATACTCAATAGAGTACCATGTAAGGTTGTATTCACTATACCATATGAGATGTGGTTTTGAAAAAAACCTAACCTAAGTCATCTCAGGAGGTGAGGATCTGTTGCACATGTAAAGATCCTTGATCAGTATAGAGATAAGCTAGACAATAGATCCTTGAGATTTATATTCATTGGATATTTGAAAGGTTCAAAAGGATATCGGTTATATCATAAGGACTAGGAACTCATTGAAAGCAGAGATGTTGAATTCTTAGAAGATACTAATAATGACATCTTGGAAAACAATGAGGAATGTGTTGATGATTTGGTAAACTTAGACCAATCATCTTTTAAGTCCATTAAAGATCTTCTTGAAACTACTGATACCTTAAGTGAACATAAAAGGCCAAGAGTCATTCTGCCGTACTTAAAGGATTATCACACTTATCTAGCAGAAGAAGTGTGTATTCTCGAGATAGAGAATCTAAACTCTTATGCCTGAGTCAGGAGAAATATATTGATTATATTCTCAAGAAGTTTAAAATGGGTGAATGTAAGTCTACAAATACACCTGTTATAAAAGGGGTCAAATTAAGTAAAGCTGATTGTCTCGGTGAAGGAGACGATAAGCCTAATGTTCCTTATGCACAAGTTGTTGGTAGCTTGATGTATGATATGTTGTGTATAAGACCTGATATCAGCTTTACTGTTGGTCTTGTAAGTAGATATAAAAATAATCCTAGTTGACAGTATTGGGTAGTTGTGAAAAGGATTTTAAGATATCTGAAAAGAACAAAAGACTTGAAATTGTGTTTTCAAGCAGATGAGCTGAAAGTGGATACTCAAACGCTTACTTTGTTGGGAGCAAAGGTGACAACAAATCAACATCGGGACAAATATTCTTATTTGGGCATATAAGAAACAGGGTTGTGTAGCATTGCATATACAAAAAGCTGAGTATGTAGCTTGTTGTATGGTTGTAACAAGTGATCTCTGGATAAGCCGCTTCATACGAGATTTGAAGTTGGAAATAACAGACGAACCAATAATTATCTACTGTGATAACAATGCAACAATTACTCTTATCAAGAGTGAAACTTATTGCTCGAAAAGCAAGCATATAATGATAAAATACCACTATGTTCATGATATGGTGATAAGAAAGGAAATATCTATCTCATACATGTCAATAGAAGATATGTTGGCTGACCCCTTGACAAAAGGCATAACAAAGGAACTATTCTCAAAACATGTTACTAACATGGGTTTGAGGTATGTTTGATTGTTGTGTAGTAAAATAATCACACAACGGATAAAAATGTTGTATAGGTAAACAACCATACAACGGATAAATTGTTGTATAGGAAAATAACCACACAATGGGTATCGATTGAAGTAGCAGTCATGAAAAGACAGTACTAGGTGAAACCCTGTAAGAGTGGGAGGAAACCAGTACGTCAGTATACTTGGCTCGAATGGCCAAGTGGGAGATGATATGATCTGTCCATTCTCGACTCAAGTAACAACTGGACCGACCATCCAGACTGTTACCTATAGCTTGGAGAAGGATCATAAGCAGATGACGTTATCGAGATTTCCGATAACGCTCTGGATAACGCTCAAGATGAAGAAAGCCATTGGAGAGAAATCCGAAAAGAAGAGAGAGCAAGCTGCCTATTTAAATGAAGATACAAAACTGACACACTATACATAAAAGAAATAGTCTTAAGAGGCAAATTGAGATCCTCTCTCGGAAAACTCGCACATTTTCAAACAGTTAAGACCGAAGCAAGAATCTCCAACACATCTTCCGAGTCTTCGGACACCAACCCGACCATAAACGCCATGAACGTATAGTTGAACGAACTAACTTGTTCCACAAAGGCCAAGAATATCAGAACGGTCATGATGCCGCCGAACTGCAGGTTGGTGACCTCGCCGCGCCGGTTGATCCGGTCCATCCTCCTCAGTGTCGGTCGCACAATGTAGAGAGTCACGTACACGCTCGTTATAATCGTGCCCAGGGACCGGTACTGGCCGCTACGTCTATCTGCCCGGACGTGAGATTGAAGGACATGAATAAGAGCACGACAATGTCAATGAGGATGGATGAGGTGATGGCGAGCCGGCCGATGTCAAACGTCGCGATTTTGAGCTCGGCCGCAGTGCGGGCGACCGTCGGCGCGCTCGTGCCGGTGATGAAGAGGATCGTGAAGGGGGAAGGGGGCATTTCGCTCTGGATGGTCATCTGGACAAGATGGGAGAATGCAACGCCGAAGAGGTCCGAGAAGAAAAGGGTGCTGAAGGTGATGAGCGACGCCTTGTATTTGTTCTGCCATATGTAGCGGGGGTCCAGCTCCAGCCCCAGGAGGAACATGTTGAAGAAGCGGGCAATCATGGACGCACCCTGCAGTGCCGTCCTCTTCCCTTCACCTTGGAACATGCCCTTTAGAGGCCAGATCTTGCTTACCACCGAACCTACCACCACACCCGACTGCACACACCATCACAACTCTGTCAATCAGGGGGTGGATCATGGGTAAAAGCCACTAAGGCAAAACAAGTACTTTTTTTTAGAACTTTTTATACTACCTGTAGGCCCAAAAAATTTTAAGACACTAACAATTTTCTAGGTCCCAAAATCTTTGGTCACAGTTTGTAACACTTATGCGCTAATAATTTTCGATTAATATAATTTTAGTGTTAGTTGTGTTTTCGTCCAAATTTACATCCATCCAACGAGAAACCCTTGTTAAAGAGTGCCCATTAGGGGAAATTATTTTCTCATGATTAAAGTTACAAATTAAAAGAGAACATTTCACTCTTTCTTGTAAGTTTAGAAGAAAAAACCCTCAGTTCTTGTCAAAACAAATGCATTTTGATGAGAAATCCAACAAAATTAGTTGATCCATCGATTCCAAACATGTTTTAGCGATCCAAATCAGGATACCATAATGTGGCTTGCAACGTCGATGGTTTTCTCGCGGGAAAAATCAAAGGGGATGATATAACCATTCTATTTGTTTTTTCCATTTTCAGATAGCCTCAGTCCATGACATAGGGACACCAATTTAATAACTCTGAGTGCTGATATTTGAAGTTTTGGATTGAAAACTCCGAGAATCCTTCCTCACCAAAATCTCCGAGACAGCCCGGGGTTGGCCGAGTCGTCTCATCAAGAGATGGGTGACGATAATTATTGCGGCCTGAAACATGGCAACAACCAAGGTGTCCTCGCAATCCGCATCATCTCTTGGGGGAGGATTGAGATACAGAAAATCCATAATGAGGAAAAAAAGATGAGAAAGGAAGGAGAGAAGAAACGCTTTGAGGTAGTTTGGATGCAAAACTCGAGAGAAACGATGGTACCCAGTTTTTCTCATTTGATTTCCTACTCTAAATTCAGAATAGTTGGATCGGGCCAGGTCATATACCGTTACTATCGGCCCCTTGAAACGTGTGACTGTAATAATTTCAAGTTAATTTCACACGTCACCGTGTTAAGTTGGGGTTGCAATGAAATTAGTTTCACTTTTAAAATGCACTCGATACGGATCGTCCGATCAGATCCGATCCACGGTGCTGATCATCGATTCTAAAAGAGCTTTTAAACAGCCCAACGCGCTCTCTTCTCAATCAGCCGTAGAGCGCCCCGCGCCCCCGCTCCCCTTTCCCTGGATCCGGCGACCATGCACGGAGGAGATGACGAATACCAACCTACTTTGGTTAGGAGGACTCCTGTATCGGGTAATGTATCGGTCTGAACGAATTCATTGTTTTCCGTCGCTTTTGAAATCCCTTTTGTTCGTGTACTTGGATGCTTTGTTGTCTTGCTGTGCGTGCAAGACAACAAAACTTGGTTTAGCAATTTGATTTTGGGATTATGTAAAAAATTAGCCATCTGCGACTCGACAGTGTGGATTGGGTTCTGGTATGTGTGTCCAATTTCTTGAACCCACCTTATCATGATACGATCTGGAGAAGATATGAAGATTGTGCATGAGGATAGAAACACACTGGTTTTGTGGAAACCGATGGCTTATGGGAGTCTGTGTACTTCCAGAAGAAACATTTGCTGTTTGGAATAGATCCTGATCAAGACGATCTCACGAAGTACCTCCCTATCTGCTCTAGCAGCTCCACTATCCTATCTTACATTGGTGATGCGTCAGTGTCACCACTGTACCTGCACACATCAAATTTAAATAATTTTTAGTACTTATGAAAACGCGTCAGTGTCACCAAGACACTTACTTTGTTAATGAACTAACTTATGAAAACGACTTCTATTCAGATATTACCAAATTATATGAAATGATACATACAAATTACACAAACATGCACACACACATCCCTGTTTCCATACGCATGATTTTCAAAATTTAGTGTTCGGCACCCGCACCACACCTAGAGGTGGCAAATCGAGTCAAAAGGTCGAGTCTCAAGATCAAGTTGATCTAGTCCCAATCTTTTCTTTCTTTGTTTTGATTTCAAGACTGAACATGATTAGAGTCAGGTACCATCGACCCTACTACAACTAGATGGTGTGTAAGCATGTCTTGTGTGTATATTTATATATGTATGCATCTATAGATTATGTAAATTATATAGGTACCTTTGTATACATATACAACATATATGTGTATATAGAAACATAAAAAATATACATTTTATAAATATAAATATATAATATACATTACATATAAACATTCTTGGTTGGGTCAGGACTGCCTGGATCCTGCATGATTTTGTTGGATCACTTTGAAATATTCAGATCCGACCTGGGGTGCATAAACCTTTGATGTAAACATGGTTTTTTCAAGTCATGTTCAGGTTGAGTTGTTGGGTCAGGTCTAAAATTGTTAAACCTACTGCACCTGTGTCGACACTCATATCCATGTGACACAGGCATTATTACTTTCCATACAAAGACAACCGAGCCTTTACCCACACTAGGTGGTGTAGGCTAAGGCACTATTATTTCCCATGTGGTAAGATGTTGCTGACATGTATTTGGCGTCTTTGAGTAATCAGTTTAACAATCTAAAGCCATTAATATGGTTGCTGGTTCTTACTTTTTTCTTGTTTCAGTTCGCCTGTTCTCCTTTCATGCATAATGACAGCCATTTGTAGTATCTATGAAGGTTGTTACATCTAGGTATCAATTTTGACCTGCCACTGGTTCATACAAAATTGTGTCCCACATATTGCCCCAGAGAGAGAACAACTAATGGATTTTGTTTCCTTTTCTCAGGGTTCTTGGTTTTGCTTTAACTTTTTTGTTCTCCACTTTTCTTTCTATTAGGCAGTTGAATGTCCTTTCCTTGTGCTTTCTGCTAAAAACCATACTATGTTTCATAAACATCTGCTCATATGATGTGTGCATATGTTTGTTTGTCTTGTCTTTATCAAATACGTACATATGGATGTTGGATGTATTTTCTGTGAAAATTACTGTCACTTTGTTCAATCAATTTGATACATATATCTTCATTTGAACATAAGACCAGTCATCCTCATACCAGTAATTCCTGTGCAGACGCTTCTCCATGTGGGCAATTTTCTTCACCTATTGTAACACCACAACGGCATGACCCTATATCCAAAAAGTTTCTGCACATGGAACATGTGGGTATCTTTCTGAATTCTGTTTTGAGAGGTATTTTCTTCCGCATAGTATGATAATGTACTCAGGTCCCAGGAAATTTGTATACTGATTTGTGCATCTCCCATACACTGACTTTTCCCCTGAAGGACTGGATTTCAACCAGATCTGTTCACTTTGTATATTAGATAGACAATCCAAAAACTATTTCCTGGAAATGATTTCACCCCTTTTTTTTGTAGAGAATGCATGCAATTATGCATACTAACTTTAAGCTTCTGGTCGATATTCACTGGTCTTGTGGTCAATTTGTAATAGAAGTAGCAAAAAAAATAATGGAGAAGAATTTTTTTGGGGACTAGTTCGTTTCAGATGTTTGAATTGGAATTTGACTTGTCATGCGACTACAATAACAGGAGTGATACTTCATGTGAGATTCTGTTTGACTTGTTGCATGTTCGTTTTAACTTCCATTGACGTGATGGAAAATCAATGCATAAGTTGGCCCACCCAAATAGTGTTTGTTCCTTTCTATGTCAATGAGTCAACTCCTTGGATAAATAAGTCAGATAAAACCTCTATACCAGGTTCAGGATCCCTTTACTTTCTTTGATGCAACTGAATAAAAAAGATGAATCTAACTGACTGCTTGATACTCTTTTTATGACTTGGCATACTGGAAAGGCCAGGTGATTCTCTCATAAGTGGGAGATAATGAGTCAACAATCTTATGATTTATATGTGTGTTTCATTGACCTCAAGGAGAACAAAACACAAGTTGGCCTTGACTTTTGGTTTCCTTTTCTTTTTCTGGTTGGGTTAATCATTCACTTTTAGAAAAAAAGCACACAACCTCTTCCCCAGGGTCAGTGTTCTTTCTCTTATATCTTATACCTTTTTCTTGTAAAGTTTTTCCAAAACAAATCCTTCCAGTTGCTTCATCAAATGTGTTTGTGATCTTTCTTTTGCCTTCTTATAATCCTCTAATATTTTTATTGACGGCATTTTGTGATCTTTTTCTTTTCCTTCTGATAGTAAACAAATTTGATTCTCTTTGCACTAATTTAATGTTGAATTGTTGCACTCCACCAAAAATCATGTTTCCTTATTCCTCCTTCCTATTTACATGACACATCTGTTAGAGGATTTTCAAATAAGTTTGTTTGACTTGGCGACTTCTATTGTGACAGTTAAATGGCCACATAGGCCATGTTGTATGAAACCAAACTGATCAGTATTTTGCTGAAAAGAGGCCATGTCTCTCCCAGGAAAACCAAGGATGTCTCAAGTTTTGTGTAAGGTCTAAAGGCTTCGTTATCACAGTGGCGTGTTTGCTCTATAAATAGAGCAATAGACTACAACAACAACTAAGCCTTTTCCCATACTAGATGGGGTCGACTCCATGAATTCTTTGTTTCCATAGGGCCCTATCATGTACCATGTTAGCAATTAACTCAATATAAACTAAATCATTCTTTATTATTTCTTTCCAACACTTTTGTGGTCGTCCTCTTCCTATTTTAACATTTTCACAATCTAGTTTTTCATATTTTCTTACGGGAGAATCCTTGGGTCATCATCTTTTGAGTTCTATATATTTCATTAAATAGTCTTGTGAGCCAAGTGAGCCCTATCTATCCTAGGATTTTCCATACTTCTATAGGAATATTGTTGGGTCCTAAAGATTTACCAACCTTCATATATTTAAGAGCCTCTTTGACTTCATTCTTTTAATAGGCCGATAAAAATTGTAGTTTATATACTTTTCTTATTTGGTTAACACTCCTAAGCTAATACTACCATATGCACTTTCATTAAAAAGCTTATAAAAATAAATTTTCCATCTATTTTTTGATATTATCATTCACAACTAAAATCTTCTCATCCTCATCTTTGATGCATCTAACAAAAGTAAGATCCCTAGTTTTCTTATATCTAGCCTTAACTATTGTAAAATATCTCTTTTACCTTTTTTTTATTTAAGCTTTTTATATTAAATCATTTCAAATTTCGGCTTTTGCTTTGCTAATAGGCCTTTTTCACCTCTTTCTTTGCTTTCTTATAAGCCTCCCAAGTTTTCCTAGTCTTTTTGGCATAATGTAATTTGTAACATACCTTCTTTGCCTTGATTTTATCTTCCACCACTTCACTCCACCACCAAGCTCTTTTTATGCTGGTATACCTCTCTTAGATTCGCCTGACACATCTTTTGTCACTTTTCTAATATGTATAGTCATATTATTCCACATATTAGAAGATGTACCTACGTAATTCCAAGCATATCGTTTGAAGAACTTTATGTTTAAATATATCTTCTTTCTTACATTTAAGGTTTCAACATCTAGTCCGAATAACTCTATGCAATCTATTCTTCTTTCTCCACTTTTTTACATATAAATTCATTACTAAATTCGATGTTGAGTAGTTAATCTTTTTCTTGGAATTACCTTATAATCTTTACAACACGATCTATCTTTTTTCCTATAAACAAAATAATCAATTTGTATTTGTAACAAACCTCTCTTATAAGTAATTAAATGTTCATCTTGTTTTTTAAAAATTGTATTGGCTATAAAGATATCAAAAGTTATAACAAATTTAAAATCTCTCTACCCTCCTCATTTATATCACTAAAACCATAATTTCCATAAATACCTTGATATTCTAATACCTCTTTACCGACATATCCATTGTAGTCTCTTCCCAAACAAATCATATCTCTTTGTGGAATTCTTTAAATTACCTTATCTAACTCCTCCCAAAAATCCTTCTTTATTCTATCTTCTAATCGTACTTGAGGTGTATAAATACAAACTATATTCAAAGCCTCTACTCCTAACATTAATTTCACTATCATAATCCGGTCACCGTATCATTGTATCACTACTACACTATCCTTTAAATCTTTATTTATAATAATACCAACTCCATTTTGAGTCTTTTCCTCAATGTTCTGATATTTCAAGTACCAATATAAATCTTATTATCTAGGATTAGCTTCCTTACCCCCATATCCGTCCATGCTTAAAATGTGAAGACCCTCACTATAACTTATTGACTACATTCGAGTGACAATATAGTGGGACTAAGTTCTTTACCCACACCCCTCTATGTTCACTACATTCGGGCAAAAATGTAGAGACACTTGCCTACATATTACTGAATTTGGGGTCTATCATGCGTCCCTAAGAGGGAACTCTCCAACGCAATGCTCATAATTTGTAGAATCTATGATAGATAAAATCCGACAAAGTTTTACATTGGCTGTCGAAAGCCTAATACAACCCTCCTCCTTTATTTGGCCTTAGGACCGACCATGCAAGGGTGATCCCTTACACGATCAAAGTTAAATAAAGCAATAGACTATTTAGAGAAATATACTCATTTTAGTTATCCTTTCTTTCCCTATCTTGTTGTGTTGTTTCATACTGATTTTTCAATTCCTTTTATAGACAACTAAAAATTGCAGAAATCCATTATACTAGTACGTTTGTTTGTCTAATACTTGACTGCGCTAGTGCAAGATAGGTCAAGGGGTCTTTATTATATCCTGCAGGAATTTGTTGGTGCTCTTTGTGCTCGGTCTTTTGGTGCCAGGGGTAGCGAAAAAGCCTTAAGATTAGTTAAACCCATGCCGACATTGGTGCATCACCATCTTTCTTGCAGAAGCTTGAGCAGATAACCTAACTATTCCAATCTCGAAAGCCCAACATCTCTAAATGCCTCCGACACCAACATCTTTTGCTTCTCTAATTTTCATAGCCACAATTTGCCATATGCCTTATTTTTTTAGATTCTAGCATTTGGTTCAAGTGGTTTTATGTACCCTTCTTTCTTTCTCGTCTTTTTAGATATAAATCCACTACAAATGAGTTGGTTCTGGATAGTTACACCTCTCTCTAGGATGATCTTGTAGCCCTTGCAACACAAGTTACTTTTTGTCTTCTGGACAAATTGTGTTCTAGAAAAGCCACTCTTATAAGTAATCAAATAAGAGTAATCAAATGGTCATCCCTTAAATATATTTACTATAAAGATATTTTACAACAACAACAACTAAGCCTTTTCCCATACTAGACAGGGTCGGCTACATGGATTCTTTGTTTCCACAGAGCCCTATCATGTGCCATATTAGTAGTTAACTCACAATAAGGTAGATCATTCTTTATTGTTTCTTTCCAATACTTTTGTGGTCGTCCTCTACCTCTTTTAATACTTTCCAAATTTAGTTTTTCATACCTTCTTTCAGGTTCTTCTTTTGATCTTCTTTCTATATGTCCAAACCATCTTAAACGATATTCTCTCATTTTAGCCTCTATTGGTGCCACTCCTAATTTGTTTCTAATAACCTCATTATGTAGACGGTCTTTTCTTGCATGGCCACTCATCCACCTCATTATATATAAAGAGATTTTACATCCTAACAAAATTAATATATGGAGGTTGGTGCTGAAATATAAAATATAAATTAGATTCTATGTAATAATTGATCTACTTAGTTCTTCATTTGGTTTCTTTGTTTGACGTGAGCATGGCTAGCGATACTTCAAGATGGATAAATAACAACCAATAGGTTGGCTGTCCGTTTGGACTCCATTTATCAGTTGTATCCATAACATAACTACATTAGTTGATATACATGTTGTTTCTGTCACCCAATAAATGTTGCTTGGATTTCTTCTTCTTTGTTCCTTCTTTAAAGGAATATGGTCATCTTTGTTCTAGGTTCACACATTAGCAAGTGTGTCAAGAGAATACAAGACAGGGTTCAAGCAAATTTCCCCTGGTGTCTTCTATGGATCCCCACTTGGTGTGCCTGCTAGAAATCCACATCATTTGTTGCAACTATTGAATGATAATGATGGTGATCTTGTTGTAGAGAATGAATCGATCATAAGGTGAGCAAACCTCACTCTCACTGTGAAAATAATTCCTACTCTGCTTTTGGAGCAAGACATAGTTTCTCATTTGTTGCTACTTATGGTTATATTTTAATTATAGGAAGAAAATTTGGTGTACTTTTCCAAGACAAGATGATGCATTCCAATTTGCTGGAAGTCATGAAAATGTTTCTATTTTTAGCTATCAAGATCATTTTAGTGGGCAAAGGAGGTTCCTTGTCTCAACCTATGAGGAATTTTGGCGAAGGTTATTATTATTCTTTGTGTGTTTCATGAATTTGACTATTACTTCTGGTAGCTTCATGTTCTGATTATTCTAGATGTGAAACTTTTGGCTTCTATCTGTTGGATAACTTCCACAATTCATCATTTTAGATACTCAAGAATGGAGGAAAAATTTCGCCATCATTATGAAGTAATTCAAGAGGTGAATACCCTTTGATTGCAACCTTTATAGCATATGTAATGATCTTCTGTTTCCTTGGATGGTTTTTTTTTGTTCAATACCATGTAATCTTCCTGCTCAACTGTTGAAGAACAAAATCATATAATATAGCAGCAATGTGAAACATAAAACTTTACATCCAGTACGATGGATGTGGTCAAATCTGTCTCAGAGAATGATAAGGTGCATTGTAATACAATGTTCCCAATTTTCTAAATAATATGGTGCATATGACAAATGTTCTCATCTGCTTATGTTGGAGTGCTTTTCTTACGTGATTAGCCAGCCATGTGAGTTTGGACCTAGCAAACTTCTTTATGGTAGTTGTAAAAGTAGCACCACAATCTCGCCAATGATGTCTACAAACTCAAATAAAAATGTCGCAAGATCTTCAACAAACCAAATCACTAAACACTTTGTGCACAAGACAAACCAAATATGTATAATACCATAAAAGTCAAGTGAGCACAAAAAGCTCTAATTATTCATTTCACAATATCCTCTATTTATAGAGGTTTATTACAAGTGAGAAGACAGAGACTATCATACAGTAGCTGTTCCCAACGGCTACGCTACTAGTAGTGTACCTGTTGAGTGTTGATTGACCCTTGAAAGGCAAGTCTAAAGGGACCCGTGCTAGGGCCTATTGGGCCCTAATGACCCAACTCTATTACAAGTTTAACACTCCCTCAAACTTCCAGTGTATATATCGAAAGTTTGTCCGACAAAATATAAATCTAGGGGTTGACAAAGACTTTGTAAAGAAATCTACTAGTTATAGTTCTAAATAAAGATAACATAATGTCAGTCTTTTCTTAAAGCATTCCTCCCGAATATAGTGACACTCTATCTCACTATGCTTGGTTCATTCATGGAATGTATTATTTGAAACAATATATGTGTCACTTTTATTATCATAAAGCAATTCGGTAGAATCCTCAGTGCGACCTCCATGTATGTAAGAAGTTCAATGATCTAAGATATCTTTGCTATTGTGGTAGCCATAGCTCTATATTCTATCTCCATAGATGATAGAGACATGTTCTACTTTTTGCATTTCGAAGAAATTAATGAGTCACCTAAAAATACACAACATTCAATGATGAAATGTTTATCATTGACATCTCCACCCCAATCAACATTTAAGAAGTTAATTTAAGAGAAGATGATGAGGTTAGAAGGATCCTCCTTTCAAGTGTATCCTCTATGTATAACATAATTTGCATAGATGTATAATGGTGAGAGTTTTTTGAAATTGACTTGTCACATGTATCGCATATGCTGTCTAGTCGAGAGATGGTAAGATACATCAAGGCTCCTATCATTTGTGTATAGGGAGTGGAATTATCTAATTTTTTCTATCTGTAGTTCTCAGTTTGGTCCCCATTACCTTCGGTGTGCTCACCTTCTTGTCATTAACAATATCATTAGTAAATTTTGTTTGTGATATAAAATAACCCAAGAAGTAACTAAGTAGTACCAAATCTTTCATTTCAAGTTCTTCATGCATATCTTTTTTGATGTGTAATATCTTATTTTCATTTTTCAGTGATCATATCATCTACATAGAGAAGTAGAATCACAATACCTGCATCCATTTTCCTTATAAACAAGGCAATGCCATTATAACAAGAGAAAAAATCCCTTGCTTGCATAAAATTCTCAAATGATTTTAACATCCAATTGATATATATCCCATTATTTAATTTCACAAATAGAAATTAATATACGAACAATAGTCATACGAGTAACATGAAAAAAAGTTTCTTTATAATCAATCCCATATTCTTAAGAATATCCTTTATCTATAAGTCTTGCTTTATACCTTTTAGTAGATCCATCACTATGGGTTTTGGCCTTATAGACCCACCTACAATCAATAATTTTTTTATTTTTGGGTTTCAAAACAATATCCCAACTATTATTCCTTTCTAGAGATTCTAATTCATCATTCATAGCTTTTCTCTATTCTAATTTTTTTTTTTGCTTGGTCATGATGATTTGGTTCAAGGATACTTGATGTGATTGCTATATGGTTTCTATGTTGTGGTTGAAATGTTTTATAAGACACCAATATTTAAGGGGGTTTTATAATTCTTTTGCTAGGAGCATTATCATTTTCTCTATTCCTCCTCACATAATGATGTTCAAAAGGTCTCATGATTTCTTCTCTAGTTTCGGGATTTCTTGGTTCATCCTCTAGATAGACCATACTTCCTCTTTGTCATCTAACCTTTTGTGAGAGATTTCATCTTAAAACGTATAATTATCTTGGGTGCTTTGTGACTTATCTCCGTAATAAAATTCATCTTCAATGAATTTGACATCTCTAGACACAAAAAGTTTATCTTCTTTTGGGTTGTAACATCTATACCCCTTTTTATCATTATCATACTGAAGAAAGACACATTCAATGGCCTTGGGATCTAACTTATCATTCTTATCCGTATAAATATAACACTTATATAAAAAAAAACTTTCAAACTGATTATAATTAGGTTTATTTAATACAATTTTTCAATGGTAGAATGATTTTCTAGTTTGATTGATGGTATCATATTTATCAAATATACGGAAGTTAAAGCAGCTTCGGCCCACAGGTATTTGAGAACTTTACTTGCTAACAACAAAGTTCTAGTAGTTTCAAACTTTCAATAATATGTTTATGTTTTCTTTCGGCTAAACCATTTTGTTCTGGAGTTTTTATACAATATTTTTTATATCAAATTCCATGTTATTCGAGATAGTTTTTTAAGTCATTTAGTGATATTTACCTTCGGAATTGGTTCTTAAGATTTTGATATTAGTTTCAAATTGAGTTTCGATCATATTGTGAAAGATAAAAAAATATTTAAAAACTTCCGATTTGTGTATGATATAACATAAGAGGTCACTCCTCCTTTTGAGGTTATGGGAGCAGTTCTCCAAACATTGGAGTGCACTAATTTGAAGGCCTTTTTCGTGAAAAATGTTCTTTCGCCAAATGGTGTATGATATGTTTTATTGAAAATATAATCTTTGCAAACAAAATCATTCTTTTCATTAATCTTTATCCATGGACAATTGTTCTTTTTGCTTACATCATGATGCCCCAATATTTTGTGTCAGAGCCCAAAATCATTATAAGTAGGCCCACATGTTATTAAAATTTTATATAACTAAATTATGCATGGTGTAGAGACCACCTTCTCTATATCCTTGCCTTATCACCTTGTTCGATAGATGATTCTGTACCACACATCCATTTGGTAAGAAAGTAACAATGCAACCATTATCACAAATTTGAGAAACCGAGAATATTAAGTTTTAGTTTTGGTATAAAACGTACTTGGGATATTTTAAAAGAATTACTTTCTAAGTTATCAATTTCTTTAACATCAAACTTAGTTACATCGGCCATAAACACTTATGCTTTAACTTGTGTGCATTTGTTTAATAATTTATATTAATTAGTCATAAGAAAGAAGCATCATAATCTAAAAACCATGACATATCTTAGTTTTTGGAAGAAGATGATAACGCTTACCTGGAGATGCTTGTATTTTCTTTGAATATTTCTTTAATGTAGGCCTTCATTTTTTACAGTAGCTCTTCCTCGTTAATAGCAGCCACATGAGGAAACCTCTTCAATAAGAGAGGACACGTAGACTTTATATGTCCACTCTCTTTGCAATAGTGATAAATGTACTCTTGTTTAACCAAGACACTACATTATCTTTGAATTATCCATTTCTTTCACTATTTTTTGCATGTAGATGTTTGTAGGTCTTCAAATAATTTTTAGGTTTAGATGTAATAAGAACCACTTCTTTGTTGTCTCTTATATTATGTAATATAATTTCTTTCATAACTAAATCGACCAAAATCTCATAGCTTTTGGGTCTCAGTTTTATATGAACCAAATTTGATCTAATGTTTTCAAATTAGTTTCTCAATCTTCATATAAAAAAAAAGAAATATTGGTTGTCAAGATATTCTTAAAACTCATCCATACTTTAGAGTTTTTCGAATTTATCAAAACTCCTAAGTTGGTTCCAAAGATTAGAGAACGCATTATGCTTGAACTTTGTTTGAACATTATCATTTTTTTCGTTAAGTTTATTTGAAAAACAAAATCGTCTTGGGAATGAGTTTTCTTAAGATATTTCCAAGTCTTAAAAGCGTTGTGAAACATGGTAATCGTACTACAAAGTTTTTCATCCACATTTTGACCAATAATCCACTGTGATTTTGACATTATACTTTTCCTATTTTTTAAACTCTTACTTGTATTTCTCTTGTAACTTGAGAAATTTATCCTTATCAAACACTTCTTCTATCCATTTGGGCTCTTTAATTATACCATCAATATAATTCTAATAGTTTATACAACAACAACAACAACTAAGCCTTTTTCTATACTAGACAGGGTCGGCTACATGGATTCTTTGTTTCCACGGATCCCTATCGTGTGCCATGTTAGCAGTTAACTCACAATAAGCTAGATCATTCTTTATTGTTTCTTTCCAACACTTTTGTGGCCGTCCTCTAGCTCTTTTAATACTTTCCAAATTTAGTTTTTCTTACCTTCTTAGAGGTTCTTCTTATGATCTTTTTTCTATATGTCCAAACTATCTTAAACAATATTCTCTCATTTTATCCTCTATTGGTGCCACTCCTAATTTGTTTCTAATAACCTCTTTATGTATACGGTCTTTTCTTGTATGACCACTCATCCATCTCAACATCTTCATTTCAGTCACATACATCTTTTTATACATGTTGATGATTAACTGCCCTAAAACTCAGAACCATAAAACATGGCAGGCCTAATTACTGCTCTATAATATTTACCTTTTAACTTTAATGATATCTTCTTATCACAAAGAATACCTGATGCTCCTCTCCATTTTAACCACCAAGCATTAATTCTATGCGTAACATCTCCATCAATTCTTCCATTACTCTGAAAAATTGACCCTAGGTATTTAAAACTTTCCTTTTGGGGGATGCAATGTGTGTCAATTTTAATTTTTATATCCTCTGAGATAACCAAATGATCAAACTTACATTCCATATATTCTGTCTTTCTTCTACTAATTCGGAGGCCTTTGCTTTCTAATGTTTTTCTCTATAGTTCCAATTTTTTATTAACTTTTTCCTTAGACTCCTCCACTAATACAATGTCATCTGCAAATAACATACACCAAGGTACTTCATCTTGAATATGTTTTGTTAACTCATCAATCACTATTATAAATAAGTATGGACTTAAAGTTGATCCTTGATGTAACCCAATATTAACTTCAAAGAAGTCTGCCATTCCTTCGTGAGTCCTCACACATGTTTTTGCACCATCATACATGCCTCTTATAAGGTTAATGTATGTCAATGGGATACCTCTTTTTTTCAAAGTTCTCCAAAGAACCTCCCTCGGTACCCTATCATAAGCTTTTTCTAGATCAATAAATATCATGTGAAGGTCTTTCATTTTTGTTCTAAAATGTTTCATAAGACGTCTCAAAAGGTGAATCGCTTCAATAGTAGATGTACCTGGCATAAATCCAAATTGGTTCTCTGTTATACTTGATACTTGTCTTAACTTACGTTCGATAATTCTTTCCCACAATTTCATAGTATGGCTCATTAACTTAATACTTCGATAATTCACACAATTTTGAATGTCTCCCTTGTTCTTATATATGGGTATAAGTGTATTTGCTCTCTATTCCTCGGGCCTCTTTTGGTTTTTTCATATTTCATTAAATAGTCTTGTGAGCCAAGTGATTCCTATTTCTCCTAGTATTTTCCAAACTTCTATAGGAATATTATATGGTCCTACCGATTTACCACTCTTCATATGTTTAAGAGCTTCTTTGACTTCATTCTTTTCAATACGTCGGTAGAAATTGTGGTTTATATACTTTTTTGATTTGGCTAACTCTCCTAAGCTAATACTAACATCTTTATTTTCATTAAAAAGCTTATAAAAATAGTTTTTCTATCTGTTTCTTATATCATCATTTGCCACTAGAACTTTTTCATCCTCGTCTTTGATACATCTAACATAATTAAGATCTTTAGTTTTCTTATCTCTAGCCCTAGCTATCCTAAAAATATCTCTTTCACCCTCTTTTGAGTTGAGTTTTTTATATAAATCCTCCTAAATTTTAGCTTTTGCTTCACAAATGGCCTTTTTCGCTTTCTTCTTTGCTTTCTTATAAGCCTCTAAAGTTTCACTAGTTTTCTTAGCATAATGTAATTTGTAACATGCCCTCTTTGCCTTGATTTTATTTTGCACTATTTCACTCCACCAGAAGCTTCTTTTTGTGCCGGTACACCTCCCTTAGATACACCTAACACATCTTTCGCCACTTTCGTAATATGTATAGCCATATTGTTCCACATATCACAGGGTGTACCAACATAATTCCAAACATCTTCTTGAAGGACTTTTTGTTTAAATATATCTTCTTTCTCGCTTTTGAGGTTCCACCATTAGTCTGAATAACTCGATGCATTCTTTTCTTCTTTGTCCATTTTTTTATTTGTAAATCCATAACTAAAAGTCGATTGGGGTTAAGCTTTCTCTTGCAATTACCTTGCAATCTTTACAACACGCTCTATCTTTTTTTCTACAAATAAAGTAATCAATTTGTGTTTGTGATAAGCCACTCTTATAAATAATTAAATATTAATTCATTTTTAAGATTGTATTGTCTATAAAGAGATCATATGCTATAGTAAAATTTAAAATCTCCCTACCTTCCTCATTTATATCCCCAAAACCAAAGTTTCCATAAAAAAACTTTACCAAAGTTTATAAATAAAATATTTTTTCATGGTACGTGTCCAACTTGGATAAGAGTTGAAAACCAATAAACAACAAAATGTCTCACTTTTTATTTTATTTTCTCAACAATAATAAAAAATATGAAGAATACCTTGATTCCCTCAAGATAATCAAACAAATCTCAAATTTAAAGATTTTTCCACAATCGTTGTGAATCCTAATGCAACTCTATTTAGACCTTTTCGGCTTTGATACTATGTAAAAATAGCACGACAATCTTGTGAATGATGTCAATAAACTCAAATGATCTCGTAAGATCTTCAACAAGCTAAATCACTAAACACTTGGTGCACAAGCAAAACCATAATACCAAACAAGTAAAGTGAGCATAAAGGGCTCTAATTATTCATTTCACATCATCCTCTATTTATAGAGGTTTATTACAAGTGAGAAGAGAGAGTGAGAGTGAGAGACTATCATGGAGCAACTGCTCCCAATGGCTACACTACTAGCCGTTGGGTGTTGACTGACCCTTCTATTACAAGTTAACAGTAGTATCCTGGTCTTCTAAACCTTTGGTACAACTTTGTTGCTTTTACCAATTAATCTCTTAGAGATTTCACAAAACCTTTATCATTTAGTTTTCGACTTTTTGGAAATCTTTCACACCTATTTAAAATTTAACCTAGGAATTACAATTGAACTGGTACCAAGCCTTACGAAACAATCCTCCCGACCTTACTGTAGCTCTATCTTACAGAAGCAATGTAGTCTTGTTTCACAAAGGTACACTTACTATAAACAGGTAGCGAGTGCAACACGGCACCATTTTTATCTAGCGTTTGATCAATTACATATTAATCAGGAAACAATTGGTTGGTCTAAAAATTATTGACAAACAAGATTTCTCTAAGCCACTTCATTTCTTTTTGTTCCAAGTCACTTCTCTTTCGGTTCAAAGTATTTTGTCTTACCAACAAGATAGAGAGACTTACTTTACATTTGAAAATGCAAAGAAGGAACTATTTATCAGGGGTCTATTTAAAATGCTAGGTGCCTTCCATCCTAAAAAACCAAAATTCCGCTCCCATTCCTTGGATGTCATATCATATAATGATAAAATGAAGGGAGCCTACTAAAATAGTAGGAAAAGTTATCCAAGGTTCAAGAATTCCTCTATAACTTAAGTGACACAATAAAAGCTTCCTCTATTCTCTTATTAACAATACTTTTAAATGGATCTACCAATATTATAAAATCATTAACAAATGACTTACAAGTACCTTTTTTCCTTCCATCCTAATGTACAAGGTGTGATCAAAAGCTCAATGGCTTACCTAGAAAACAAGGACACATCTCTGCCATCTCATATTATTTTCCTGACCAATGAAAGTAGCTATTTTTTATTTTGGAAGAAGTCCACATGGAATCAGCCACTGTAGTTTTTAACCCTCAGTGAAATTATGGCTATGGGCAGGTTATTTCATATTTAATATTGAGAATTATTGTGATCAAAGGTATTTATCAATTTAATTTGATTGCATATCACAAAAGGCATTGAAGATGACTGAAAACTCTCTCTCTCTCTCTCTCTCTCTTATCCCAAGTCCTCTGGCATTTAAAAGTTCCTTTCTTAGCATATTATGTGCACAGTCGTTATCAGTAACTTTGAAAATATTTTCTTACGGGTTGAAAATTTGTTACTTCAGTTCATGTAATCCATCATTCGGATGGCTCACTATTTTGTAGGGCTTACCATGTCACCTGTACTTTGATTTGGAGTTCAGCAAAAGAGCGAATGGAGAACGTAATGGTGTTGAAATGGTAGACCTGCTGATATCTTTCATTTTTGAGGTCCTCTTTGACACATACGGTATCAGTTGTAAACATGATTGGGTTGTTGAACTTGATTCTTCAACTGAAGGTTAGCTTTTTACTGTTTCTTATTGTCTTAATAAAAGGATTTGCTTTTATGTTAAGAATAGTACCGCAAGTTTTTCTGATAATGGAAGTTCTCCCAGTATAGAGATGGAGATGCATTTGAAAATGGTCAAGAATTTGGTACAAGCAAAACTATTCGTATATATATATATATACATAAAGGTCATATTCATGCTTGTGCAGAAAAGGACAGTCACACTTTTTCCACTCCTCATCTGAGAGTTGTACCTCTTGTTGCCTTTGGATGATATAGTGTCCTTGTTGCATACGTAACTTATAAGTTTACAGAATAATGAAGAACAATTAAAGAACAAAGTTACAAATCGTGAACTGTGTTTATATGTGTGTTGGATTGGACGGTTTATAGTGTTTGAGCCTGCAATTTCATTTTTTGTGATAGTATTCTCATTATGAGGTGATGTTACTTCTTTATTCTGCTTGTTTCACATTTTCAATTACTTTTGAGCATCCATCTGAAGTTGCTTCGGCTTGATATTGCAGAGAAGTTTTCCCACCATTTGATTATTCGTATACCAGATGTTGCCTTCAAAGATAACTCCCATGTTGGAGCATTTGTTGCTGAGGTGAGCTGTTGTGACGTGCTATTGTAGAAAGATTCTTTGTTCCTTCAGTGTTGCAAATTCTAAGGTGCTTCTGGAAGATTCATCTACATGGAGCAAATGTTTTACATGTGATGAAGATACAATAGGTTTCAAGAGAAAGTAGACAAAACTATAGAACTACTACCTTTCATGCAAATGCGTGTTTGGTTAGTTATTGGAACCTTATAGCTTACCTTTTGCATGCATAGATTGTGTACTGTCTTAATGGCTGTACCAACAGGGTGTTTTTCTCTTAGATTATCATTATTTATATTTTGGATCTGTTTTTATTGTTATAATCATATATTCATATAAGAAAGCAAAACAGGAAGCAAAAAAGACCGTTAGTGAAGCAAAAGCTAAGATTTGGGAGGACTAATATAAAAAAGCACAACTCAAAAGAGGGTGAAAGAGATATTTTTAGGATAGCTAGGGCTAGAGATAAGAAAACTAAAGATCTTAATTATGTTAGATGCATAAAAGACGAGGATGAAAAAATTCTAGTGGCAAATGATGATATAAGAAATAGATGGAAAAACTATTTTTATAATATTTTTAATGAAAATAAAGATGTTAGTATTAGTTTAGGAGATTTAGCCAAGTCAGAAAAGTATATAAACCACAATTTCTACCGACGTATTCAAAAGAGTGAAGTAAAAGAGACTCTTAAACATATGAAGGGTGGTAAATCGGTACGACAAGATAATATTCCTATAGAAGTTTGAAAAATACCCGGAGAAATAGGAATCACTTGGCTCACAAGACTATTTAATGAAATATGGAAAAACCAAAAGATGCCCGAGGAATGGAGAGCAAGTACACTTATACCCATATATAAGAACAAGGGAGACATTCAAAATTGTGCGAATTATCGAGGTATCAAGTTAATGAGTCATACTATGAAATTATGGGAAAGAATTATCAAACGTAGGTTAAGACAAGTATAAAGTACAACAGAGAACCAATTTGGGTTCATACCAGGCAGATCTACTATTGAAGCGATTCACCTTTTGAGACGTCTTATGGAATATTTTAGAGCAAAAAAGAAAGGCCTTCACATAATATTTATTGATCTAGAAAAAGCTTATGATAGGGTACCGAGGGAGGTTCTTTGGAGAACTTTAGAAAAAAGAGGTATCTCATTGACATATATTAACCTTATAAGAGACATGTATGATGGTGCAAAAACATGTGTGAGGACTCATGAAGGAACGACAGACTTCTTTGAAGTTAATATTGGGTTACATCAAGGATCAACTTTAAGCCCATACTTATTTATAATGGTGATGGATGAGTTAACAAAACATATTCAAGATGAAGTACCTTGGTGTATGTTATTTGCTGATGACATTGTATTAGTGGAGGAGTCTAAGGAAAAAGTTAATAGAAAATTGGAACTATGGAGAGAAACATTAGAAAGCAAAGGCCTCCGACTTAGTAGAAGAAAGACAGAATATATGGAATGTAAGTTTGATAATTTGGTTACCTGAGAGGACATAGAAATTAAAATTGGCACATATTGCATTCTTGAGAAGGAAAGTTTTAAATACCTAGGGTCAATTTTTTAGAGTGATGGAAGAATTGATGGAGATGTTACGCATAGAATTAATGCTGGTTGGTTAAAATGGAGAGGAGCATCAGGTATTGTTTGTGATAAGAAGATACCATTAAAATTAAAAGGTAAATATTATAGAGCAGCAATTAGGCCTGCCATGTTTTATGGTTAAGAGTGTTGGGCAGTTAATCATCAACATGTATAAAAGATGTCTGTGACAGAAATGAAGATGTTGAGATGGATGAGTGGTCATACAAGAAAAGACCGTTTACATAATGAAGTTATTAGAAACAAAGTAGGAGTGGCACCAATAGAGGATAAAATGAGAGAACATCGTTTAAGATGGTTTGAACATATAGAAAGAAGATCAAAAGAAGAACCTGTAAGAAGGTTAGGAAAACTAAATTTGGAAAGTATTAAAAGAGGTAGAGGACGACCACAAAAGTGTTGGAAAGAAACAATAAAGAACGATCTTGCTTATTGGGAGTTAACTGCTAACATGGCACAAGATAGGGATCTGTGGAAACAAAGAATCCATGTAGCCGACCCCGTCTAGTATGGGAAAAGGCTTAGTTGTTGTTGTTGTTGTTGTTGTAATCATATATTCATATGAATATTATTGACCTAGATACCGCAACCTGTATATTTTAGCTATTTGTGTTTTATGTACTATTCAGGTATGCTCTCGAATTACCAATGCTTGCGAGAAGGATCCTACACTTCATCAGCTGTACATTTTAAAAGACACAAATGCAGCTCAATCTTCTGCAGATCTTTTCTTAGACAGGGCTGTTTACTCTCGTAACAGATGTTTCCGCTTGCCCTTCTCTTCAAAGGCTGGGAAAAGATCAGTGCTGTTGCCTACTTATCGTTTCAAATGTAAGGACCTGGTATGGACGTGAAACTTTATTGTTGCTAGTTATTTGTGTCTGAAAGTTTGGCCTTGGCACGATAGCTGAAGGGTCTCCATCTTTGCAGGCTGTTATTTGGGGCATCATGTCTGTTGTGCTGTACTAGCTTACAGAGTTTCTTTTATAATTTTTGGTTTAAGAATTGCCTTTTAGATCTTAAAATAAATGGTTTCTTCGTTTTGGTTGCTGAAAGCTACTTATGGTTTAGTTAGTGAAATTGTTCATATGCCAAGTATTACTTATTATTTCTGACATAGTTTTACAATTCAAGAACAAGCAACAAGTGTTCATGGAGTCCTTGATTTGCCGAGTGGATCAGAATTGTAAGGAGTTACTCACATTTCATTTAGAGGTAAATACTGTCTTATCTTATGCTTTTTCTTTTCATATAGTTATAGTCCACATGCTTGAAACTTGAAAGTACTTATTGCTGATTTCTTCTGCCTGTTAGAATGTTCCCTTGCATTTGGAAATGGAAAATATGCATTTTCATTATTTGCTGCCATCTGTTATAATGATGTCATATTTGCTTTATCAAAGCTATCAACGGAACACAATGCAAGCAAAGACATGTTATTTGTGTAATCATACTTTTTTAGCTTCTTAACCATGACAAACGGTTCAACATGCTTCAATTGTCTGACATATTTGTAAATAAGCAATTAAGTTCTTGAATCCATTTTATTGAATGAACACACTTATATACAAAGCAACCAGAAAGGGCTTGAGGTTATTGAATACATGAGAAGTATTTATAGAGGAGCGGAGTGAAAGCCAACAGTTGTGCTGCTGGTTGTTGAAGGCACAACGACTATTTTACTAGTCTTATCCCCTGATGGCCTTGACCCGGGTGGCTTTGGGTCCGTTAGGACTTGATTTCAAACACAGACTTATGGGTCCTGTTGGCTCAACCCTATTATATTTTAATACTCCACCTTAAACTTATAATGTGTATACAGAAAATTTGTCTAACAATAAAAAACGGGAATGAGAGATCACAACTTTCTTCGAAACATCTTTTTATAACTAAAGTATCAATTTATTTTTCATGTTATATGAAGATCAATGAAATATTAATACATACACTCGCTCAATTTTTAAAACCAACAAGACAATTTATGATATCTAATCCAGAAGGCAAAAAAAAAAAAGAGTCAAATAAGTTCATGAAGTTGATTTGCTTTAATTCAAGAAAGTCATTTGATAAAAAACATTAATATCATCCAAATATGATTATCTATTATAATAAATAGGTTCATAAATCATTACAAACTTATGATATTGTAAGGGGACCTTGGTATACCAGATAAGCTTTTTAAGGCAAAACGTAATCCATCAAGTCAAACAAACATTTTAAGGTTATGCTCAAAACCCGCCTAGTCAAATAAACTTTAAGGCTAACCTTAAACTCGAGTTTTAAGGATAAACTGGAACCTAAATAAGCTTTTTAAGGAAAGCTCAAAACCTTAACCTTCGTACATACAATTCCAAGGCCCTTAGATATCCTTTAAAATCAAAAGTGATTCTATAGTTTCAAAATAAGATAATCCATTAAGATGATCTAAACAAGTCAAGGGGATCAACTTCATGTTTTCCAAAAAGTCTCATAACTCTCTTAAACCTAAATAAGCTTTTTAAGGAAAGCTCAAAACCTTCGTACATACAATTCCAAGGCCCTTAGATATCCTTTAAAATCAAAAGTGATTCTATAGTTTCAAAATAAGATAATCCATTAAGATGATCTAAACAAGTCAAGGGGATCAACTTCATGTTTTCCAAAAAGTCTCATAACTCTCTTAAAATAATTTTATCAAATACAAGCTAATCAAGATAATAAGTATTTTTTCAAATATTGATTACTCTTCAACCAAAAAGCCAATAACATGAACCATCTTAATCACAAAGATCTCCATCAAAAGACCAACAAATAGAGATCATAATCTCATAAAAAAGCAATCTTAAAGTTATCAAAATAACAAAACATCAAATAACAATAAGTGCATCTTCAAATATCAATTAATTTACAACAAAAGGCCACTAACATGAAGCACCTTAATCACAAAGGTCTTCAACAAAAGCCCAACAACATGGATCTTAGTCATACAAGTAATGCAACTTATTGTTTTTCAACAAATACATTTATGATTTAATTAATAGTCAAGTTTGAAATCATTCAAATGTTGTAATACATTTTTCCTCTAGACATCCCAACAAATAATTGATACAATCACTATTGCATATAGCCAAATTGGAAGGACCACACCATGGACTTGAATCTACATACCAAGCAAGATCAATTCGATATATATATATAGTTTCGGGTCTTGATATAGTTCAAAAATCTAATTTTTGATACATAATGAGTCTGGATCCATAACTGGATCCACGATCCGATTTTATATAAATGAGTCTCCCCTACTGAGACCGAGAATTCTCTCCCCCTTTCTCTCTCTCCTTCTCACGCTTTCTCTCCGCAACAGAGACTCACCCGTGGTGATGGGAAAGCGGGTTCTCTCTCAAGGCCATTCAGATACATGTGGTGGTAGGAAAGAGGAGGAGAGGAGATAATCTTGTAATAATTAGGGTTTTAGCCAAGATCGTGAACTCCATGGCCGATGACCGACTGAGCTGAAGGACGATGGCTGCCATCCCAGCCGCAACCGTCCACTTCAAGCCACCTACCGAACTGAAGGATGATGGCCGCCATCCCAACTGTAGTCGTCCGCTTCAAGCCACCAACCGAACTCCTCCATCGCCTTTCTCCCTCTTGGCACCCCATCCGAATCACCACCAAAACCGCCTTCACCCCTCGTCCGCACCTCCATCATCCTCAACAACTTACATAAACCGTTATCTCCTCTTTCTGCCATTGGGAGATACCATTTTCTCCTTCCCCTAACTACTATAGAAATCCTAGTTTTCTGTCGACCATCGGAAATAGTCGCCCTCCAAAGCCCGAAATCACTGATCACCACCTCCGCCATCGCTGTCGCGCCTTTGTTCTTTGTGTATAAGCATACGAAGAAAGGTGCTTCTTGAATGTTCTGATTCTTCATCATATGATGCACCCATCAATCCAAATTATTTGTCGATATGCTGGGCGGAGGTGGGCCAACCACCTCCTCCCTCCCAATCTCCATCGGCTCTCGAAACGGCGCATGGCCAATAGAGACTTGCTAATCTCCGCCATCCTATCGTCGTCATCAATCCTTTGTTTCTTAGGAGCGGGAGTCAGAGCACCACAACATGAAATTTTCCTAGAACCCACCATCGTCATCTTCCGCGGTGACCATGATAGTGAATAAGAGAATAAATCCGTCTTCGCGTTAGGCTTCAGGCAGTACCCTCTTCCCTGGATGAAGCTAGTACTCCAATGGCTTGACGTTGGGCACGCCATCATCGGTCAATTTCTCTAAAAGGGAGCTACCAAGCAAGGCGACTGCCTTATCTCTCTCTTTCTGCAAAACACCGACATACCCTGTGGTACCAACAACACCAACCTGCCATCACCGGTTGGCCTCGCCATCACCACCGTACTCACCATCGCCTAGGTTCTGATACCATAAGGTCGTGAATCCAATTTATTAATCCAACAAATTTATAAACAAAGCAACTACAAAGGGCTTCATGTGATTGAATACATGAAGAGTATTTATAGAAGAGAAGAGTGAAAGCGCAACACACTCTTCCTTGCTAAAAGCCCATGTTATTGAATACATGAAGAGTATTTATAGAAGAGAAGAGTGAAAGCCACCAACACACTCTTTGTTGCTAAAAGCCCAATGACTGTTTTACTAGCAGTTGGCCCCTGGTAGCCCTGGCTTGGGTCACCTAGGTCCATTGAGACCTGATTTCTAACACAGACTTATGGACCCTATTGGTCAACCCTATTACATTTTAACAATATTTATTGTGTTTACCATTGAGCTAGCATTTATGAGTGTTGGGCAGTTAATCATGTACAAAAGATGTGTGTGACAGAAATGAAGATGTTGAGATGGATGAGTGGTCATACAAGAAAAGACCGTATACATAATGAGGTTACTAGAAACAAATTAGGAGTGGCACCAATAGAGGATAAAATGAGAGAATATCGTTTAAGATGGTTTGGACATATAGAAAGAAGATCAAAAGAAGAACTTCTAAGAAGGTATGAAAAACTAAATTTGGAAAGTATTAAAAGAGGTAGAGGACGACCACAAAAGTGTTGGAAAGAAACAATAAAGAATGATCTAGAGTTAACTGCTAACATGACACACGATAGGGATCTGTGGAAACAAAGAATCCATGTAGCCGACCCCGTCTAGTATGGGAAAAGGCTTAGTTGTTGTTGTTGTTGTACCATTGAGCTAGCATATCATTCCACAACTCTATAATATAGATCATATTACATGAGATACTAGATTGGGTGGAAGCAACTTACAGTCGATACCAAGGGTTGCTTGGAAACCAAAGTACCAAGAATTTAGAATATTAATTATTGATTAACATTCTTAAGAGGAATAAAATATATATAAAAGAGAAAGTAAAGGCGGAGGCCCGGTGAAGACGACCAGCATAAAAGAGAAAGCAAAGTCATTAACTGTGAAGAGTATCTAACCTCTAGCAGTTGCGGCTGGTAGGTGTGCTAACAACCAGCTCTGTAGCTTATGAAGAAATCAAATAGCAGGTATGGGGATGATACAACTGAAGAAAAGTTTTTACACCAATATTTGCCACGAAGAAAATGACAGCTTTGGAATGTATATGGAGAGAGAGGAAGAGACACACAAATACATATCATATTAAATTTATATGCAAAATATGTAAGATTTATGATTTTGGTATTGTATATCATACTACTCCTTTTGTGTGTATTTGTAATTTTGCATACAAACTTAAATATTTATTTTCGATATAGTGTATGTTATATGCAAAATATGTAAGATTTATGTTGGTCTCATATGATTTCGGTATTGTATATCATACATATTTTTTGTGTATTTGTAATATTTGTATACAAACTTAAGTATTTAGTTTCAATATACATGTCTGCACGTGAATGTGCATATATGCGTATATCTTCAGGCATCTTATGCATGCATGTAAAAGAAGAGGTGAACCAAAAAAAGCTGTTGGCACTCTGAGCTGAGCTCATTGAAGTATCACACTCTTACAAACTTAGCCAAAACGAACTAGATATGTTTGCAGTGCATCTTTCAAACTGAAAAGGAGTCATAGCTGATCTTGTGAAGCTTAAGAGATGAGGCTAGGTGTGTTTTCTATATGTTGAGAAATTAGCCATCCGTCTTTTTTGCAGCCCTAATCACAAAATTGTTGGTCTAGAGATTTCTGCTCTAAAATTGAAAAATTCATTTCAAATACTAAAGTCTCAATTTAGTTTCAGCGTTTGATTGACCTACTATGCATGGGACATGGATCTCATGGCTAATAGGACTCAATTATATATGAAATCCATGGGATTGAAACACAATCTGGTAAGGGAAAAAAGAATCTCAAAGTGACAGTTCAAAAAGGGCAGAGGACACTGGCTCTCTAGCAAGAGGTTAGGAGTTTAATTCCTGTATGTGCATGTCATGGGAGTCAATCTAATCCCAATTTTCTTATCAAAAGAAGAAAAATACAAAGCAACATATAAAATGGTGGTAACATTATTATCAACCTGGATTACATTGAACTTTTATGGCCATAATTATGGTCAAATTCAAAATGTATCAGATCCTGCTCATCAAGCTTTTTTATGAAGCTGACAATATTGGTACTAGTTAAAGCGGATCATTGGTTTGATGTTAGATAACCTATTTGAAGGCCAGAAGCTTAAGTGTGTTCTCTACTTTTTTGTGCTCAAGCTATGAAAATGAACTATCACTATGAAAAATCTCCATTGTTGTTCTTTGTTCTTTAGTGATTTCTGTTGCTTCTTTTGTGCATGTTGATGTTTCTTAATTTTCTAAAATCCTCTCCTAGGGAAAGAGCAGCCAAGAAAGAATTCCTTATGTTTCACGAGAGTTAGTGGTTCGTAGTTGCACGAGTGACATGGCAACTAGATACTTATCGGGGAAGTCACCTTTTCCATCACTGGAGAACTTCATGCTGTCCTTGGTATCTAGTGGAAGTGCTCATGGTTGGTCTAATCACTGATAGGTTTGATGCAATTCTATTTATATTTCTCTTTATGCTGTTAAATGCTCTGTTCTATGACAAATTAAATCATTCGTTGGCAGGATGGATACGAAGCTGGTATTGGTTTTCAGATTATGACTTGATCGTCTACAACATTGGGGGAAATAGATTTTGTGAAAGAATTGGTAGACCACACAAGAGTAATCATGGTACTTATTTGAAACATAAGTCACATTTCTTCCAATCCATCTGACGTATATTATTATTATGTCTGCTGCAGCACTCCTTTTCTAGGAAGTTCCTAAAAGGCTAAAACTTTCCTCAGAAATACCTGCTTGTTATTTTCTCTCTTCTCTCATATTCATCGTGCATCACAATAGCCATAAATATTATGTGATTACAGATGCTGTTACTTCTGTATGTTGGTGCTTTAAGCTGTGCAACTAGACAATCTAATTCACGAGCTACTATTTTTTTTTATCAATAGTGTGCCTCAAACGGTAATAAACTCTTACACAATGAACTGAAGTTAAAAATCTCATGATAATATATCAAAGACATTGTTGTGTAGCATTCACGTCTTTTTGGTGGCCATTAAATCATCTGCTATGCTACAAAAATCTTGTCTGTTTCTGCCTGGAGCTTCAGTAAATCAATACCTTTCTGAGGCTCATATGAAGTTTGCGCACTTCTCTCTTGCAGTGCCCCCAAAGTCCCCAACACACCATGAGGTGAGGAATTTACACCCACCATTATAACTACCCTGAAAGAAATAACTATAACTACAGAAACTAGCCTAATAAGAGTTCAGCTTGGATGCATATAGAAGATTAAATGTTTGACTTGATATTACTTATCAGGATGAGCTGAATTCCGGTTGTACAAGAGCAGGGGCTGTTTATGTGAATGATATAAGAACTAGGATCTTCCGTTGAAGACATGGCTGAGGGCTATGACGTGAAGAAATTGTGACATATGGATGGAAAGAGAAGCCAGAACCCAAAGCAGAAAGTTAGTAGCTGAGAAACTCAAGCTAATAGAAACAAGTCGCAATCATGGAATCATAACAGGTTTGGTCATATCTGAAAGAACATTATGAAACACCAACAGGAGCTAGAAAGTATTAATGCTAGTCAGCCAACAGAAGAGAATTTAACCAGAAGAGATAGGAATGGAGGAAACCTGAATGAATTTCTCACAAGGGAAGAGCTCCTATGGCAGTAGAAGCGGACGAGAGTTTTATGGCTCAAAGAGGGGGGCCAGAACTTGGAACTTTTTCCTGGCAGAGCACTGGCGAAAAAGAAAATAGAATTCCAAGACTAAAAGTGATAGCGGTCAATTGATAGTGGAGCAGTCAGAGATTGAAGAGCTCATCACCCAGTATTTCAAATAACTGTTTCAAAGCTGCAACCTGACTGACGTATTGACAGCTTTAAGAGGAAGTTTCAATCAGGTCATTGATAATACGAATGATATAATATGCCTTTCACAAGAGAAGAAGTGACACAAGCTGTTTTCTATATGCACCTGATAGAGCCACCTGTCCTGACAGCTTCCTGGCATTGTTCTTTCAAACTTTCTAGAGTATGATGCAGGAGGAGGTAATCAGAATAGTGCTCAAATTTCTGAATGAAGGAATTGGTGTAGAGGAACTCAATCATACTTGGATAGTTTTAGTCCAGAAGGTTCGGAATCCAGGCCACATCACACAATATCGTCTGATTTCCCTTTGCAATGTAATGTATAAGATAGTAAGGTCCTTGCTAACAGGTTAAGGGTTCTCCTACCCTCTCTAATATCTCATTCACATAGTGCATTTGTGAAAAATATAGTTTTGGATAATGTGATTATAGCTTATGAAGTACTATTTTTGAAGAATCAAAGAAGGGGTAGAGATAGGTATATGGCCCTTAAACTCAACATGAACAAAGCAAATGATAGGGACAGGTGGCTTTCCTTAGGAGTTAAGAGGGCGATGAAGTTCAATGATAAATGGATTGACAAGACAATGAAATGTATATCCACAGTTTCATATGCGGTTTTGTTGAATGCCAAACCGAGCAGTACCTTCAAGCAGGGAGGGGATTAAGGCAGGGACGTCCCTTGTCCCCATGTCTTTTTGTGTTATGTATGGAGGCTTTCTCTTCAATCATCAGAAGAGAACCACCAATTGAGAGGAAAGGAAATCAGTAATCAGCCGCTTGTATTTCCCACCTATTCTTTGCTGACAATAGTTTGATATTTTCATGTCATCGAAGGATCTTAAAGCCATCCTAGAGATTCTGAGAGTTTATGAGATGGCGTCTGCTGAAAAGATAATATGGAAAAGTATTCTATCCTTTTCACTCGTAATAACTGAAGATCAATGATAGAGATGATACTCCAAAGGAGCATCATTCCTCGCTTTGGCATACTTGGAGAAGTATTTAGCCCTTCCCGTGATGATGGCTCTGGCTAAGTATCAGACCTTTCAATCACTGAAGGAGAGAATATGGAAAAGAGTGCGGGGACGGAAGGAGTGCTTACCCTTGTCACATTGAAAAGAGACTTTCGAAAGCAGTGATGGAGGTATTACCAACATATCTGATGAGCTGCTTCCATTTGCCTATTACTTTAAGAAGCGATGATGGCTAGATTTTTGGTGGGTTTCAAGATATGATAATAGGAAAATCCACTGGGTAGCATGGGACAAACTCTGCTGGCCCAAATCCAATGGTGGATTGGACTTCAGAAATCTTCGAACTTTTAACACAAATATGCTTGCAAAGATGGGGTGGAGGCTGTTAAGTGTTAACCAGACTGGAATGTTTAATGGCAAGGTTAACGAAAGCAAAATACTTTCTAAACGAGGAATTCATGCAAGCTAAGATGGGATTGAACCCATATATGTGGGGCTGCATACTTGCCGGCAGAGAAGTTCTGAAGACAGGACTCGTATATAGAGTGGGAGGAGGCTCCAAGATATGAGTGTGGCAGGATCCTCGGGTTTCTACAATAGGAGCAAAAAGGCTTCAAGGACCAGCAAACATCTCACATGGTATACAAACGGCCAATCAGCTCATTAGAGTTGAAGAAAATGAAAGAATATGGAAGGGAGATGTTTTTAATGATTTTCTTTTTACCCTGCGATATAGATCCCTCTAAGTATTCATCATGGGCCTGAAGATAATTGGCTACCTGACTTGAAAGGAAAAATTACAATAAAAGGTGCACACATAGTCGCATGGAAAGCTTATCTATAAGAGGAGCTAAGTAAAAGTCCAGAGTGCAGAGAGCTGTATACAAGTCTGGAGAAATGGAGTACCTTATGGAAAAGAATATGGAGAGCGAAGATTCTGCCCAGAGTTTGTATCTTTACCTGGAGAGCCTGCAGAAATATATTACCTACCCAACAGGCTGCTTAGAGAAGGTGTACAAACTGAAAATATGTGCCATCTTTGCAGAAGTCTATCACTTATCCTCCTGGAATGCCCTTATACCAGGCGTGTGCTACTTGACCACTCAAGTTCAAAGGTCAGAGAGAACACTGCTTCTAATTGGCAGCAACAGGTAGATGGTCTTTTCAATGTATTGGATGAACAGGGAAGAAAGAGAATGTAATCATGTATGATTTGGTATTAAATTTGGTACCAAAGAAATAAAGTATGGAAGGGTAATGCAATTCAGGCACCTGGGAGGACTCTACATGATCCGGTAAGCAACCAAAATGCTTACAAAGATGCTAAGATTGACCCCAGGCTGGTAAGCTTCTCCTACACAAACGATATACGATGGAGAAAACCAATGAGGGGTTTCTGGAAAGTGGGTGTGGATTATGCTGAAGATGAGAGTAGAGAAGTTGCGAGGTATGGTTATAAGAGACTTGTAAGGCTGCTTTATAACAGGTGAATCCAGCAAGACTTACGGCAAGGGAGCCCCGATTGTTGATAAGTGATAGCTATAAGAATGGGCCTCCAATTAGCAGGACAATTGGTTGCATAAATGTGCATATTAAGAGTTTTTCATTATAGGCAAGTCGAGCACTGGAAAGTTATAAAGAGGACAGGTCTTTATAAGGAATTATTCTGACACATTTTTACTCTGGCTGCTCAATTTGACAGTTTATCCATAGCCATACTCCACCACACAGCAACCAGTCTGCAGATACCATTGCTTGTTATGCAAAAAGTCATGGTAGCAGTTACTGGTTGGATATAACACCTCTTTTTCTGTCCTCAATTGTACAGTTTGATGTGAATTGTCAATGAAGTTCTTATACGTTACAATAAAAAAAATTCCAACTGTGGAAATGGAATCTGCATCACCAAGAACTCACGAATTCTTGGATTCTCCAGTTTCCCTGAATACAAAGGTCTTATCATCTTAAGAAATTGACAGAACTTAGTTATTACTTTTAAACATTCAATAATTTTTACGCATCAGATTGCAACGTAAAACTTTGTCGGACTTAACATGGATTCTACAAAAAAAAACAAAGAATCCATGTAGCTGACCCCATCTAGTATGGGAAAAGGCTTAGTTGTAGTTGTAGTTGTAGTAGATTTCAACGATTCAAGAATCAATATCCTTGCAGCGTGCTACTGGAAAACTTCGGATGTCATTGCCCAACCAATGTTGACCCATTTGGATCAAATGCCTAAATTCAGAAACTCGTTACTATATCATATTTTGGTCCTGTTGTACGAATGCAAAAGCTATCCAATTGTTCTATTCAATATCGTTGTTTTTTGTATTTATTAGTTAAACTTGTTCAAGAGAGAGGTCTGTGTTTCAAATATCTTCTTCATGAACTTTGGTCACTGATTTTTCATTATTCTAAGAGTACAATTTTCCACTATCATAATGATTTTAGATACAGTTGATGTCTTTTGACTGCCATGTTTGATGTGGTGCCTCAGTAATGTACGTGGTGGACCTCAAAAGGACTAGTTACTTTCAGAAGTGCTATGATCCTGAGTGTCGAGGTCAGTATTTGACGTACCTTTGCTTCTTAACTTTTCAAGATGTAAATTTCTTCTATGTTGTGTATTCTGATTTAATTGGGAATTGACAATCATCAGGTTATCGTTCTTCTATGCGACAAATACCTCATGAAGTCATTCCCACAAGTCTTGTAAGCTCCAACGTGGTAGAAAGTGGTGCAACAAAGGAAACTATCAATGTTGATTTCAATTTACGACTTGATGAAAGTGGAAAAGATAACAGGTGTTCATCCATCCCGAAGACTGACAGCATTAAAAGGGATTCTGGATGGTGGCAAGAAGTCATTCGGAAGGTTGATGACGTCGAAAGTTCAAGGAAGATTCTTGATTTTGGCGATCTGGTTAGTGTCCATTGAATTGCCTTCAGTGGCTTCTTTTATCATAATTCGATACATCCCTTGATAATTACGATGAAACTTTTCAGCATGTTTTGGTGACCTCTTGCCGGAGCGTGTGTGTCATTGGCCACCTTTTACTTGTTAATTACGATGAAACTTATCATAATTCGATACATCCCTTAATTTGATACGAACCTTAAGCCAAACAATGTGAACAAGCCCTCTACTCGTACCAAGGTGGATTGACTCTGTGGATTTTTTTTCTTTTGGAAGGCATGCCGGGTTAGGCAGACTCCTACCAGTTATATTCATAACAAAAACTGCATCCTTACTCACACCAGGTGGGTTCGGCTAGAGAGGTTACCAATTCCAATACCATTTTCACTCATGCGTGCATAATTTTGGAATTTGGATGGGATATGGTACTTTCATGGTGGAAACATTGCACTTCTAGACTCATAAGTTTTGCGCTGGCTGTTACCCCTACTTAACGCAACCCTCATTTATCCAGGCTTCAGAGGAGTCTTGCTGGAGGAGTCGTGGAAAGGTGATCCCCTTATTTCGTCTGATCTTAATTTCAAGTATATGACTCTAAAACTAGATCAGCAGTATCTCGCTTTTCTCGATTGGAAATAGATAAAAACGCATTTTATAGAAGACTGAGTATACTCTAGGGACTGAACACTCACTGAGTCATCATCCTTCTGTTATGGCTTCACCTTTCAACGACCACCACTATAGATTCTTAATCACCATTGAGCTTGATCCTCTGTCACACTCATACCTGCATTTAACTCCAATTCACAGTTAGAATGATTATATATAGTTTTCTTCTCATACTTTTGAGGTCTTCGTATGCTTGTGTTTTAGTATTCACTATCTAACTTTTCGCGTCCATCTTAAACGGTGCTCTCTTTTGCCTTGCACTATTATTAGTTGGATGTGATCTGATGGATGGTTAGCTTCTCTTCAAGTGCAGGACGTCGATGGATTTGATGAAAGTGCCTAATTGAGAATTGAGAAGAAATGCAGCTTTCTCACGTAGCAATACCGGAGCGATCTCCCATTGTTATTGCCTTCTTGTGCCCGAACTAGGAGATGCAATGGATGGTGAAGCATAAAGTTGGATAGCCTAGCAAGGTGTTCTGTATGCGCTTCTCTCTGTCTCTCTCTCTCTGTGTGTGTGTGGGTGGGTGTGTGGCGCACACGCACAGTTCAACTAAAGTTCTATTTGATTTTTTCTCTCAGTTTAGGATATACCCATCCCGCACCACTCTGGATCAGTCCCTAGATTCTATTTGGAAGTGCAACGTCGAATTAAAGATCCAAGGCAAGACTTTATTAAAAGGTGAGGGGGGGTTGAAGTAACTCACACTTAAGTGCGGAGCGGATTCAGGTGGGTGCAAGCTCATTCCGTTGCCATCCGTAATATGGATTTCGTACCCTTTTTCTTTGTACAGCGAGGGGTAAACTATAACCGGTTTTGAGCATCCAAATGAAACGGGTTCTAGTCGAATCGTCGATATTGGGCTGTCAAATAAAACGTGTCCTAATTTGAATCCCTATTAGTCGGTTAATAGGCCCTAGCCGTGGTGGAAGGGCCGTTCAGACTTTTAACAATGCCGGGATTCTCTATTCTGGACGCTGGGAGATCTATCGGAAAGGGGACAAGGCATTCGAACGTTTATCTTCATTTGACTGCCCCTCTTAAAAAAATATACCACCAATTAAGAGCCAAAAGAGTCTTTTCTTGTGCTTTCTCTTATCATTGTGTGTGCGCGCGCATTACGAATGTTTAAATTGCATGGTACTGAAATGTTTTCATGATTTGTTTGATGGTGGAGATTTAAATTAAAAGTATTATTGTATTTTTCTATTTTACATTTAATATACTATATGAGCTGTCTTTTATGAGCTGGAAATGTTGCTATAAATGATAGAATTTTGGCTGTTTTGGGTGGCTGTGCGTGGTTCCACTATGACATGTAGTGTCCTCCTTCTTATGAGACACTATAGTGTCTTAGGTTATGTGTTTTGGGGCGACAATTTGGATATGGGTCGGTTATGAATAAACCCGTAGTATAATAACAGAAATTCTTAATCGGATCCTAAGAGACCCAAACATATCTAGATTGAATTTTAAGCCTTTTGGGGACCGTTTTGAAGTTTGATTTTGACGTGATTTGAATTGTTGGGTCTGTATTCAAATGTAGAATATTAGTGTTATATTTTAATAATGTTTTAGAGACTAAATTAAGGTGATCTAAAGAGAGCATTGTAAGATTTGAATATGTATAAAAACAACAGATAGGTGGATATGTTCTTTTTTCATATACATGATAAAGATAATTTACTTGTATTAGATGATAAATGACATTAAATATTTGTTAATGCTTTGAAATGATAAAATATAAGTTGGTTTTTATTGGATGTGATTGGGAATGGGAATTGCTTTCTAATGGATATTGATGCATTACATGAGTATGCTCGAGTGCAAGTGAACATTTTTGGATATGCGTTCACTTTCTTCACACTGGTACAGAACGTTGTTGAATGGTGGAGGGTCGTATCCGCTAGTGTTAACTTGTGGGTCTCAGTGGGTGTGGGTGAACCATTAGTCGGTATGGATCCGTAATTCGTAATACCAATTGTCATAACGTATTGTGTCGTCAGGACACAAAGGTTACAAGTTTTTAGATGGACATGTCAGGTGATTCTAACCCATTAACTACTTCATTGGTCATGCATGCTCACATGTAGCTTATGCTTAGCAGTTTGTGTCATGCTTTATTGTACGTCTAGGTTGGAGACATATTGAACAATGGTAACGAGAGTAGAGAGTATTTTAAAAAGCAATGGTTTTAGATACTAAATTTAAATGTAAGATTTTGATACTTTAAAATGAAAGTATGATATATACTGTTGTGGATGTGTTCTAGGTGATAAGATACGGTTTTGAGTTTGTTTATATAATGTATAAAAGTATGGCCTTACTTGTTTCCGTTTGCTCTATAGATCCAAGAGATAGGACTTAATGCATTATTTTATAGTTTGTTAAGGTTTGGGACCTGATTAGACTATGTGATAGCTATCAAAGGTTACACATTGGGATAAGAGAAGGGATTTAATGTCTCCTATAGTGTGGTTATGGTTAGACATGGTAGTGGTCTTAATATTGAAATTAAATTGTATTATTAAGATTATTAATATGTGCTAGATTTTATATATATATATATATATATATATATATATATATATATATATATATATATATATATGTTTCAACTCATAATGTTTATTTAAACTATGATATAGATTTATCTTATTATTTATGATTTGAAACATACATGTTATTGTACTCATAATTGTAAAGAGATTACATCAATCTACGAGAATGATTTTTGTACTAATAATTTATTATATTACATGATTCAACAGAGGTGTTGAAAGGAACGTGGAGGTGATACTTGTAGTACAACAGCTAGTGATCATATTTTGTTAATTATTTATAAATAGTTTTACTATTTTTATCATACCAATACATTTACTTAAATTTTGATTGTAAATAAATAAATGTAAGTTGATTACATTTTAAATTGTATGAGTTATTCCACTATTGAATTTTCAACCTTTTATAAAATTTGGGACTGTTTGCTCGACATTCAATTCCCTAATTGCCACGTCCAAGACTACATGATAGGGAACTAAGCAATCGGACATATCTATCCAATATCCAGAAGTTGATTGTTGAGATATGGTTGTAGGGAACTAAATACTATCAGTTTAATAATCTGTTTTAATTTAGATAACCTTAGATTTGGTTTTAGTCTTTGATTGGACTTGGTCTCAAATCCAACTTTAAACAGAATACTAAAGTTATCATGCTGACCTCTTGCAAGCAGGAGTTTTTTTTTATAAAGGTGTCCTAAATTCATTTGTAAAGTATATTTACTTTCTCAGATGTCCTCAATACATGTGTTAAATATATATTTTTTCTTCGTAAACTATACTTACTTTCTGTATAAATTCAAACTCTTACATGCTGAGCAGCTTGCAAAGTTTTTTGGGGGGATTTTTTCTGTTGAAGTTGTAGCTTTGTTGTCACTTCTCTTGTCCGCTACTCAAGTGACAATCCAGAGGTTCGTTAATGGATGTTCGTCTGAGAAATACTCGCTATATGTAGATGCAAAGTTTCCAAGCCATGTGCAGTTTTTCAACCGTACAAAGTAATGGAGTACCCATAGATTCATATGGGTGGGTGCATCCAAGCACATATGGTATAGCGCAACTACGACCCTCGAATCACAACTGTCTTTCTGCAGTCCATGAGTTATTTCATCGACGCCACAACTTGTTTGTGACTCACGTCTTCCTCTTCTTGCACCTGATCGAAGAAGAAAGACAGCGCAATATCTGAAACATCGGATCGTCAAGGAGATAAATTATTATTTCAGTGCAGAGAATCTTAGAACAGATACCAATATGTGGTCTAGAATGGATAAGGCAGGCTGGATTCTGATAAGCATTATTGCTGGTTTTCGGTGAGTGAAGGCGATGTTGAAGTGGTGGTGGATGCTCTGAAGCTGCCTTCTATCGTGGAACTGAAGGGCGATATGATGAGGAAAAGAAAAGACTGGGACAAGTTCCTTGGTTCCATAAATGAGTAATTGGGATACAAGCCCTCGTCCTGCTATCCGTTATCACTGCCAACCTACTACCACAATGCTTGAAAAGAAGATTTAAGCTTTTTCTTTCTTAATGTGTTACCCCGTTTAAATGAAGACAGTTTGGTTGAATGTGAAGTTCTACGTTTGTAACATCCTGTCATGGAGCTTGCTTTTGGATTCAATAACCGGTTTGGTTATTAGAGCTCATGATTATCTGCTCCAATTTTTGAAATATGGCATATTGATTTTGTTACATTAGACTTTCAGTCCCCAAATGCCCCAGGTATGTTGTGTGACTGGCCCATGCGACCATAATTGAACGAAAATAGATCTAGTGGAATCATATTGAATATTTGATGATACACTCCGTCCCTTGCTAAAATACCCATCCTTATTTTACCAACCACATATACTTACTTATATGGATATAAATCTTGACAAGTTGCTAAGTTTATATAATGAGTTTTATAACTTCTTATACATATAAAATAAGGATTGGGGATCCAAATAATCTGATTGCA
Source organism: Brasenia schreberi (assembly GCA_036023115.1). NCBI lineage: Eukaryota > Viridiplantae > Streptophyta > Magnoliopsida > Nymphaeales > Cabombaceae > Brasenia > Brasenia schreberi. The sequence continues at coordinate 3,800,101 of JAYKKT010000040.1, forward strand.
TGAACATATTGTATTTAGTAAAAAACTTAAATAAATAGGACGGACCATGGTTCAGAACCAAACCAAACTGGAACCAACGGTGATTCAGTTCTCTAAAAGTTGACTGACGATTCTAGAACTGAACCATGAATACTCCTATTGCGAGTAGTGCTTTTGACACAAACTCTGATCAGCTAGGTAAATTCAGATGTTTCCTGGTAGACAAGCTTTTCAAGAGGCAGAGGGAAATACCAAACCAAGTGAAGCGTGGGTAGACCCCCAAAATTTTTAGGCCTCAAATTTTAACGACACTTCGGCCTTTGAATATTTTGTACAATACTTAATATGGCTCGTTTGTCTTTCTACAACGGCAAAGGCACTCCATAGAGTTGAGTTTTTTTTTTCAAGAGAAAGACGAACACACATTCATGCATGCATCTGTTAGAAGTCGAACTCCCCACCAACAGTAACGACATCAGAGCACTCTATCATTCATCTAAGGTGCCAGTTGAGTTTATAGAGTCAAGAACTCTGCCACCTGGGATTCGGATAACAATTCGGTTCAGTTTGGATTTGAAATATTCAGATTTAGGTTAAGGTTTGAGATGGGGTAGAGAAGTCGAGGACATGACACAATCAGTTATCAGTTCACAGCATCTCTGCCAAAGTGGCTGGTTTCAGATTGGATCCGGATCCTGGTTCAGGCCTGATAAGCTCAAACTTGAAGTGGATACGGATCTGGTTCAATAGATTGGGTTCTCTTGTCGTAGAATCTGGTTCAATAGATTGGGTACTCTTGTCGTAGATTCGGTGCTCTCTCTCTCTCCCTCTCTCTCTCTCTCTCTCTCTCTCTCTTATGGCGGCGATTTGTTCGTAGCCTATCCTTTGCTTCTCTACAATTTCGGCGGAAGAATTGAGGCTGAGAAAAAGCTTGGAGGAAAGAGTGACCTTGGCGTACCGCTTCCCTTCCAAGTAGGCAACAGATTCGATCTTCACAGGTTGGAGCCCGCCCTGCCGTTGATAATGGGAGGGATTAATGTCCCTCATGATAGAGGATGTGAAGCTCATTCCGACGGTAAGTTCTCTTGCTCTTTAACCCTTTGGAATTCGTCGTTGTTTCACCGAGATTCTGTCATGAAATCTGTTTCTAATTTTTGGATACTTATTTCATGTTTCCTATTGTTCATTCTCGAGAAAAGAGGTAGGATTTTGTCTATTATACATTTAATGATCAGGTCGTGAATGATAGTTCTTTTCTTCTTACCAGACTAGTCCTTAAATTTTTTTTGCGTGGTCATTCACCAGTTTCTGTATTTGTTGAGTAAATTGCACGGAAGCGACTGTGGGAGTATTCCAGTAGCCATTTATACCACTAATGCAAATCTTATTTCAATGAACTTCATGCGAATTTTTAATTCAGTGAATTAGCTAATGACTATTATCATATTTCTGTCAATGTTTTCACCCTTCTATATATTTGAGTTTCGCTATTGATGCAAATCATAAAGGTTTCAGTACAACTATCTCAAGTCGAAATACCAATTACAGGGGATGTGCTACTGAACTGTGTCGTTGATGCAATTTTGGGAGCTCTGAGACTTCCAGACATTGGTAAGATCTTCCCTGATACTGCAGCATCGTCTGTCTTTGTAAAAGAAGCTGTATGTCTCTATATCCACATCCCTGCATCTCCTTTAGGATATCATGACCAAAATTAAATTTTGTTTTATCGAGTTATGAGTGTGGATTCATATTCTATGGTCTTTTACCTGCTTGTTTTTATCATATAGTTATGTCATGGGTTGGTAAGTTCAATATTTAGTTTGCTTCATTTAGTGACATGTCTTGGAACGGCTTTAGCTAAGGTATTATAGTTTGAGCTAGTTTAGAATCAGAAAAAACTGGTTTTTCAGAATGCCATGCTTTGATCTGTTTAGCTTTATTGTTGTACTTGTTCACGTATATTATGTATGCATGAATTACATTCAGCTACGGTCTTTCCCAAGCAGGATTCACAGTCATTTAATAATTCAATTTTCTTTGTATATAATTTGCTCTGAGATATGCTTATGATAGATCACTACTGGTCGGGTAACACTTATTGTGCGTGAATGTAAACGTTGAAGTACTCATTCCTGTAATCTATAAGCATTTGTTCCTCTTTGATGTAATGCTTTGAGTATTCTTAAAGATTTTCTATGCTGTTTCTTCCTCCAATTTTCTGAAAATATGGTACGTTGAATATATCGAAGAAAAGAACATGAACAATAAATTAGTATTGGTTTCAAAGGTATCAATGGCATACAACAGGAGAGCCAAGTCATGCAGTGTTGAAGGACTACCAGAAGCAGCTTCCGACGTGCAGGATCAGAAGTCTCCCTAACCAATACGTTCGTTTAGCTTTGTTAATATGTAACACATTGTAGTCTACTTTGTTAACTATATTCATTTCTTTAAAATCATCTGTAACTACAGATTTTGATAGTAACCAGTGCTTTAACTCGCCATGAAGCAAATACGTATTGAGAGCCCTACTATTCTGTGAGATTGCAAAGCAGGTGAGGACTTCAAGGCAATAGGAAAACTATCAAGTTTTGATTAAAAATCACGATACCACCAATATGAATTATATGAAGTGGATGGATCCTCTACTTTGACAAGGAGGCAGGTTTTCTGTTGCTCGTCCAGGATTAATGGGCTGTTCTTTTTATCTATCTGTTTTTCCTTTTTTCCCTTTCTATTGTGATCTGTCATGTATTGCATGATGTTTCAGGTCAGGCTCATGGCTGAGGCAGGTTACGAACTTGGAAACCTGGATGCCGCCTTGATCCAGCAGAGACCAAAACTGAGCCCACACAAAGAAGCTATCCGGTTCCACTTGTGCGAGCTGCTTGGGGCAGACCCATCTGTCGTCAACCTCAGGTAAAAACTCCTGACAGTTGACAGCCTTGGCGAGAATGGGAGCATTGCTGCTCACACTGGTTCTCTCCTTATGAGAGTAATCTGCATTAGATTCAGGTTTCCGCTCTGCGGCTGAAAACTCAACTCATTCCCACCATTCAGCTCTTGCGCCATCTTGGTGATGACTTAAATGGTTACATGTTTATAGATTCATGTTGCGAGGCATTGTTTGGTTTGTTTTAGCCATGTAATGGATATTTGGAATACAAATATACGAATAGAGATAAAATGTTCTGTCACTTGTAAGCAGCTATATGAGCGGATTGGAGTTGATTTGGAGCCTCTGGTGAACAAGAAACCCATGTATGATATTGATGTACGCCTAATCGCATGCATCGTTATAGGTGCGGTCAAGATTTTTATATGTTGCACTTATGGTGTTATTTTCAAAAGAAACATGTTAAATTGAAACGTCATGTTGCATTCATCTCATGTTTTCCATATTATAAGTTCTCCTTTTTTCTTATATATATGGAGAGAGACTGAGAAGTAGTTGTAAATGTATATTGTCAATGCATATTATCTTTCGTTCATAATCTTGCAAGCATCTCTATCATTCAATTTTTGAGATCAATGACTAAGATTTCAATTAAAAAGTAAAACAATATCTTTGACATTTGTATGTTGTATTAAATGCTTTTTATTTTAGCACTTTACCTATTATTTTTAAAGGTCGAATTGTGAAAATGTTTATATTATGTATTTAGAACTACTTAAGTGTGTATATATATATATATATATATATATATATATATATATATATATATATATATGTGTGTGTGTGTGTGTGTGTGTGTGTGTGTGTGTGTGTGTTTTATTATGTCAGCTTTTGACACTGATATTAAGCGGTCTCTATCTTTCTCTTACTTTTTACCCGTGACTCGAACTAAAATGTAAGAGAGACTTTTCTTTTTGTTTGTCAAGATAGGGATAGGCAGACCCTTACCAGAGTATTGAACTGTTGAGCTTTCACTTCCATCCCTCTAGCAAAGAGATCCCATCTGTTCTTGGAAGGTATTTTGGTAAAAACAAGGGCATGAGGCGTGTTCATCCAGAGGTCTGCCTACAGTTCGACAATCTAGAAGAAGAAAATAATAATAAAGTTACACTAATTCTTCTTCTTTGGGTGTTAAGTTCAGTTACACTACAAAGATTGTCAAGGTATATTAATGAGTATCCGGGCATCCATTGATGTGCGATTGAATTCACGTAAGTTTAGATCTATCGAAATCCTGAAATGTCTTCTACCTTAACCAACCTTTTTATTTCCGCATTGGCTACCGTCAAGTAGAAGGTGCAACACGAGGACTTCCTAAGAGGTCGCTCGCTCGCCCTAACAATGTTAATTCCTGAGACGGTTTCAAACTTCAAAGCTTCAGTTGATTCATGCTTGAAGATTATATTCTCACTATTCAATCCAACGAAGTTTAATGTTGGCTAGAACACAAGCAACAGTTCACCTGGCTAAGGGTCAACTCACAAGTTCAAAGGTCGAGAGTTCAATACCCTGGGCGTGTCTGGCTTCGGCCTCCCCATTGAACCAAAGAAAAAAGAAAAAGATAGTGTTGCCTGTCTGCTACCCAACACAGCCCTTTCATTATCCAGTGATGAGGCTGGCTAGTAAGGGTATACTCGCACGATAGGCAGGGTTCTCCATGACTCGGTGTATTAAAATTTAAAAATGGCAAAAAGCTCGAGAGGTACTATGGCCTTGCCGACATTGCTGTGTGCCTTTTCATTTGAAAAAAATTAATTGGTGCGTCGTATTCACATAATTGCGTTGATTGTTGGAAAAAACCATGTGAATAATCACTGAGAACATTTCGTATCATAGTGAGCCTGATAAGTTTTCTTTTCCTTTGAAAAAAATTAGTTGGTGCATCGTATTCACAAAATTACATTGTTTGTTGGAAGAATCCATGTGAATAATCAGGTCATATCATAGTGAGTCTAATAAGTTTTAAAAATAGCACTGTCCCATGCGTCTACGTTTAAATTTGAGTTTCACACTAGTCGTTGGCTATCCAACGTAATCTCTTTCTTAACAATTTTGTGCTTGGGACTGGCAACAATGGAGTTAATTTTGATCGATATTGTTAATTTCCACCCTTGGTCATCTATAGGAAGTATGCAGCACAGAGTAATAGCTGAACCTGGTTTAGGGACCAACTCATAAGTTGATGCTCATGCGTTGGATATCCTGGCGTGCATCTCTTGTACTCGGGAAAAGAAAAAAAGAGAGAACGTATGCACATGTATACACTCTTATTACAGTATTACAAACAGTATCACATGTAAAAAAATAAACTAATATGGATTTTTGGTTATATCTGAAACTTTTTTATTTCCACAAAGAAGAAGCATGCACATGTCCTCTTCATTCCCAGTTGCTGTCGTCGCAGTTTGGACATCCCTCCTGTGCAATGTCATGAATCTGAATACCGGAATTGTATATTGATCCAGGCCTCCAATCTGCCGGAAGGACATTCCGGTCTGCCCAGATCCATTTTCCATCATAGCCAGCAGTCACGACAAACCGGAATTGCAAAGGCCCCGGAGAAACACGGCTTGCTTCCCATACTGCTCCACTACTCCTTGTCATGAAACTCCAATTAGGACATCCCAACTGCAACAAGAAAAGAAAAGGACAATATGATAAACAAAATAATTATGGTTGAACTTCTACTTCTCAATCCAAAAGCGAAAATTCCAGCACACAAACCCAAACACACACACATACAGAGAGAGAGAGAGGTGCCTGAGCAATATCAACGGTGACGATGTCAGTTTGACCACCTTGAAATAAGAACTTGACAGATAGATGATGTGGGTATTGACTGCTCTCTTCTACTCTTACACTTAGATTCCGATTTGCATAATCACACGGTATCATATGCACAAGTACATGGTGCTCACTGTTAAACCTCTGTATTTAGTATATCTACACCGATGATTACAAGCATCAAGGGAAAATCCAACTCAATATGCATCTACAATTGAGAAAATATTGTCTACAGGATTTAACTGAATCATAAAAATGGGAAATCAGAAAAAATTCAATGTTCATGTACCTCTTGTACTCGGCTCTGGCAACTCCTAGCTTCTTTAGAGCGATTCTTCTTCCTGGTAAACTCATCGCCATGAATGCATCATTGCTTAAAACCCAATCAGTCTTATTGTTAGAACTATGGTCTGTTAACACCACCTTCGCCCCTTGCGTGCTGCATAACCTCGGGTTCTTGCACCTTATTTGCCCGTTTCACAAGATACCAAGTTAGCTGCAAAACCTTTTGAATTAGCGAGTTTCATTTGCTTTATAAGAAAGAGAAGGTAAACTCTCTGATTTCTCGCTTCTGTCTTTCATGTTTCAGCTGGTTCTGGCAGGGATAATTCAAAATTCTTTGTGTTTACAAACCTTGGATCATAGCCACCATGGACAATACAACTTTCTTGAGGAATCATATACAGCCTTCTTAAAAGACAATATAACGATTTAAGGCAGGATCCAATCCTTCATTATGGGACAGCATATTTTTGCTTCAACCAAAAGACAAGGGTAATGAATACCTGGAAGCATCCGCCACAGCCAATTTCTTGCATGAACAACTTGGAAGTAGCTGCTCCCACATACCCTCCGTTGAAACCAAAAGCTAGGGATCCATACTCACAAGCCGCAACTGATAATCGAGAAACGTGAACCAAACCAGAAAAGCTTCAGAGACGAAGATGAGCAACCAGAGGAAATTATCAATCGAAGAAACCGATAAAACCATGAAGATGAACATAAAAACCTGAGAGACCAGAAGGGGAGGAATAATAAACAGTAAGTGAAGTATGAAGGCAACGAACACAAGCCATCGATGAAGAACACAGGAATAGGAATATCCAAACTAGAACTAGGAATCCCATGATTGTGATTCTCACAGATGAAGGATCCTAATGAACCAGGGACTCAGAGTTTCCTCCTTTCTCTTCTTAAAGGAATTTGACCGACAGTGGCAGTGGGCTACAGATAGTCAAAATGTCTGGTGGGGATTTTCCTTTTCGAAATACCAGGATTTTTCATCAAAATTCTTGAAGAAGAAGCTCGGAAAGAAAATTGAAGGAAAGAGTCGAACATTGAGAAGATGGGACACGAAGATTGGCGGGTGATTATTATTATGGATATGGTTGTCCCTATAGACAAGTCAGCGCCTAATTGGGATTTGGAAAACATTGAGTGCTCTCCTGACGTGTATGTTTATGAGCATATAGGAAATTCCATCTGTGCTGCATCCCAATCCACAAAGGGCCGTTCTTCTTTATCGGGGTGATCCTATTATCTTCCGGTTATGTGATCTAGCCCAGCTTAGACAAATCTGAGCCGTCCCTCTCAGGAACCGGTTGCCGTGTTATGCTCTGGTGGTTACCAGCCTTTATGATCTAATAGAAGCCATTGATGGAGATCCAGACTATAACTGGCTGGATGAGCTTTTTGACCAACTTTTTGTTTTGGGGGAGATGAGAATCGAACTCATTACGTAAGTACTGTGACTGGAGACGCCTGCCATGTGAGCTAACCCTCTGATTGCACCAATTTTGATCTTCTTGATACAATGATAAGTAGCAATTGAGGGTAAGCTTAAAGCGTTTCAGGGCCCCAGCCAAGCTGAAGCCCACGAAGGTTTAAATGCTAAATGAGTCGAACATGATTCCGGCGGATAAAAACGATGTAGAAAAAGTTGGATTTCAATTGGACCTGAGCAGTACTGAGATGGAGATCTTATGTTAAACAGGGGTACAGTCTTTTCGGTCAAGAGGAATACGAAGTCCCATTCTTGAGGTGGACTTGAAGGTGGCTTATTCACTCGCAATTGACCGTGGGTCATGTGCCTCCCATTGCCACCATGTTGGTAGATGCCATCAGATTCGGGATTGGCAAGTGAGGTCCGATTCTAGAGAAGGGGACATGCTTAAGAATTGGTTAGAGCCTTTGCTTTTCTTTTTCATCAAAAATACGAACTTTATTTATAGAAAAGAAGAAACGCTGAATGCTTCTTAGAGCATCATGCAGTGAAAGTAAGGGATCTCTCAGCAAACGTAACTGGGTGGTGTTCATCTCCGTGGGCACCCAAGACACTTGGTAAGAATTCAAAATTCCGTCAACTGGAATAGTGTTTCCTCCCTCTTAGTGAGTCTGTCACCGCCTATACACAAAATCCACTCTCAGGATTTTGTATAGTCAACTTCAGGTTTGAGTCGAAGCCATCGATATCACACATCTTCCCTGTTTTCATATTTGGATGCTTTTAAACTAACATCAGAATTCAAAAACTATGGACAACATGGAACCAATGGGTCCAACCAAAGCATACCTAACTAAATCTTCACAATATATATATATATATATATATATATATATATATATATATATATATATATATATATATATAGAGAGAGAGAGAGAGAGAGAGAGAGAGAGAGAGAGAGAGAGAGAGAGAGAAGCAAAAGCAAGCTTTCTTTCTCGCTAATTGCCGTCATTGGATTCACATTCACCATTGTGCTCTATCTTGTGTCATATTAGCACCTAGTGTTTGACAAGCACGATCATTTTGTAAATTTTTTGAAGCATTTTTTATGGTCTTCTTCTTTTCCTCCCTCTTTCAAAGGTTTTGCAATTTCTCTCCATTTCATCCAGGTCAGGGTCCATCTCAGTCCAATCCAAAACCATTAGTAATATTGGGCCCAGAAATCTAACCCCAAATGAAGGAATCCATTAACCACAACGTTGAACAGGACCAGCGCTAATAGGTCTGAGCCGCTAGAATATCCCTTTTTGGGGAATGAGACTATGTGTCCGAATCATTCTAAGAGTTGACCCATTTTTACTAATATCACCAGTATTTAAAATATTTGCCTTATTTTTACATGTTTATAAATAAATTCAAATAAATCTCAATTATTCATATTGAATAGTGAATAATTGAAATTTTAATTAAAAAACAAAAAGTATACATGTATATATATATATATATATATATATATATTTTATGTATAATTTGTTTAACGAATGATTATGATTTGTTGTTTGAATTTACTAGTACTTTAGTGTCATCTTTCTTTCTCTCTCTCTAAATTCAAATTTCAAGATTATTAAACAAGTTTTTACCCGATTACGGAAACTCCCCATTTCTGACTTAAATTCAGATTTCAAAAACAAAAGAAAGACGTCTCCAAATGCATATCACGACGGTGCAGTCAATCGTTGACGGGAAAGGGAAAAAAAATCGTATGTCGCGAGAAGAAACGAATCGGCTTTGGATCGCAGATGAAATTTCTCAGTCGAAGTCACGCACAGCAAGACAACAACAGATCATCCAAGTACACGAACAAAATGCGCTTCAAAAGCGACGGAAGACAAGGAATTCGTTCAGACCGATACATTACCCGATACAGGAGTCCTCCTAATCAATGTAGGTTGGTATTCATCATCTCCTCCGTGCATGGTCGCCGCATCCAGAGAAAGGGGTGCGGGGTGTGGGTACTACAGTTGATTGGGGAGGGCAACGCGCGTTGGGCTGTTTAGAACCTCTTATATAATCGATGAACAGCACCGTCCGATAGGATCTGATCGGACGATCCGGATCGAGTGCGACGCGAAATTGAAACTAATTTCATTTCAAATCGAACTTAACACGGTGACGCGTGAAATTAACTTCAAATTGTTGCAGTTGCATGTTTTAAGGGGCCGATAATAACGGTTCCTATCTTTATATGGCCTGTCCCGATCCAACTATTCTGAATTTAGCGTAGGAAATCAAATGAGAAAAATTGGACACCACCGTTTCTCTTGAGTTTTGGATCCAAACTACCTCAAAGCATTTCTTCTTTCCTTCCTCTGTCATCTTCTTCTTCTTCATCATGGACTTTCCGAATCTCAATCCTCCCCCAACAGATGATTCGGGTTGCGAGGACACCTTGGTTGTTGCCGTGGGTCAGGCCGTGACAATTATCATCACGTTTCAGGTCGTGCATCTCTTGGTGAGACGACTCGGCCAACCCCGGGTTGTCTCTGAGATTTTGGTAAGCAAAGATTCTCCATACTCTTAAGTTTTCAATCCATAACTTCAAATATTGGCACTCAAAAGTTATTAGATTGGTGACTCTTATGGCTAGAAAAGCAAGAACATGGTTATATCATCCCCTTTTGATTTTCAGCTAGAAAATCATCGACGATGCAAGAAGCCACACCATGGTATCCTGATTTAGATTGCTAAAACATGTTTTCGATCGATGGATCAAATAATTTTGTTGGCTTTCTCATCAAAATGCATTTGTTTTGACAAGAACTGAGACTTACAAGAAAGAGTGAAATGGTCTCTTTTAGTTTATACATTTAATCATGAGAAAATAATTTCCCCTAACTGGCACTTACTAACAAGGGATTATCGTTGAATCGATGTAATTTGGATGAAAACACAACCACCATGCATTAAATCAAGCTATAGACATGTTTGAACCAGAGGGATGGGATGAGAAAAAGGGTCCTAAACGAGATATTCATGACCATGTGTTCTCTTGTATCAGAGAATAGATTCTCTGTATAGTGCAATTGTTTAGTGCCACTTATAACTAAATAATCAAACTAAGGACCCGAACCTTTTGGGTCCGTTGTTTTATCTTTTTTGGTTGCAACGGGAAAGCCAAAGCCTGATGGGCACACTCGGGTACCGAACTCATGACCTTCGACTTGTAAGACAACCCCTTGCCAGGTGAGCTTTGTGTCTTTGTGCAACCTCTTGGCTTCGTTTTAGCTTTTGCCCGTTTGCCTTCTGAGGCATTGGCCTTTGTGCAACCGATTTCGTGCCTTTTAGTTGTGCCCTTTTGCCTTCCATGAAAGACCAAGAATAAACTTTTACATGAAGAGGAACTTTTTCCAGGTGGAGAGCTGCAAATATTTTACTTGAACACCCATAGTGTCTCAACGCAAGTTGAAGCCTACGGCGTTACTTCTAATGTAACTTGCATTAAGTTTGGGTGACTTCAAACTTTAGGGCCTAAATCATATTAATTGAAAATCATTAGCGTAAGTATTAGAACTGTGACCTAAGATTTTGGGACCAAAAGATTATAAGTGTGTTAAAAAATTTAGGGCCTACAGATACTATAATAAGTTTATAATTGTTTATTTCAACTTAGTGGCCTTACCCATGAGCCACCCCTTGTTGACAGAGGTGTGATGGTGTGTGCAGTCGGGTGTGGTGGTAGGTTCGGTGGCAAGCAAGATCTGGCCTCTAGACGGCCTGTTCCAAGGTGAAGGGCAGATGACGGCGCTGCAGGGTGTGTCCATGATTGCCCGCATCTTCTACATGTTCCTCCTGGGCCTGGAGCTGGATCCCCGCTACCTATGGCAGAACAAGTGCAAGTCGTCGCTCATCACCTTCGGTACCCTCTTCTTCTCGGCCATCTTCGGCACTGCATTCTCCTATCTTGGCCAGAGGACCATCCATGGCGAAATGCCACTTTCCCTCTTCACGCTCCTCTTCATCATAATTATCGCCGGCACGAGCGCGCCGACGGTCGCCCGCACTGCGGCCGAGCTCAAGCTCGCGACGTTTGACATCGGCCGGCTTGCCATCACCTCATCCATCCTCAGTGACATCGTCGTGCTCTTATTAATGTCCTTCAAACTCACATCCGGGCAGATAGACGTAGCGGCCAGCACCGGGTTCCTAGGCACGATTATAATGAGCGTGTACTTGGCCGTCTACATTGTGCGTCCAACGCTGAGAAAGTTGGACCGGATCAACCGGCGCGGCGAGGTCACCAATTTGCAGTTCGGCGGCATCGTGACCATTCTGATACTCTTGGCCTTTGTAGAACAGGTTAGTTCGTTCAACGATACGTTCATGGCGTTCATGCTCGGGTTGGTGTTTCCGAAGACGGGGAAGATGGCGAGGTCGGTGATGGGGAGACTGCATGGGTTGGTGCATGAGATACTGTTGCCATTGCTGTTTGCTTATGGGTCTCTTGCAGCAGACATCACGCAGATGGAGGGAGCCAAGGACGTCGAGATGCTCTTCCTTATTGTGGCACTTTCGCTGGCTAGTAAAGTCATCGGATCACTAGCAGCGTGCTGGTTGCTGGGCATACCCTTGATGCAGAGTCTGGTCATGGGCTTCTTGCTCAACGTCAAGGGTCAAGTTGATCTCATCATCCTCTACCAAACCCTCCAGCAAGGGGTAAGATATGTGAACGTCTTATATTCAAAGAGAAAAATACACAAGTTCGCAATTTTACGTAGCTTTGGTTTGGATGATGATAACTTGCCTAACCCCTCCTCCACCGGCCCGGCGACTCACAAGTTGAAAGTCGTGAGTTGTATGCCCGGACATGGATGTGGCTTCGGGCATCCGAAGCAATGGGCAGGTAGGGGACCCGTAACATGAATCTTATCTATTCATCTCTCCCTAACATGAATCTTATTTATATATCTTCAAAATTAGTAGTTGATATTTTCAAGAGAAATAAAAAAAATCAAATGTTTAAGTATATTTAATGAACATGCAAAACGTACTAAAATATTTTTTTACTTTTAAATTTAAATTTGAAACCTTGAAATATGTTTAAGCATGAATTAAGTGATATATATATACATAAAGTGATAAATGGTCAAATTTGTTTGAGCATCAAGTGTATGCATTTAGTATTACATAAAGTGATAAATGCTCAAATTTACTCAAATATCTTTACTTTTTGGTCTTTGAGATTGCCAGTTGACGTCAAAAAATATAACCATTTAACAAGTATATTATATGTGTAGTGCATGATACATACTAGAATATTAAAACAGATCTTTACCATTCAACTTACAAGAGGAATAAATGTAATCTTTATTTTTAAATTCAAATATTAATTATCTACCTTTTAAATTAATTAATCAAGATTTGTTTATATATATTATCATAATTTTATTGATATATATTAAGCAAAAGGTATATATATATATATGTATCTTTTAATTATCAAATTCAAATTTCAACTATTATCATTTAGATGAAGTGTTGATATTTATTTGATATGCTATGTACGAATTGAATTTCTCTCTCTAGTACCAATTTGTCTAGTATTGTTATCCCATATTGAGTCAAAGCAATTCGGGTTGTGGTACAAAATTCCCTGAACCCGGTCAAATCGTCTATTACCCGTCCCCTTGGGGGCCACGCAAGAATTCTTGCCATCCCTACTCCCGCTCTCCATTGTACCAGAAAACAAATATACAACACTGATCCCTTCTTGTTCGCAGAAGTGGGAAGGTCAGCTATACGTTGCAGCGTTGGTAAGTGCCATCATCAACACCATGATAACACCTCCAGTCGTGACGGCCATCGTCCGATACGAGCGCAGGCATGTCACTGGCTACAAGCCAGTCGGCCTCGAGGAGCTCCCGCCGGAGATGGAGTTGCGCATGCTGGCCTGCACCCACAACACCCGCTCGCTCCCGGCCCTCCTGAGCCTCATCGAGGGTACCCGCGGCCCCTTCGGGGTCCCCACGGCCATTTACCTCATGCACCTCATCGAGCTGACCGAAGAGACCTCTGCGTCCCTCTTGCGAGTTAATGAAGAATCCTCCCTCCACCGCGCGCCCTCTCAAGCCGAAACTGTCTCCATTATCGGCGACGAGGACGCCGATTACGATGATACCACGGCTGTCGTCGAGGATCACAGGCAGATGGAGATCACTCTCTACACTTTCCGGCAGGCCACCGGGATAACGGTGCGCCAAGTCAAGGCCATCTCTATGTTTCATAACATGCATGAAGATATATGCAACGGTGCCGACGATCTCCGCGCTTCTGTCATAATTCTGCCTTTCCATAAGTACCAAAGAGTAGACGGTGGCATGGAAACCATTAAGACAGGGCACCGAGATGTCAACTCCAAGGTGATCCAGCACGCCCGGTGCACCGTCGGCATACTCATCGACCGCGGGCTCGGTCAGGTGAACCAGACGATGCCGGAGGTGCTGTACCAAGTTGGGGTTCTGTTTTTCGAAGGTCGTGACGATCGCGAGGCCTTGGCCTATGGCGCGAGGATGTCCGAGCACCCCGGCGTTAGCCTTACAGTAATAAGATTCCGGCCGACCAATGTACATGACTATGAGAAGGCAGTCGAGATTCAGTCAGCGAGGGAGCACCAAGTGCTCACGAAGATTAGTGAGCATGAGAGGGAGAGAGCAGCCGACGAGGCCTACATGTCCATGTTCTACACGCGCTACGTCGTGACTGGAACGGTCACGTACTTGGAGAAGTACGTCGCTAATGGCTCAGAGACGGTGGCGGCACTAGGGGATTTGCGCGGGCTGTATACGTTGCTGTTGGTGGGGAAGGGGCCGAAGGAGATGACGCCGCTGACGAAGGGGATGTCGGACTGGGAGGAGTGCCCGGAGCTCGGGCACATCGGAGACTTGTTGGCATCGTCGGATTTCGGATACCCGGGCTCGGTGCTGGTCATCCAGCAGTCTAAAAGCTCTAACGTTGAAGAACTAGACGATGACTATTTTGCTTGATTGCCTTGAAAGCGAGTTTTGGATGGTGTGCTGATTCTTTGCAGAAATCCTTTCATCAGACATATGATCCTACACTCTCCCATTGAAATGACCGATCTTGGACGGCTGAGATTGAATGTAGGATCATATGTCAAAGAGGTTCTTTTTCAAATATTCGATACGCTGTAACAAGATTTATCTGAAGTGACAGTCTTTCTAGTGGAACTTGGTCCTTCAGTGACTAGTAGATGAACCAACAAATTTGTGTCTGCTGTCACGAGAGGGTCAAGTGCCACCAATACTTTGTCACTGTAGATGAACCATTTTGTGTACAAGGTCATCTGGTATGTGCATTGTCGTCGACCCAAAAGGCTATTCTGCTATATACATTGTCGTCTATGATGAATCCATGGAGGGAATCCGTGGCTGTGTGTTTCCATCCCTTACAGGAGGCGAAGCTAATGGTGCTAGCTAGACAAGGGGAATCAGCGGTAGGTGCAGAGATGGCGGATCATGTAACATTTATTTCTTTTCTACGTTTGCTTAATGTACATTCTTAGCGGCATGTATATAACTTTTCATTCCTCAAACTTGTGGAAGAGATGGAATATAAGGTGTATATATATTTATGATGATAGACTGAATGAGTCATATGAAAACCAAACGAAATGCATTCGTAAAAATTGACATAAATTGATGTGCAGGTTTCAATCTTGATATGCTATATCATGAATTAGCATCTTATATCTTCAAAGAAGTTACAATTGTTTTATGCATTCTACTTTTAAAAAGACAAACCTGCTCTTTGAAATATGATGATTCTCACTCAGGCTGCTGTTGTTTGTGGTGACTCGGTAAGCAATAGATCAATGGTGATGGTAAACTTGATAATGGATTACGTTGCGATGAGATCTATTAGCTTGATACAACTACAACAAGTCCGTTACATAGATTCTTTGTTTTTCACATAGCTCTATCATATGTCATGCTAGCAGTTAACTCAATATAAATTAGATCATTCTTTATTGTTTCTTTCCAATACTTTTGTGGTCGTCTTCTTTCTTTCTATTTAAGAATAAAATCCTGCATAATTGGAGGTGTTGTTGCTGATTCGTCCAGACGCAGCCGATGAAGGAATCAGCATCAAGTTCATAAACCATTTGCGGAGGTGCTCAAAACCTGACAGCTTCCGATTTAAAAAGAAAAGGTAGACAGGAGTACCATATTGCGCAACTTACCGGTAATCAATAATATAAATATCTTAATAACTTAGTTTGCTTCAATTCGTTAAAACCGTCCATATTCCATCATTCATGAATGTTTGCTACATTTTTAATTCATGATTCATCTTCAGAGTGGTGGGCAGAGGTTTACATTTATGATGAGCAGCTATTTTCATAAGTTAGATGAGCAACGCGCTGCGGCATGTGTTTGAAGAAAATATAGCAAGAGCATACACCGAGGACTGAGAAAAATACTTGTATCTGCAGGAGCAGATGATGACAGATGCACTCTGGCAACCTTCAATCTAGCTATTAAATCAGGATTTACAATGACTGATATGGAGACAGATAACAACGATTTCTTTAAGCGTCTAGTTGTAATTCAATGCTATTGGATTCCGAAAGAGAGGAACAATCTCCTCTTGTTATTAGCTTGCATGAGAGCCATTGTTGGTCGTTTGGAATGACAAACCGCTGAATTGTCGACCATCACTGTGATAGTCAATTGCCTGTGAACCACTAGAAGATTAATGATTTTTTAGCACATCTTAAGGAACTCTAATTTTGTAGTGTTTAGAAGCCCCTCTGCCACATGATTTGTCTGTGTGAATATGTATGTATAGGGTCAATCAGATGATTTGTACGAGTGTTTTTTTGCAGTAGAGGTTGTATATCTCTCTCCAGAGCATGCACTCCGGAATCCTTGATGCTCTACTTCATGTTGAACAAATAGAAGAGTATCACATAGAGGAGCATCAAATTGGAACACTCAAAGTACAGTACATTGTCTAGTCTGGTACATGCATATGGTAACATACGAGTCTTTATATGCTGCATGTTGTATACAACACTTAGGCGCATGCATTCCGACACTTCTGTATGTTTTACCTCATGTTGAACAAATGAGAGATGATCATAGAGCAAGAACATCAATGGTAGCATTCAAGGTGCAAGGTGCAGTATATTGATTGTGCTTCGCAGATCATGTGGAAACAGACATACTTGCTTACCTGAATTCATAGGAGCCAGACGGTTTATGAACATTGTTATCACAACCCATAAGATTCTGCTCCAAACTAAAGTGACCAATCAGAGGCCGAGAAACAAGATTTCACTCTGCAGAGATTAACTGTTATAATTAACTCCCCAATAACACCTCTATTCGAAAGGATCTGGCCAACCGAGACGTGCTCTCTCTAGTATTGTGTTGCACGAGGATATCAGCTCCGAATCTCAGTTTACTTTGCATATTCTATGACTACTTCCTGCACTACTGAAATCCTCCATCTTGGTAATCCAAGAAAGAAAAACAAATGATAAATCAGATTCAAAATGTGGCTCAAGTTCCCTTATATAGTAGCTGAAATTAAGAACCCAAGTTCATGCTCCTTTTTGGTGTGATCTCATGATGGCATCTAATAAGCTACCCCATACAAGCTTTCTAGTACCCATGACTTTATCTATACAAGAACTATTTATAATGAAATTTATATGCAATAATGCTTGGATATAAAAACGCAAATTTCTGTACCCCCTCAGATATAGATTCAGTTGTAACAACTATTGAACAACTGATTTATGTTTACACCAAAGATAAGTAACAAATAACTGACATATTGGTAAGGATTTGATTCATTGACAAGTAATATATGTATGTAAAACTTTGGCTAACACTTCAATGAAATTTTCAGCTCAATACTTCTGAAACTTCAGTGCTTCAAAGCGTGCAGCAAGTGATTCATAATCCGGAAGCTTTGGATGAACATGATGGAGCATTTCTGCTGGGTGGCCCTGTACCGGTGGGCTTCCTCTAATAGGGTCAGCAGAGAAACAAGGCAATGATGGAGCATTTCTGCTGGGTGGCCCTGTAGAGGGGCTGATCTTGTGACCACTGTATGCTTGACGATAATCACTGAAGGTTTTCACATTGCTTGATTTCCTTTCAAGATCATTCTCTTCCTCACTTTCAGACTCACTTCCGTCAGAATCATCAAAAACGGGGCCAGAGGACCCCTTTGAATTTGGTTGAGGGAAGCTGCTGCTGTGCCTTCTAAGGAATTTTTTATCTCCTAAACCAGTGTTCTCTTCATCACTTAAATAATGCATGTGATTGAAGTTTTGTGACTCGCTTGCTTGACTGAAAAGAATATTCCCATCATGCTTATTATAGCTGTGATGTTTGTGATTGAAATTATCCAAATTTGGAAGATCTTCCGATGTTAAAGATCCAGAGTCTTCCTTTTCCCGAACATTTGACATGACCTTGTTACTGCTGGGCAAAGAGTTGTTCCTGAACTCAGATGACAACCGCAAGTTTTTTTGGTTAAACTGTTCTGGATTATGTCCCGCAAGATATGCTGCAGCTTGTGCCGCAGCAACTGCTTTGTCGGCATAGAAAGCAGCAGCATGTGCAGCCGAGACCGTGTTGCCAAAAGTTTCATCAGTGGTACTCCTGCTAATACCCGTTAGTGAGTATGACTTACAACAGAAACAAAAACTGTAAATGTAACAATTCCAACCTCTGCCGGAATTACCTATCAGCTGGTTGATGAGAAACGCTTTGTTCAGATGGATTAACATTTGTAGGCATCTGCTTGCACTTAGAAGGCTAGTTGGTTCTTCTTGGTGGGAAATGTTCTGTTCAGATGGCATAACCTTGCTTGGAATCCTGCTTGCACTCAGAGAGCTGGTCGGTCCTTCCTGATAGGAAATATTTTGTTCAAATGGCATAACTTTTGTCGGCATCTTGTTTGCACTCAGAAAGCTAGTTGGTCCTTCCTGCATCACAATTAGAATCCAGGAATTGGTAACTCGTATTCATGTTTTTGAATCTATTCTTTACAATTTTATGAAAAAGGAACAGTTTATCTGTCTGAATATTTGTCAATCGCAAATGGCAAGACCAAGAGAATGGTGATGAAGCAATGTTTACAGACCAGAACATCTTCAGGCGGCTTAAGTAGCTCCTTCTCTGATTCAGATGCATCCCATTGAATCTGATACTCTCTTGCAATTTCTTTCAGAACCTTCAGCTTGACCTCTCCAGAGGGTGCTTTGACAGTCAGTTTCTCAATCAACTATAGGAAACCATAAGCTCATATTACAACGATAGGCGCGCTAGGCTAGTCAATAAATATCAGATGTAATGGATTGGCTTTTCAAATCCAAGCTACAAACGGCACCGTGGAAAGCTACAAAAAAGAGGATTCACAACAAAATGTGTGCAATGCTACTTGAGAGGTGCACTTTCATGAATAATCACTTGATATCATAATACTAATCTCGGTAACGAGTTTCAAATGCTGTCCTAATCCGTAATATGTAGCTACAACTTTTACCGCAAATGCAAACACAAAAATTGCTTGATCATTTAATCTCAATAAAATTCTTACAGATCGATTCACTCCGCAGTCTGGTCGCAACTCAGCTGCGCCGAGAACAAACTCTGTTCCATACTTCTTTTCAATAAGTTTGGTTATCTTTTGGAGTTCAGGAAGGTCAGCACATCGTGGGGCTGCAAATACTAAGCTGGAGATTCCTTCCTTAAGATCAACAGGACAACCCCTAGCATTATCCAAGAAAACGTTAGTGTGAATCCATCGTATTCATATTGAATTGCAAAGGAGAACCTACTACGGAACATACTTTTTTGATTCAATTACAGGCAAGCGGGCGATGACGAGCTCACAGAAGAGTTCAATAATCTCATTTGCTGCCATAATATTTTGTTCTCTGATTACATGTTCAACCTGTAACACCTCAGCATCAGTTGGGTGAATCAATTGCTCAAACGTCAATCTTAGATTACAAGAAGAAAAGGAAAAATAGTAGTCTAGTCTTACATCCATACTATCAACAGCTACTGCCTTGAGGGAGACCCAGGAATAAGGCTCGAGTACATTTTCCATATTCTGCTATTTAGGCTTTTCGGATAGACTTCCATGTGAGTGTATAAAGATAACCCGCTTATTTGTCAAATATAATAAGAAACTCTCCTAAATAAGGGAGTCTATTTCCACTTCTCATATTGGTTTTTGAGATTTGTGTGCATCAAAAAGTCTAAAATCTTCTTTGTTTTTCTCACTGCTATGCTCATTGGAAGAAAAGGGTTCCTGCTTTACGTTTCAAAATACTAGTGTTATTGGAGAAAGTTTTCATATTTTATAAGACTCCCAAGCCCGCTTTCTGTTTCAAAAGCTTGCTATCCATTTCACAGCGAAAACCCCAAGTATTAAAGAGTTTTAGAAAGGGAAAATGGGGAATCACATTTTAAAATTACCACCTAATCCTTTTGCCATCGCCCCCTTTCTCCTCTCATTATTAAAACAAACCAACTTAAGGAAAACAAGAATCTCGTGATAAAGGAAAATACCCGGATTCTGGCAGTTGTTTCTTGGCCGGATTCGATGAGCATGGCGACGTCGCGCTTCATCTGCTTGAGCTGCGCATCCCTCTTATTCTTCAGCAGCTTAATCCTTGAAATTGCTAGCTTCATTGCCGTCTTCCTGGTAGTTAAAATTGGTGATAGAGAGAAGACCAACAATTTCAAATGTAAGAAAAGAGATCTGCGAGTCTCTCAAACGCTAATGGCGATCAAAAGTGACATATTCCGCTTGTATTGCTTACCATTTGGACAAGTTAAATCCCTTAAAGAACATGGCGACTCAAAAATCTTCAGTCTGTGAGACTCCAACGAATCAATGGACAGGAAAATGACGGAGATCGATTGGGTTTAGGGAGAGATGAGGATTTGTTTTATTGGACAAAGAACGGAAGAAACGATGCGGAAGCGACTGCTCTCACTTGAGCACTGCACGCGCTTCTTTCCTCCTTCCCAACGGTCACTAGAAAGAACTCAAACGGGCAGATTTGCCTTTTGAGTGGTGGGATCCAAACTAAATTGGATCCCTGACAAAGATCCTGTCCATAGGTGGGCACGAAAGGGTTCGGGTTCTCTTTTCCCCAACAGATGCCGAGTGGGTTCATATATACGTATCCCATACCTGAACCTGATCGAGTTGAGTTAGATCGGGGTTGCACGAGTTGGATCAATATTGCCATCCCTAGTTGCATAACGAATTTGAGTTGATGCCGTGTCACTCAATTGGTGTGTACATTTCGTGTTTCATAACGTGTCATTACATTCTTACCAATGACGTAGAACATGACCCAAATTCTTCACTTTACTTTCGGTGGACATGCAGATATTCCGGATCGTGTCTTTCAGGTTCATGTTGTGTATAACAATAATCTCATTTTACGGATTGTGCTTGTACCTGATTTATCTTGATTATAGAGCTTTAGGGATGACAATATTGACCCGATCTAACTTGAACGGGGTGGGGGAACACCCGAACTTGAAACTAATTGGGTTGGGTGTGGGGATAATATGCCCTGATCCATACCCAACTTGTATTTGCTCCAACTAAGAGCTGACCTTTATATATACATATACATATACATATACACATACACATATACATATACATATACACATACACATATACATATACACATACACATACACATATACACATATACACATACACATACACATATACATATACACATACACATATACATATACATATATATATATATATATATATATATTCAGACTTAACATTTGATAAAACTAACTATGTATGGGTACGAGGTCAAATCGATCGACATAATTAAGGATGAAAATTTGAATTTAAAAAGTATTTAATGCACATTGTATCAAATGTCAAGTTTGAAAAGTGCAATGGTATTTTTTACATATATATATATATATATATATATATATATATATATATATATATATATATATATATATATATATATATATAATCCGCATAGAGATCTTTATCATTCAATGAGTGTAATTAATGATAAAAATTTAAACGTAAAAAGTACCATTGCACTTTTCAGACTTGACATTTGATACAATGTGCATTAAATACTTTTTAAATTCAAATTTTCATCCTTAATTATGTCGATCGATTTTACCTCGTACCCATGGGAGAAAAGAGAACCTGAACCTGTACCCCACTGGTTAAGTTTCAGGTTGGGGCTGGGTACAGGTATACTGTCCCCGACCTGACCCATTGCGATCCTTATAGAGCTTTCATAAGAACCTTTCAATAATTTCAGCTTCTCATCATTCTAAGGATTTCTCGCCGTTCCAAAGTACTTAACCGTAGGAGAACCAAGAACATAGAAGCAATTCTTTCAATATTCCAATGATACAATATCTGATGTCTCTAAAAATAAAAGAATTATATAAACGGTTTCTACAAGCATGGCAGCAGTTGCACCCCTAGATAAAGGGTTCTTAAAATTCAGGCGAGGCGATTGTCTCGGATTTATTTGGATTTCCGGTGAGATGAAGGGCTTAGCTCAACATATATCAAAATAAAACATTCTCTCAAACTAAGTAATGTTGAATACATTAGTTTTTTGTTCGTCATAGTGCTTGATCTTGGGCCTTATTAGCATTTAATTCTACATGTTCGTGTTAGAAAAACATTTAAATTGTTAAAAAAATTACAGATTTTTTTAGAGAATCAAAATGTATTAGCTAATTTGTCATTGGAAACTCTACATGTAAAAAAAGAAAAAAGAAAAAAAGAATATACAAGTAGTGTGGATTAAGAACCAATAGAAATTGAAGGATGAAAGAATATTTTCTTCCATACTGAAGAACCAAGATGAAAGCTGAGTCTATTTGATGGGAAAAGCTAGCCAGGAGGCGATTTTAGAGACCTGAATATAAGTGAGAAGAAAAACAGGGGAGGCTTATATTAGATGCATTTTGTTAACTTCTAATAAAGATAGAAAATCAAAACTATAAATAATATAATAAAAAGAAAATGTGTAGATGAACTCATTCTTTCTAGTGGCGGATGGTGTCTGGTGGTCATGCATGGTACATTAAAGGCGGTGGCCGCGGCAGTGGTAATAGTAATGGCAGTGATGACTGGTTGGCATCGTGATGGTAGAACTTGTGTGCGCGCGCTCATGCGCGCGTGTTTGTCAGTCTGAGATATGAAGGAAAAATGTTGAGGAAGATGATGTTAGGTTGAGCAGTGCTTGCTCAAACTGTTGTGAAGGGTTCCTCTGAAGCAAAGACACAATGTAATCCATCAAGTCTCTCTCACATGGCAGTATGAGGAGGCCGTATCCAGCCAACGTGAATCCTCCTCCGCCATGGCCAAAAGCTCTCGAAAGATGGGGTGATTCAAATATCCCAAAGAAACCAAATACCTCTTACCATCAATTGCATAAACTGTAAAATGATCCCTGTATTTGTGTCTAAAAATCTAATTTTCCATCTCGTCCCTTTCGCTGCTCCTTTTCCCCAGACTTTGCCATTTTTCAGCCATTCCCATCAATAGAAGAAAGAGAAAGAAGAATGGTGCAGACATGGGTGATATATAAAGGTGCAGGATACTAAATAATTCAGGATATAGTGGCTACCTGATCCAATTCCATACCCATCAATTATCTGGATATCATTAACCAAACCATATCCGAATGCTAATTGTTTTATGCAATGTTAATGAAATTTATGCAAAATCGTCCATTCAAAGCAAATTAGTGGGAAATTTTAGAAGTTTTTTACTGGAACGTTTTTGGGGGGTTTGAAATTCTTTTAGCCTGATTCAATCTGATCCAACCAATCCATTGGATCATTTAGGTAAGTGGATTCAATTTTAAAACCAGATTCTAACATGGGTTTTGAAGAGTTTACAATTTTTTCCATTAACATACGGTATCACATCTTTTCATGGTATTCAGGAAAGATATCCAATTAGGCTTAATGATTATTCATATTCACATCTGATCAAGCAATTAATCAGATTCAGAAATGCTATACCGAACCCGAGTCGAAATCATGTGAATTTTTGCACAAAAGAGAGGATTTTGTGGTCGATCACTTGATCTGTCAAGAGGCTATGTTGGTTGTGACCGGGATTTGAGAAGCCATGCAAGTTGAACTGAATGAGCAACGTAACTAGGTTTCATCCAGTAGCTGAACAAGACTTTCATGTGATTCACTTTAAATGAGGGCTCTGAGTGAGCTTATGCTTTTCTCCATCTGCCTTCTTTAACTTCTTTTACTCCTTACAGTTTTATTATGAAAAGCAATTTGTCCCCCCTCTCTCTCTCTCTCACACACACACACACACACAGACACACGGTTCAAATGAAGCTACGGAGATGAGAGCTCTTAGTGGACGCTTGTACTGATCAAATGAAGTTCCTTTAATCAAGTTTGTGTCAACAATCAAGGGAAATAGTGCACTAAAGCTAAAACCAAAACGAAGCCTTATCGTGTGATTGTTAATGAACAACCATTGGATCCTGTTCACTACTGATGATCAATCAATCATTGTTTTTTAGATGTATAAATATAATAACATTATCTTTTATCTTTTTTTAAAACTCTTAAATTCTTTTAACCTATGTCATCGAAAAGTAATTAACAAACATAAGTGAGCATGATCTGGTTTACCCTTATGAATGATCTCTTCATTGAATAAATGAAATTGTTGGTTCAATTTCTAAGTGATGGTCACCGTTGCGAGGGCTCTACGTCGTGTGCCTGTATGAAAGTTTGTTGAAAGAGAGAAAGGTCTTAAATCCACTCTTTTTGGTTCAGTTCTCCCATATGCACAGACCATTTCCCATCCTGGTACAATGTTCGGATCTGGGAATCGTTACCCAATCCATCCCGACTGAAAGTCCCTTGAGACCGATGTGATATCAGCGGCAGGTCGACGGATGTTTATAATGTCCTATTACTTCGAATTTTGAGTCTTCAAGTATAAATTCTTACATAATCCTATCATTATATTATATATATATATATATATATATATATATATATAATAGTCAATACATAATGTCCTTCTGTGCATAATCTTATATAAACAATTTTACAGTTTGATATTTGAGATAAATGGTTGAGATAATAAATAATTATTAATAGTATATTAAATGCAACATACATAGTACAACAATACTTTTAATTTAAATTTTTATCATTAATCATGTCAATCGAACAATAAAAATAATATGCACCCAGACACTATTCATTTATATATCTCTCTCTCTCATATGCTTCTATAGAATGACTCATGATCGCATTGGAAGTGCCTCCCATGTGATATATATATATATATATATAGAAAGTTAGCTCAACCGGGTAGGACTCTCTAAAGGTAGTGAATTCGATTTCTGGGATGTGCATACATGGCTTAAGCCTCATCATTGTAATAAAAAAAGAAAAAATAAATCAGTATAGTTGAAATCATAGCACACCTTGCTTCTGTTTAGTCGGGACTCTCAATAGGCCATGGGGGGTTCAACAGCATGGATTTGGATTTGGATTTGAATATCCGATAATCATAAACCAGTTTTGATCAGGTTTGGAACTAAAACAAAATTCGACTAATAACTGGATTCAGATTCAGTATTCAGTGATTGAATGCAAATAGACACCCGAATCTGAATCACACTGCATCATTTACATATAAAATACAATTACTTACAGGGATCTGATCCAGTACTGCAATGAGTCATCTGAAACTGAACCAAAATCTGGGCTTGTTATCTAGAACACGATTGGGTCGTTTAGTTCTGCTTGTAGATGAACCGTAACAATTAATACTAATGTCATCCATTTGCCTTGGGAAGCTTCCTTGCTTTGGAGCCCAAGAACATCCAAGTCCAACTCTCCGTACTTATTTTGGGACCGTTATCCAAGTCAAGCACTGGATCCATACCCATATCCAGTGCTGCAACTAGGCCTTCTCCTATAATTGCACAACTTGGGAAGGCCACCTAGTTGATAGACGTTGGTATATTCTATTTTAAGTTGAATTATATTCATATATTATAGGCAAGGAGGATTTGGGGGGTTCAATGAGATCATCTGGTGGACCCGGTTTGGGCTTTTTGCTTGTTGATGAGGCCATGGGAGGACCCAATACATAAGAAAAAGCCAGTCAAGCCACCTTAGACTTGCATTCTTTTACACTAACGTCAGAGTTCAAAAACTATGGACAACATGGAACCGATGGGTCCAACCAATGCATACGTAACCAAATGTTGACAATATATATACATACACACAACATACGCACATTTATATATATAAAGAGAGAAAAGCAAAAGCAAGCCTTCTTTCTAGCTAATTATGCTCTATCTTGTGTCATATTAGCACCTGGCGGTGCTTTATCATGCAGCTTTTATGGTCCTCTTTTTCTCCTACCTCTTTCAAAGGTTTTGCATTTCTCTCCATTTAATACAGGTCAGGGTCCATCTCGGTCCAATCCAAAGCCATTAGTAATATTGGGCCCAGCAATCTAGCCCCAAATGAAGGAACGCATTAATAAGTGCCATAACCCCACAAATGTTGAGCAGGACCAGCACTAATAGGCCTGAGCCGCTAGAAGATCCCCTTTGGGGAATGAGACTATGAGTCCAAATCATTCTTAGAATTGGCCCATATTGACTAATATCATCAATATTCAAAATATTTGTCTCATTTTCATGTAGAAAGAACCTCGTATATGCTAATGCACTTAGATACTAACAAATCTAAATAAATTTCGTGATGGGTGCTTGAAATTTCAATAATAAAAATATAAAGTATATATATATATATATATATATATATATATATATATATATATATTCAGGTATATTTTATTCACATGCATATCTATTATTTTTTGAATTCAAATTTTAATTATTCATTATTTAAGATGAATGATTGAAATCTATTTGAATTTGTCAACACCTAAATGTATCAGCATATCACATTCTCTCTCTACATACATACATACATACATGCATACATACATACATACATACATACATACATACATACATACATACATATTTATATACATACACATACATATACATACACACATACATATACATACACACACACACACACACATATATATATATATATATATATTACTCGGGTTCGACGAATTGATGGTGAAAGTAATGCAGGCCTCCTAGTTAATTCGCGCAGCTTTCGTAGTTCCTACCATGCACCCATGGTTTTGTAAATCTGTCTGCTCCTAGAGTTGGTGGCTTGACTGACTGGGGCTGCTTTCATTTAACATGGTTGCCCTTACACGCTGACGATCCATCCCACGCATTCAGTTCCATTCATCTGGACGGCTAAGATTGGTCCAAGATCCTTACCGTCCAAACGGTTCACTTGGACGGGTAGGATTAAATGTTGATACCATATCCAATGGTTGTACGCCTGACCGGGAAAGAGGGCCGACTCCAATCCCTTGAAAACGAACCCTTCAACTTGCCCTCTTGTCGTGTCCCTGTTTGACCTGAAAGTTAAACATCGCGTGTCACGGTGACGGCCACCAACACAGTCCCTTTTCCTGGTTTATATCACGTAGCCCCCACATCACATGCAATCGGCAACCCTACGCACCTCATACTCATCCGTTTTTTTTTCTATATATTCACCACCCATTCACTTATCTTCAATCCACAAGCACCTACCCTAGGGGCAGGCACTACACTAACTCCGGTCATCTTCACATAACAATCATCTCCATGATCAATGCTAAGAAGTTAGTAGAGGTAGCAAGGAAGTGGCAGAAGCTGGCATCCAGAGGAAAAAGGCGGATCTCCGACTGCAGTGCCGAAAGCGGCAGCCCAAGAGCGGCGGCGATCG
>JAYKKT010000040.1:3832500-3927500 GCA_036023115.1 Brasenia schreberi
GCTGGTTGGCCCGATGTGGTTCCTTTCGAAAGGGTTAGGTCAAGCCCAACCTGAGCTGAGTCGATGCCAGACTGCGCGAACACATGCCCGTCTCGGATCCGAGTATTGGATTATCACTATGAATCAGTAAATTATGCACATATAGAAAACGTTTGAGCAGTAGGGCTAACATGGCCGGTTCATAACTGGAACCAAACCAGGTCTGAAACCGGCTGAACTATAACTGAATGAGGAGTCCTGGATTTGGTTATGGATCTGCCTATCCGAAACCCACATGAGAACTAGAACTATAATATGTCCTGGAACGTATGCCCCTAAATGAAGTTGGAACCTCTAATTTCTTGCTTTAATTTAATTTCTTTTGTTTTATATAATATTGTTAATGGCTTAAAATAAATGAACTCACATGTAATGTGGCACGCATTCCTCTCAAATTTTAGCTTGGTATTTATCAATTCTTTTTAACCTGAAAAACTGAACCCAAACATTGGCACAAAGCGAAATCAAGAAAGACCCAGAACCGCCACCAGACCAGACCCAGTTCCGGACAGGAAACTGCTTCTATATGAACCATAACTAGAACCCAGTGGTCCCCACTTCTCCTTATTTCAAGTTAAACAGAACAAGTGGTTTGGGACCCTGGTTCCGATTTCTCTTCGTTTGGTTCGTTCTGCTCATGCATATACACAACAATGACTAAGTCTTTTTTCATATTAATTATATATGTATATATATATATATGAAAATCGGATCTTATCCTTATATTCATGTCCACTCATTATTTTTAATGACATAAATATAATTTTAAATATTTTAAGATTTTCAAAAAGTACATAATATAAGCTATTAAACTCATGACATGAAAAAGCAATGGTATAAGGGTGTGGACAATACCACTGGTGAGCGGGATCCAATAACTATACATATATAATATATATAGATATAGGAAAGTTGGGTGCTACTCAACACCTTCTCATGCAATGGCTCTACTAGACTATGTGTATCATCCATATGATAGCTCAGATGATGCAAATCAAGCCGTCTATCAACTCTCACTCGAGGATCAATGTCTTTTAAAGCGCATGAGTACATTAAATATGCCGTAAGACATGCCTTGTGGTGATGATCGAATAATGTCTAACATGAAAAGTTGTCTAACAAATCTTTCCCCCCTTCTCTCTCTTTCTCTCTCTCTCTCTCTTTATATATATATATATATATACACGTGTGTGTGTGTGCCCGCCCGAAGACATAACACAGGTCATTTCGACTTGGGCATGCTTATAATGTGTAAAAAGTGCACGTAACAGAGGTGTCTCGTGTCATTCTAACGTATCAAGATGACATAATTTATGTTCTCAATAGTGCTTTTCTCCTTTTGAGATCTAAGTCGCGCATTGAAGAGGAGATTCTTCGTGTCTTCCTCAGGTGAGGCAGGGCTAACACTGAAGCATCTCCGAGTCATTTCATTGTAATATAGTGTTTCACAAACGGGACAAGAGAACGCTGCTCCCTACCTACAACCCCATAAATCTGAACCAGGCCTGCCCCAGGTTCAAACCCAAAACCGAATAAAATTTTGAAAACTGAAAAAGAATAACAAAAAAGGGATAGAACCAGCTGTTTGAACTGTCAATTCCGGTTTCGGCCAAGTCCTAGTTCCATGAAAGGAGGGCTACGGTTTTGGGTCTGGTTCAGTTGATTCTCCTTCCGATCGGTATCCTGCCTGGTTCGGTTCCGGTTGGGTCTGTTCTTCCAGTTCCCAGCCGGACATTTCGGCCACCACCCAACATAGCTGGAACTCATCAACGTAAGACACAATTTAAGTAGGAGATCTTGTTTTATGCAGCAGCAAATGCATGATCAAGATGCTTCTCTCAACCCATGGCCAGATCATGATCTAATCTTACTTGATTAAGTCTTATATAATGACAACTGGTGTAGAGACAAAATAAGCAATTCATAATTTTAAATATGAAACTATGGAAAACTGGATTCTGCCCTTGTTCGACATACTCACTCATATCCATCTTTTACTTTTTGTTGGCATGAATATAATTTTTAAAAAATAAAGTATTCAAAAAAAGAAAAAGAACAATATTGTTGCATTCATGTCTTCAAAAAGTAACAAGCGAGCACAATTGGTTTAGAGACAAAATAAGCAATTCATAATTTTAAATATGAAACTATGGAAAACTGGATTCCTCCCATTTTCGACATACTCATTCATATCCATCCATTATTTTTTGTTTGCATGAATATAATTTTAAAAAAATAAATATTAAAAAAAGGAAAAAATAATATTGTTACATTCATATCTTCAAAAAGTAATGATAGAGTATAAATGAAATATACATGATCCAATCACTCAAGAAGCTATAGTCTTAGATTTTCGAGTCACACATATGGGATATTATCTTTTGAACCTGAATCTGATGCTTTCTGGGGATAAACAAATCCGACCCGAAACCCAACTAACTTTATAATCAGGATATGTATCCGACTCTTCCCCAGACATCCGTAGATCTTTCTTGCAAACTTGTCCAACGCCATTGACAGGAAACTTTTGGCCGACTGAAACTGAAGTTGATAGCGAGAGCGGTGTCATCTCACCTGCCGTGGAAGCTTTTCAACAAGAGAAGCGTGCCGTCCCTTACTGGTATTTATTTAATATGAGGCATTGTGCGTACCCACGGCATACAAGCGGACAAATTTTCTCAATTGTCCTTTTATATACGTCAATCATTCTTATCATGATTATTGCATACTTTTAGCATGTGTGCTCAATGTAGTGCAGATGGTGTCCATGAGCAGTAATATTGTCTATTACTGTCTGCAGCATGTTTCCTCTCTTATATATATGTATACATATATACATATACATATATATATATACATATATATATATATATATATATATATATATATATATATATATATATACATATATGTGTGTGTGTGGTGAGAACTCAAAATTTGGAGTAAGGCCGGAGAAATTCAGGTGAGGGAGTTATATAAATTTTCAAATATTGGGAGCAAGGCATGCATGCACCTCACCTTGCCTATGAATCTGTGTATATATTTATCTCTCTCTCTCTCTCTCTCTCTCTATATATATATATATATATATATATATAATGTGTGTGTGTGTGTGTGGTGAGAACTCAAAATTTGGAGTAAGGCTGGAGAAATTCACGTGAGGGAGTCTATAAATTTTCAAATATCGGGAGTAAGGCATGCATGCACCTCACCTTGCCTATGAATCCGTGTGTGTAATATATGTGTGTGTGTGTGTGTGTCTGTAGTGAGAACTCAAAATTTGGAGTAAGGCCAGAGAAATTCAGGTGAGGGAGTATATAAAATTTCAAATATTGGGAGTAGGGAATGCATGCACCTCGCCTTGCCTGTGAATCCATGTATATATATATATATATGTGTGTGTGTGTGTGTGTGTGTGTGTAGTGAGAACTCGAAAGTTGGAGTAGGGTTAATTAATTAGGAGAAATTCAGGTGACGGGTTCTATATAAATTTTCAAATGTCGACTGTGCCCATCAATCCGTGTGTGTGTGTGTAGTGAGAACTCAAAAGTTGGAATAAGGACAATTAATTAGAAATTCAGGTGAGGGGATCTATGTAAATTTTCACATGTTGGGAGTAAGGCATGCACACTGCCCATGAATCCATATGTGTGCGTGGAGAGAGAGAGAGAGAGAGAGAGAGAGAGAGAGAGAGAGGTGGAATTAGTTTTTATTATGAAGGTCCAAAAAGAGCAAGACATGAATGCCACAAAACATGAGACCGTATATAAATTTCTTGGGAACTTTCTCACAAACTTTTTGGGCGCATACTTGGCTAAGCCAACTAGTTAAGGTGCGGATTTGTTTCTCTAATATTGGTTCGCTGCTGACTACCAATTGTACATCTTTGTTCAGTTAATACATCTAGTAGTGAATGAAACAGCAAGAGACCAACAAAAGCTTGGAACTTTCTCACAAAAGACCATTGGTTCTAGTTTTTTTTTTAATTAAAAACAAAAATGAACTGGTTCTGATTTGAGTCTTAAACCATTTAGAACTGAAAAAATCAGTACATTTTTAAATTTTAAAAATAAAGCCAATAGTATGAAACTTCTAGTTCCAGTTTCATGAAAGATGAAACAAGAACTAAATTTTTACTGATTCCAGTTCCAGTCTGTTCTTCACCTGAACCGAAACCGGACATGTCTATATCTATCATAATCGTAGTTGACTGTCAGTGGCAGTGGCAGTGGCAGTGGAGGCGGCCACAACCAAACCAAATCCACCAATCCACAAAAGAAAGAGCAAACCTGACAAGCAATATATCGCAGCTAAAACACCCTTAAAGCACTCAACGGTGACACAAGAAGGATCCCGTACGTCACAAATAAATAAGAGATCGAGTTCAGCCAGCAGTATGCTGTGCCTCATCATGTTATGTAGTGTTGCTTACAACACAAAAAAACCTTGACCCGACCCTTATTTTGGAACTGTTCGGAACACGGAAACGGCGTCGGCAGAATTTCAATTAGATGAAATAATTAAAAGTTTTTTTCTTATTATTATCCTTGTTTGATTACTAGCTGGATGTTTTTTTTTGGCAATTTCTAGGCGAGGCAAAAATAGTTTCAATACGTGGTGGTTCAACACTTGTTCCCCTTAAGCAATGTCTCGAGTTCGAGTCTCATGAACCAAAAAGAAAAACAATGTCAGAGAGCTTTGCCACATAATGGGTTGACTGGCCGGCTAGAACCGGATTGATTAATCAGGGTAGACAAACTCCTACAAGTATAGTATGTTCATGACAAAATATTATATACAAATTACTCGACATGGGACTCGATCAGAGCTTATATGACTCTTTTAAGATTTTATTTTAATTTAACTAATTTCGTCAAATATATAGCTTCAAAATTAAATTTGTGTACAAGATCATGCAACATACTGCAACCATAAAGGGACTTCGGAAGAGTGTCGTTTATGACATGCTCAAGCTCGGCGAAGCAAGCTTATTCTTTGTTTCCATAGAACTCGATCATGGTTGTTCGCAATACAGTTCAAAAATCTAAAGTTGCACAATGGTACTGTGAAGCGAACTGAATGAGTCAGGTCTGCTAGTTCGTTCTTGATTTGTCGCAATGCATCATTGTTTGTTTATGGATTGTCTCATTAGATCGGTGCTTATTAATGGTTTGTTTCTTTAGCTCTTTTAAGACAAATCAAGCTCATCTCAAATGATTGACTATGATTTAATTAAGTGAGCTGTATATGAGCTTGTTTGTTTTCTCTTCCTTTCTTCTTTTTTTTTTAGAAACCAGTACCTCGAAGGGCTCTTCGTTCAAGCTGAGTCGGCCCAGTACTCGAGTAAAGCTCTCCCGTGCTGGTTTTCTCTATCCATAAGAGTCGAACTCGAGACATTGCTTAAGGGGATCAAGTGTCGAACCACTTGAAGTAAGTAACCTTCGTCATGAGCGTGCTTGTTTAACACAAAAACTTGGAACTTTCCATAATCTTTTAAGAGAAACGGCAAATTGAATGAGCTGGAAGTAAGAGCCTGTGTCAGTAATTATATGAGTTTTCCCTTCCATATTATCATGAAATAATTTCAAGTAGTTTGAACACTTATAGTCATCTATTCTTCTTATATTTCCAGGATACCTAATTTTAAATGCTTTCAATTTGTGCTTTTTGTGAGAAACATCATTCTTCTTCTTATGAATGCAAAATGAAAGGTAACAAGTCTCAAAGTTTTACATACACATGCATATGCACGCGCTCACACACACGCAAGTAGTCACTAACTAGTTGTTAGCTTAACGGAAAGACCCTCCCCAACAATTATTGTTGATGTAGGAGTTTGATCCACAGGGTTTATGCCTTCTCTTTTGAATTTTTTTGTACTGGATCAAGGCAGTTTCGATATCGGAATCAGAACCATCCCTTGGATGGTTATGTTACATTTCTTGATTTTGGACAAATCAAAACCGGACATGTCTATATATATATATATATATATATATATATATATATATATATATATATATATATATATATATATAGAGAGAGAGAGAGAGAGAGAGAGAGAGAGAGAGAGAGAGGACTCTTGTTGACCTTTTGAACCATTCTCTTTTTGATGAGGTGATTCATATTCAAAGAGTAAAAAATCAATATATTTTAAAATTAATTCAATCGACTAGCATGAATGAGAGTTTAGAAACTCACACTTGCTCTCGAAATATATATAATGTATGTATATATATATATATATATATATATTAAGTTCAATACGTATATGTTAAAATGTTTTGTCATCTTTAATTATACAACTGAAGATAATGCAGGAGGGATAATGCATCTCTATTGAAGATAACGATATAATTGAATATGATATAATTTTGGCCAAACTTGGTTGGTCTACCCTGCGTATCCTTCTCTCCTTTTCCAATTTCGGTACGATTTTTTATATTCACAAAAATTTAAAGTTTACTTTTTCAGATAAATTTTTTTTTGGCCAAAACGAAACAAAGCTTTCACATCGAGCAACAGATGCGGAGACGAGCTCGGTAACCATCAAAGCGTTCATCTACAAAACTCTGTCCTAATGAGTCAGCAATGAACCATCATTTCACGAAGACTATTTCCCGACCTTAACGATTCATATGAACTGCTACTAAGCCTCTCATTCACATGCTTCTGTCCTCTGAAACCCCTTCTTCGACATGCAGCTCACATGCCATTGTCTTCTCCAGGTACTCACTATCGTCCCATTCTCAATAACTTCATGTATAAATTTCATCACTGCGCAATCTATGTTAAGGGGGAAAACGTGAAGCAATGGCGAAGAGATGGCTGATGTCATCAATGGTGAAGAGAGGAAAGAGCAAAAAGGAGTCGGTGGCGAAGGGTCACGTAGCGATATATGCAGGGAAAGATGGCAGTCGTTTTGTGGTGCCTTTAAGCTACCTTGCACACCCTGTTTTCAAGTGCTTACTTGATATGGCAGAGCAAGAGTTCGGATTCACTCAACAAGGAGGGCTTACGATTCCTTGTGAAGCTTCTTTGCTATGGAAAAGCATCAATATAGTGAGAGAAAATCTAGTTCAGCAGGAACTCCCCATTGAAGAATTTGTTGGGGTCTTTTAATTTTAGTTACCATTCACCACCTGGTTTTCATGCAGCTAGCTTTCTCCATTGATAATGTTTCTTCGAGCAGAAGGCTTTCATGAGTAATTTTAAATGCAACCATGTTAATATGCTTTAGAGTCTAGCAAGGACATTCTTTTTGTATGGATGTCAATATAAGCGGTTCCATGCAGCTAGCTCATTTTGGCATAATGTTCATATATATATGGAGCTTAGGGCATTGCTAATATCAAATACAGGGTAAAGGGTCATGTGTAGCGATCCAATGCAGCCGAGAGATCCGAAGCAGAGTGCACAGCTATCTGTTTGTAGAGAGAACATGAAATGCCTTTTGAGAGATCCCCAGATCAAGCAGCTGATTGTATATTTTTAATTGTTTTTGTGCTCAAATTTCTGGACTTACTCCCCTTGTGGGATTTTATCGGAGTCTGGGCGTAAAGAAAAACCGTTTACAAAGCATTCTCTCTCTCTCTCTCTCTCTATATATATATATATATATATATATATATGCACTGGTTAGATACTCGTTGTCTCATGCCCGGTGGGTGGCGGATGTGAGCTGTTCGAGTGGTTTATCTAGCTCGTGATCTTAGTTGAAGATAATATTCGGGTCTTCTGCAAACCTGAAAGCGAACCAGACAAAGCTGCACTGTTCAAATTGGACAGGAGTTCGATCCCCACTGTTATGGGGCCAACATTGCGGTCCCTACTCGATTCAACTCAAGCGAGTGTTTTGGACGCATTGCTAATAAAGTTGTGATAAAAATGAAGGGATCACTCGTCTACCATTTTTTTGGACTTCTTGTTATGCAAAAGACAAGGAAGAGGAAGTGCCAAATTGAACCAAACCAAAATAAGACGAAGGCAGCATAAAGACCGTATGCCAATGAAAGAAAGAGGCATTAATTACTCTTTCATACGGATTTGTGGCGATTTCGTGTAATTTTGCTTGTCTTTGTGTAGTACAATTGTGTATTCGTGTCAAAATGGACCATCTCTAATCCGGCTTGATTTGTTTTCATGTCGCTTTGGGTGGGAACGAACAGACTTCTTTTGTGGCACTCGTGTTAGGTCCCGGGAACTGTCTTGAATTGTCATCAATTTGCTCTGGACATATTCAACTCACGTCATTGACGTTTAGTATTCGTGTTTAAGAGTCAACCCAAACAGAACTCGATAATTTGCTCGTGTTAGGTTCGGGGAACTCGGTTTGGGTGGTTTATGAGACACGACACAAGAACCTAACACCAACATGGCTTGAAACACGAAAAGATCGTCAGGCCTTCATTCGATCAAACCCGGATCCTGGACTTTGGGCTGTGCAGTCAGGGTTCGATTCCCACAAGTGGGTTGCTCCTTGAACAAGCCAATACCCACTATTTTTATTGGGTTAGAAGCTCTAGCCTCCTGCCTTTACATGGGGTTGTTCCGACCCTACAAAAACCGGGTTTTCTCAAGTTATATGTATATATATATATATATATATATATATATATATATATATATATATATATATATATATATAGAGAGAGAGAGAGAGAGAGAGAGAGAGAGAAGTTCATGTGTACATTGATTCATGTTACAATCTCTTTAAAAATCTCAATTGTTCGATATTTAAGATCTAAGGTTGAGAACTTTAAAGCAAAAAGAAAAGAAAAGAGAAAGAATATAGTTCATGTACACATTGATCTATGTTAATATCTCCTTAAAAATCTCAATTGTTCAATCTTTAAGATCTAAGATTGAGAACTTTAAGGTAAAAAAAAAAAATACCATGTGTATTTAATACACTTGGAAAAATATTATTATACTTTAAAATTTAAATTTAACCATTAATCTCATGAATTGAACGGTTGAAATGTGAGCATGAAAGAAAGAGATATGAGCATTTACTACATTCTCTCTCTTTCTCTATCTATCTATTTATCTATCTATCTATCTATCTATCTATCTATCTATCTATCTATATATATATATATATATATATATATATATATATATATATATATATATATATATATATATATATATATATATATATATATATATATATATATATAGATAGATAGATATCGTTATTGACCTTAATGACTCGACAAAAGTGTATTGTAGATGTCTTCTTTTGTTTGGACAATATGTCATAGTACGCTAGCTTCCGGTTGGGTTTTCGGCAAGAGGTCAGGATTTAAGACCCTGGTGCGTATGTGGAGATTTGACATAAAAAAAAATGAATTATTGTAAAAATTATTATAATATTTTCTCACAAGACAAATGGCAAACATTTTCTATCTTGAAAAGGTGAAACCTGCTTGGTTCTCTTCTCATCTTTTCTATGGCCTTTTTCATACTGCTTTCTCTCATCATCTT
This sequence comes from Brasenia schreberi, assembly GCA_036023115.1. Lineage (NCBI taxonomy): Eukaryota > Viridiplantae > Streptophyta > Magnoliopsida > Nymphaeales > Cabombaceae > Brasenia > Brasenia schreberi. The sequence continues at coordinate 3,842,029 of JAYKKT010000040.1, forward strand.
GACCTACGCTAAGTTGCTGACTTGACCACACTGCAACTGCACAACAGCTTTCTAAAGTCATGTACACCCACACCTAATTCAGAAAACCTTATCCAAGTTTAAGTCAACAATGCCATATGACCCGTATTACCAACCCACTAAATTTAAAACAAAATGTAATAGAGGTGGTGGCTTACTGGGAGAGTGGTGGCAGCCACTCGGGGGATGGGGGTGGTTCGATTCCTATGTGCTCCATGCATTGGTGGTGTTAAAGAACCAGCCTCGATTGATATCCCCGCCTCCGAGTTTAACAACTATGACGCATGGAAACAACTGTTGGTACCGGTTTCCCAATTCTAAACGACCTGAAACGCCTTGTTTTATATAAATTTAATATTTTATCTAAATTTAGCATATCATATTTAGAAATATACTTCATCACATGCATTACGTTTGAATTATTTTTCATTTTTACATGCATGCATACACATAAAGTGACACAGCATATTTGTGTCCATCCATTTGATGCTTTTGAGCAAGGGTTATTTCGTGAACAGTCTAACTTTCTAAAGAATACTCATACCTTCAAAATGTAAAATGCTCAGATAAGCATGATTCAGTTATCATATATATATATATATATATATATATATATATATATATATATATATATATATATATAGAAAGAGAGAGAGAGAGAGAGAGAGAGAGAGAGAGAGAGAGAGAGAGAGAGAGAGAGATTAATGTTCACATGATTAAATGCTTTAAAAAGTTCTAAGATTTCAGTCGTTCAATTTTAAAGATCAGCGGTTAACATTTAAAATTTAAAATTAAAAAGTATACCGGTACCTTTTTCAAGTGCACTTGATACTTTTGACTCGAGGAATCTTTAACCATCCCATATTTTTAAGCGTGCACATTGATTAACCTCTCTCTCAATCTATTTATATATAAAAGTTATATAACGTCATATGGAAGCCAACAATTACATGTATATATATGTGTATAGTTTTTTCATTATATATAGCACATATATATGAATTATGTATATACACACATATATATAGCTTTTTTATTTCATGTATGTCTATATATATGTAGTATCTATATGTATATGTTGTATTTATATTTTTTTCTGCATGTGTATATGGCTTGCTGAAACCTCAAATGCTGTCTTGTTGAAGCCTGAAATATTGTGGTTTGATTTGCTTTAACATAGCCTTATATATGATGGATTTCAAGCAGATTTGGATCAAGTCGTATAGACCTGACCTAATAATCAATGAGTGTATGTTCCTGTAGGCCAAAGCAACCCAGCCCTTGTCAGCCCCAGGGCCATACGGGTCAGCCCCCTGACCAGGCCCATTTTGACATCTCTAGCATATCGTTTAGCAGGTTCGGCTCTCATCAGGTATGTCAATAGTTCAAGTCTCATATATACATAGCCCACGACAAACCCATCGGCTATTCAAACACTTTTAAATTTTCCGAGACCTGCACTGTCTAAAGAATTCCACAGGGAGAGATGAAGGCTTCGTCCTCACCAAGAAATGGTTGGCACTACGTGCGGGAAAAGAAGCCTGCTGCTGCGAAGCATCTTCTAAAGCCAATTGGGCAATGGCCATCTATCATAAGCTAGCACAACCTAATTCTTAATGGGTCCCCAAAATTTATTGCATATATGCGCACTAAGCTGCTGCTTTTAGTATTTTATTTGGGTTTTCTCAAATCAATGATTTAGACACTTACATGATTCGATTAAGAATGGGGGCGCCAAATTTGTAAAATATATACGCACTAAACTGCTTCCTTTTAGTATTTTATTTGGTTTTTATCAATTCAATTCATATGACAGGATTTACATTCTTTGATTAGTCATAAAAACATACTGGCCTCCTAAACCACACAGGTAAGGGGAAGTCTACAAGGATCCTGCCTATTCGGTTTCGAGCCAGGTCGGTCCTCTTCGGCGGTAAAGCTCGCCGGTGCTGGTTTTTCGGTTCGCTAGACTTGAATTTGAACCACTTGAACCAACCAAGAAGTTGGTTCAATAGATGGCCTTATTTCAATACAAAGGCTGTTAGTATTTTCATTAGGCAAGATGGGCTCGGTTGATTCCTATTAGAACCCACTTAGAGTTGGTACACAACCAAAGAAAACTAAACAGTGGAGATTCATAAACTCAATATCCTGTTCACGTCCGTATCTCATTTGAGCCGAGAATTGAGTTAAATGAGCTGAACATGAGCCCTAGCTAAAGTTAAAAATTTAATATCTCAAGTATAAATTTTAATTGTTATTGTAAATTAAGTTAAACTTTTATTTTCATTCAATTATACAGCAAAATTGAAAGAATTGACCATTTAGGTACATTATACTCATCCAGGTTAACAAGCTTTGACACCAAGTGTTTACATAAAAGTGGTTATCTGTTTAACTAAATGAGCTAATACAAGCCAAGACAAACATAGCATGCATTGTTCATGTTCAAAGTGTATAACTTAATAAGCCATTTCTTGTTCGTTCATTTAGATCACGAACTAACTTAGAACCATCTTGACACAAGTTGAACCAAGTCAAACTAGGAGCAGCTCAGTTCATTTACCAGACCTAAATCCATGCACCAAGCCGGATAGATGAGCAAATGCTCCAACATTCAAGTGGATCAAAATGTGACAATGCTTTTCTGAAAGGCGTAATTAACTCGTTTTGATGATTGATGAAGCCAACATTTTCACACCAAATAACTCAACCCAAGTGTTTTTCCAATAAGCTAAGCACCCTCGGGTGTGTCTACACACACACACATAGAGAGAGAGAGAGAGAGAGAGAGAGAGAGAGAGAGAGAGATAAATAAATTGTATCCTACAACCTTTGGTAGATGCGTATTCATGTATTTTTCTTGTTTCTTAGGGATGAGTAAAATAAAGTTACTTTTTTTTTTATTTTTAATAACTTTTAAATAAAACTAATATCTCTAAAAAGCAAGAGGATGCAGGAGTATACGTGAGCCAAAAGTACACAGGATAGTCTCTCTCTCTCTCTCTCTCTCTCTCTCTCTCTCTCTCTCTCTATATATATATATATATATATATATATATATATATAATATTAGGAATGATAAGGTGATCTCCATATCACATGATGAGACCACCCATATGACAAGAATATTGGTATAGTTTTTTATAATCTTTTAAGAGCAATCAAATTGCTAGGTCTAAGAATATATGACTGTAGTACCATATCATTCTCTCTCTCTCTCTCTATATATATATATATATACTAAAGTCATATATTGCTAGACCATTGAGAATTATAAAAATAAGACATTATTATATATATATATATATATATATATATAAAATAAAGAGAGAGACAGAGAACTGGTATATGTTAACATCTTTAGGTATTAACAAATTCAAATAAATCTCAAACATCTGATGTATAATTAAGATTTAAATCTATAAACTAAAAAGTGCATGTATACTTTTTGGAAGTATACTTTCTTTTTGCATTTGAAATTTCAAATACCAATCTTCATATCTTAAGATTATTGAGATTTATTTGAATTTGCTAGTACCATATACCAATTTTTCTCTCTCTATATATATATTAGACAAATACTTGCGTCATTTGTTCTCCAGGCAATCGGATCTTGCACGACTGTTACTATTCCAGCAATCGATGCCGCACAAAATCTGCACCACATGATTTGACTCCTAGGGCGACCCACATTACATCATTACTTATTTCATCCCATTACGCCATATGCTCCACCTCCAAACCCGGTCACACTATTCTTCTGAGATTGCACTAAATTTCACATTCGAGGAAGTCCACCCTAGAGAGAGAGTAGGTAAAGACTACAGAGCAGAGAATATAAAGACTAAAAAAAAATACTTTTACCAAAAAAGGCAGAAGACCAAAGGAAACGTGGTCGATGTCAGCTTTCTGGAGGGCTTCCTTGTTACTTCCTCCCTACTTCTTTGCTGGCTCCTTTAAATAGCAGCTATATGCTAAATATACACTACACTCATCGCAAGAGAGAGAGAAATTGTTTTGAAGGTAGAGAGAGAAAATGGGTGTTGAAGCTGAAGGTGTGTCATTGCCTCCTACACCAACAGCAGCATCAACACCACGCACAGTGCCTCACTCTCCCTTGAAACCGATTGCGCCATCATCCACTGCTGCTTCCTCACCTCAGGCTTTTCACTACCCCATATCTGCCCCACCCTCGAGCTTACACTCCCCTTCGTTGATGCGGTCACCGTTCCTTGGGACGATATCCTCAGCGACGCCAAGCCGATTCTCCTTTTCAAGCAATGCGACGCCGACGAGTGCCAGCCCCATGAGGAAGGTGATAATCAATATGAAGAGCTATCTTGAGGAAGTGGGTCATCTGACCAAGTTGGATCCTCAGGACTCTTGGTTGCCAATCACCGAATCCAGGAATGGCAATGCTTACTATTCCACGTTCCATAACCTCTCTGCTGGGATTGGGTTTCAGGCGCTCATTCTTCCTCTGGCCTTTACTTTCCTTGGATGGTAACGACCTCTCTCTCTCTCTCTCTCTCTCTCTCTCTCTCTCTCTCTCTCTCTCTCTCTCTCTCTCTCTCTCTCTCTCTCTCTCTCTCTCTCTCTCGTTTGTTAATTTAGTGTGCTGCTTTAAATTAACAGGACATGGGGACTGTTGTGCTTGTCAAGCTTATTTATATGGCAGCTGTATACCCTCTGGATACTCACCGAACTCCATGAATCAGTACCAGGAACTCGTTATAGTAGATACATACAACTAGCAATGGCTGCATTTGGTGACTCTCTCTCTCTCTCTCTCTCTCTCTCTCTCTCTCTCTCTCTCTCTCTCTCTATATATATATATATATATATATATATATATATATATATATATATATATATATATATATATATATATATATATATATATATAGTGTGTGTGTGTGTGTGTGCGCGTGCGCGCCCGTGTTTCTGTGTATAAAAGATCCCACAATGATCTGGTGCGGTTACTTCAATTCAGTTTAGGTGATAAGATGGTCTGGAAAGTTGACCATGAAGTGGAAGGAAAATACCCATGCCTACCTTTTGACAAAAAGTAAAAGGAAGACTCGTGGCTTTCTAAGATTGAGTCTGAGATTCAACGGGATACACGCAAGTGGAGTCGGAGACTTCAGGTCTCCATCAAGCAGCCGTCTTACTGGAAACAGGAGCCCCCAATCACAAGCACACCTTGGGCGGCAGAGTTGGTGCCTTCCAACTCTATGGCATTTCTAACACTTCCACACGTTCACATCATATGTAGCCAGCTTCTGTATTAACTTGTCTTCCAGAGACAGAGAGAGAGAGAGAGCTTCTGTTCTTACGTGGACCTGATGGTCCACATAAACCTGAATCACTGAACTAATTTGACTTGTCAATTCGGCCTCGTGCTGACGCGGACCAGGCTAGTTTGCCTTTCTAGGCTCGCTGAGGCTTTGCTTGGTTGAGTCTTTTATAACGCATTCATAATATTTGGCGGCCAACAGCCAATATAGCTACTAGCACTAGCAGATATGCAGATTCTATTAGCTATAATAGGTTGTAAGGGCAGACGCAGTCCGGAACAAGTTGAAACTTGGGTAACACTCAGCATAATTGACACTTCTCCTTTTTTGCTTAATCTGAAATTTCCCAGGTACATTTTTCTTTTCTTTAGAATAAATCCATTGCATGACTAAACGTTACGTTTACACAAAGTTCTTTGTTTGTTTCTGATACAAAGTTCTGGTATAATATAGGCCGACGATTGTTTTGATAATTTCTTTAAGAACTTAGCATAACAAGTTCCTAAACAAGAGGCACAGATAAAGCATTTTCGGATCAATTGGATGTGTGTTTATAGAAGATGTTCATGCTCTGTATAAGTTTCTTACTTGACGTATGACTTTCAGGTCCGAAGCTTGGTATGATCCTGACTCGATTCCCTACCATGTATCTCTCTGCTGGGAACTGTACTGCACTCATCATCACTGGTGGGGGAACCCTGAAATTGTTCTTCTCGATCGTGTGTGGCGACTCGTGCGAATCAAAGCCACTCTCAACGCTTGAGTGGTACCTTGTGTTTGTATGCCTGGCACTTGTGCTGGCTCAGCTTCCCAATCTGAACTCCAATGCTGGTGTCTCTCTTGTTGGTGCGATCACTGCTGTTAGTTACTGCACCATCATCTGGGTGGTTTCTGTGAGCAAACATAGGCCCGAAGGCATCTCTTACCAACCACTGAAGGGTAAAAATGATGTCGCAACGGTATTCTCCATTTTGAACGCTGTTGGTGTTGTTGCTTTCTCTTTCAGAGGCCACAATCTTGTCCTTGAGATCCAGGTCAGTCCCTTCCTTTTCTATCTCTTTTCAAGTTCAGGCTGCTCTTACCCACTTCTTGAATCCACTAAGAGAGATTTGAACCAGATATTGACTGTCATTGCACTGGTTACTGGGTCTTGTATTATCCAAATCTAACCACAAAATATTTATTAGAATCTGCAAAATGAGGACTTGGTCTTGACCAATGCGAGCAATGTCTATTGCATGCTCTGTTTGTCAGCTTTGAATTGGAGGCACGGTGTGATTTGCCTGATACTAGCTGCTGTTGGAGATCCTTAAATTGTGTGTGTGCGTGAATATGTCTGTGTCTGAGAGAGAGAGAGAGAGAGTCTTTGTGAGTGCGATTCTGTGCATGTATGTCGTGTGTGTGTGTGTGCGCACACATATGTGGATGCAAGCCTAATAAATGATGGCCTCTGTTTCGTCTTGCAGGCAACAATGCCATCGACACTAAAAGAACCTGCAAGCGTGCCCATGTGGAAAGGAGTTAAAGTGGCGTACGTCCTGATTGCGTTTTGCTTGTTTCCTCTGGCTATTGGTGGCTACTGGGCATATGGTAACTTGGTAAGCACTCCACTCTTCTCTGAAACGACTCTTATAGCATTGTGATCTAATACAGAAACCAATTCTTATGGGGTATTTTGAAAACACCGGTTGCTTTACAAGTGATGGTTGAGGCATGTAGCTTGACTCCCTATTTGTTGAGCACCAACTATTTCTGAGCTGATTGAACAATTACAAGGTGCTAATATTGCTGATAGTAAAGTAAGAACTAGTAACAACGAAAGCTTAATTACCTGACCAAGAATTTCAACTCATGGTCTGCAGATGCTACCATCAGGGATACTCTATGCACTGCATCAATTTCATGGTCATGATACATCTCGGAATCTGCTCGGATTGACAGCTTTGTTGGTGGTGATAAACTGCCTGAGCACATTCCAGATATACGCCATGCCGGTTTTTGACAACTTGGAGTCTGGGTACACATACAGGACCAACAGGCCATGCCCAAGGTGGCTGAGAATAGGATTTAGGGTCTTCTTTGCATCAGTTGCCTTCTTCATTGCAAATGCATTGCCCTTCCTTCTAAGCTTGGCAGGACTCCTTGGTGGAATTTCATTGCCAGTGACACTAGCCTATCCCTGTTTCATGTATAATATAATGAAGAAACCAGAGAAATACAGCGGCACTTGGTACTTGAATTGGGGAATTGGAATACTGGGAATGGTCCTTAGTATTTTATTAGTCATTGGAGGGATCTGGAGCATCGTTGATACAAGTCACAAATTCCATTTCTTCAAACCCCAATCATGATCTCTGTTAACCAATGAGAAATAACTGCAGGTTCAGGGGCACTGGTTCATACGGTTGATCATTCTCCTTCACATAATCAATACATGCAAGTGTACATAAAGTCTGACTCATTGGAGTGAATAGATGCCCAGAAGTGATTGCAGAATCCATGGCTGTGGATGTATAGGATCCATAAATTTGAAAAGGAAAATGATCTATTGAAAGTGCCATTCATTGTGATTTCATTTTGCAAATCTTGTTAGGTATCTAACTTTGATGCCTTCGTCTGACATGTACATTATGCATTGATCTCCAAGAATAAGAAAAAAGTGTTATGAAAGAACGCTCGAGAATAAAATCATGAAGCTAGAATCAAGAATACCATATTCTTTTACCCGGATCCAGTAATCTCTTAAAATAGTATATGAGAATTACATATTAGGATACTTTCTACCTTACAAGTGTGATTGCCGCCTCTACCACCCTATGCATACATGAGAACGTACATAAGTACATACATGTATACATACATACATGCATACATACATACAGAGAGACATATATGTGTGTGCATTCACGCGCTATTACTGAGGTCCCTCACCAAGGATGAAACTTGCAATGAATTAGGAGCAAAACGATGCCATATGATTAAACTTATAATGGAGGTCTTCCGAGTGGTTTTTTGCACAAAGTGTTTCATATGTTGGATGATATGCATATTAACTGACAGAAGCGCAGAAACACTCATGTAACTGAAACTATATGATGGTTAATCAAGTACAAAGATTCTCCCAAAGTTGGATAGTTTGGATGAAAAATGCATAAACCATTTGAACTGCAAATGCTCTACAGCTTGTGTGCTGGAAAACTTGCACATCATTGCGCACGAGATACTTATTACTCCACAACGATAATTCTGCAGTCAGGTACTCGAGGTTCACATTTATGATACAGTTGTGTACGATAACTATTCACATACTACCATCATACCTTGAACACAGCGTTCATAACTATTTCCTTGTGTCAATTTGATCATCATGTTGGCTCTTGCTAGATAGGTTTCACAAATAAGATCGTTGTACTTACGTCCATGTAGATGATAGCAATGGTTTATATGAACCTCTGGATAATAGAAACCATGACGTACTCCGAGAAGCTCAGAAAAATATGCGTATTGACATGACAACCCAAAGAGTTCACCGTAGATGATATTCAGTGGAAACTTCAGGAAATAGGAAGCAGGATCTACTCGGAGAAGCCCAGATAAAAGAGGGCCAAGCTGAAATTAACGAACTTCAGAGATGTCTGTGCAATAGAAATGCATATTGGCTTCATGTCACTTCACAAATTACGAGGCATTGTGTAATTAGTCCTCTTCTCTTGAAGCAAACAATTTCTTCAAGTAATTAGACTCCCTAAATCTCCTTCGTCCACAAACAGTTGTTCACAATGAACCACTTGTTCTTTCTACATGTATAGAGGTAGAAGCATTATTCTTTTCCTTTTCCTAGCTTGCCTTACTGTCTGCATGACTTTGAGGGACAAAGTAAAGAGATTTGTGATCCATATTAAGCCAAATGGTCGCGTACACCTGAAGTACGAGGACAATGCTATTAGAAATAAAATCTCCATTAATGAAATGAGAAATAACTTACAGTAAGCGGCAGATTGGAGGCATTCCTCCAATCTGCACAATACCCAAAATCGGCTCCTCTTGTGCAGCCGTACACTTTTTTCTCTAACTAAACCCTAATAACTCCTATTAATACCCTCTCTAACTTAATTTTCTAATATATCCCTACTAAGTATTAATTATTACTAAAATGACATAACACTTAAAATGACGTGAACATGCATTACACGTGTCAACATGTATTACATGACTCTATTAAAAACATTCTATTAACATCCCTTAACACTCTCCCTCAAGTTGGGTGAAGGATGTTGATAACACCCAACTTTGATAATGTCTCCTTTAATTATTCGTTGGTGGTAGCTTTAGTTAAGAAATCAACCCTCTGTTTGATAGATTGAACATGCTCCAGCTTGAATTCTTGATTAGATATCTTCTCTCTGATGAAGTGACAGTCAATTTCTATATGTTTGGTTCTCTCATGATAAACTGGATTAGAGGCCATTTGAATTGTTGCACTGTTATCACAGTATAGTGGTATAGAATGATTAGATAGAAATCTCAGTTCACTAATCAATGAAGATATCCATTTTCCTTCATATATAGCTTGTGCTATAGCTCTGTATTCAGCTTCTACTGTAGATCTTGCAACCATTGTCTGTTTTTTACTCTTTAAGATACAATGTTACCACCGAGTAAGGTAACATATCCTGTAGTTGATTTCCTGTCATCATATGAACCAGCCTAGTCAACATCAGAATAAAGTTCAATGTCCAAGTTTGATGATTTTGAATAAAATAAACCCATTCCTAAAATTGATTTGAGGTATCGAAGAATTCTATACGCTGCATCCATTTGATTCTTGGTTGGCGAACGCATATATCTCCTCACAATACTAACTGCATATATCTGCTCAAAATATGAGGAGAAATCTTTTTAGTACATGGTTCTTCTTGAGAGTAAACAATCTTCTACAATTCCTTTCTTGTACTTCATAATATCTTTTGATTATTGTACCTTCTCACATTGATCAACTGTATCATTATACTCTCTCTCACTAGGAACTAGTGGAAGAATAGAAGGTGAATGTGTAGTTGACTCCTTTTGAGAAGAGTAATAAGGAGTAAGTTCTAAAAGGGTAACATCCATGAAAACATATAGTTTTTTAAGTAGAGGGTCATAGCATTTATATCCTTTTTTAGAGTTTGAATAGCCTAGAAAAATATACTTCACTGACTTTGCATCTAGTTTATCACGATTGAAAAGATGGATGTGTACAAAACAGGTACACCCAAAGATACAAGGGACTAGATGAAATGGTTTCGATTCTTTATCAAGACACTGAATAGGACTTTCTCTCTGGATTGTATTGCTTAGCATTCTATTTATGAGATAAACAGTAGTAAGGACATCTTCTCTCCAGTAGAATTTCGGAACATTATTTTGGAGTAGGAGAGTTCTGGCTATCTCCAAAATATGACGATTTTTCCATTCAGTAATACCATTCTATTGGGGTGTATAAGAATAGGTAGTCTGATAAATAATCTCCTGTAATAGTAAATATTCTTGTAACTAAGTGCCAATAGAATTTTCACGGAAGCATTGAATTGAGTACAAATAAATTTATGCACAATAGGAAAAATAGAGAAAACTTCAGACTTTGTTTTTATTAAGTAAATGATTGTAAGACGTGTACAATCATCAATAAATGAGACAAAATACTTATGACCAAACAAAGAAGTAACTAGACTTAGACCCCATATATCATAATGAAGAAGTTCAAAAGGTTTAGATCGTCAATAATCACTTAAAGGATAAAAAGCTCTTTGGTGTTTCCTAGGTTTAAAACCCGCACGGCCCACACAAACCTGACCCGCTAGATCGGTACAAGCTTTTGAAAAGTCAATTTCCAAAGGGTCAAATACTTTCTTTTTTTCTATCTTAGTATTTTTTTCATCGTAACAAGCTGAACACTTGATATTCGTATAATAGAGGAGTTCATCCTAGAGCCCTCGGAGATCTGCATAATATTAACTGATAGATCGAGTATCTTATTTGTATTTTTTAATCTTTTCTAAAATCTCATATTCTTTGGGTACATTCTTTTTTCTAGAGTATGCTTCAGAGACTGCACACCAAATTTTATGAGCTGATTCTAAAAACATAAAGGTTTTAATAATCGATGGAATCATTGACTATAGCAACCATGATGAGATTAAAGCATCTTCTCTTCTCCAGATAGAATAATGTGTATCATGGGTCTCTTGGATTGGTATTTGACCCATTAAGTGTGTCAATCTCCCCCTTGCTATAATAGCCAGTTCCACAGATCTAGATCATTCTAGATAATTTCTGTCATTAAGTTTAGTAGTTGTAATCTGAAAATGGCATGTCTTTTCTAGTGAAAGAGATTGTTCACCTGTATGGAGAGAACTATCAATACCTTTTCCTTTTCCAGTCATCAGCTTTTCTGATCTTTGTAAATCTGCTCACTTTGATTAGATGGAAGCAGAAAAGTAATCCAATCAAGGCAAATAAACTTTGTAATATAGTCACAAGGGTCCTTGAATTTACTCCTTCACAAAATCATATAAACAACCGCAATGAGAATCTGTGACTTTAATGAGGATCGGCCACCAAGATGAGGGTTGATAACAACAATGAGAATCGGCAATGAGAATCTGAATAAATCTCAATTAAACCACAATGAAAATCCGCAACTTTAATTAGGATCGGCCACCCAATCTGCAACTTTAATGAGGATCGGCCACCCAGATGATAATTGGCAACAACAATGGAAATCGGCAATCTGACTTCTTAGGGCAATCACGATTTTTGATAGAATAACAATGTGTACTTGATGATAAATCCCATGTTGAATCAATCACAAATGTGACAATCACACCTTGAATCAACAAAAAATAATTCAGTTGTCCATTATTTTCAAAATCACAAGTCACAGAATCGTACACGATTCCAAATAAGAATTTCCAAGTCAAGAATGTACTCTATCACGATTCCAACTCACAAACAATCTAAATCTGAGTTTTTTCTTCACAAAATCGTCGAATTAAAGGCTATATAGGCTCTGATACCATATTAGAAATAAAATCTGCATTAATCAAATGAGAAATAACTTACAATAAGCGGCAGATTTGAGGCATTCCTCCAATTTGCACAATACCCAAAATCGGCTCCTCTTGTGCAGTCGTCCAGTTTTTCATCATATCATAACAAAACCCTAATGACGCCTATTAATACCCTGTCTAACTTAATTTCCTAATCTACCCCTATTAAGTATTAATTATTACTAAAATAACGTAGCACTTAAAATGACATGAATATGCATTACACGTCTCAACACGTCTCAACATGTATTAGATGACTCTATTAAAAACATTCTATTAACATCCCTTAACAAATGCTGAGAGAACTAGAGATGCAAGGATAAAAAGTTTCCATCTCGCCAGGATCACATCAGCAATCCGGCATTCAGAAGAAAAGATCATCACAACAGGATTATGTTAGATAAATAGAAGATGACAGAGTTCAAATGGATCAATCTTCGATAGCAGTAAAATTTAACAAGTAAAGACTGCCAGAAATCCAACAGAGGAATTCACATGCTAAACGAAGTAGTTTGCCTTCAGAAATTTCTGCACATTAAAATGAAAATGTTCGCACTGCATAAATGATTACAAACGGCAGATTTCTTGTTTGAAATCGAATCAAGTGTCGAGCCGTTTCAAGCATGCCAAAAGCACGTCTGTTTGCTGGTTGAATCAGCATACAGTAAGAGAAACTAAGACATTCAGATGGTAAAAGGAATACAGAGCTTGTCGTAATGCAGCTAATCTTGGGGAGCGATCATTGAAATTAACAAGAGAATTTGTTATACTTAGGTGTCATTACGCAAATCGATCATCATAGTTCGATCTACTATTAAGATAAAAAAAACTTCAAATCATCAAAACTAACCATATTAAAGACAAACCTGAAGAAACCAACACCATTCATAAAGATGATTTCTCCAAGAGAACAACACACGGAACCAAACGAAGTATGGAAATTAACCAGAAAAGATGCTCTATCAAAGGAAAGTAGAATGACCTCAAAAAACAAAATCAAGATCATATATTTTACGGCCACAGAAAACCTTTGACGAATTCAAAAGTACCTAGATGTGGCTTTGCTCGTAGACGAGGAGAGCGTCTCGTGCTTGGGACGAAAGCGATACGCATTCAGCTGCTCGACCAAGTTCGATTGAACCACCATTTTCTTATCTGTAAGCAATCCTTCTTCTCGTCCTACCAGTGAATTAAATTTAAACCATCATCACTACGGATTATTCTGCTCAAGCAAATTCTCGAAGAACTAAGTTTACTGGTTTTCCATAAAAAGAATGATAACGCTGTCTCTTTGTGTTCGTGGTGTTTTCATGGTCACTGATACTTATATTACTCTGAATCCCCAACTGTGTTTACCTTCATGTATTGTTATCTTTTGGGAGGAAAATGTGTGTGTATTATTGGGGGAGAGCAAGTATTGGCTATCACTAGATTCTGCTTGTCCAGAGATTTTGGTTGTGATCTGTGTGAAAATTATGCCAAGGCGTGTGTATGTGCATGGTAATATTGAACAAATGCATTTATACGCATAATTTTCGGTTGAGTCGGTAGGTGCATCAAGCCCATTTCCTTTTGCTATTCTTGTTTCTTCGTTTCTTTTTCTTTCTTTCTTTTTTTGGTTAAAGGGGGTGGCTCAAGCAAGGTATGCATGCTCAAAATCATGATCCGCCTCTTGTGAGTCGAGCGCCCTTCCAGATGAGCCAATGAGCTAACGCTCGGAGTTCTTGTTTCTTTTTTTCTTTTGTTAAAAGGAGAGGCAATAGCCTAACACACTGAAACATGCATGCACCCCAAGGGAATCGAACTTGTCATTGCACCATGGGAGTCGATAGCCCTACCGCGGTCGAGCTAACATTATAGGTGCTTTTTGTATCTTATGTTTGTGGTCATTACTATCTTTCACATTACAACAACAACAAAGCCTTTTCTCATACTAGATGGGGTTGAATACATGGATTCCTTGTTTTCACATAACTCTATCATAATTTATAGAATTCATGATAAATAAGTTCAACAAAGTCTTACCTTCATTATTTGATGCCTAACACAACCCTCCTCCTTTATCTAGGCTTGGGACCGGCCATGCAAAGGTGATCCCTTACATGAACAAAGTTACCATTCTTCACATTATTGATAATTAATGCTGCAAGAAGGGAGTCAATCTAAGGTAGGTCAAAAAGCACACTGCTCCTTGTTTTGATGAACTAAATCATGTGATGAGTGGAATCCAAATCCTTGAGTCAATCGCAACCATTATTTGTAAAACATTTCAATGAAGTTCACCTAAGATTAAGATCAATGTGTAAGGGTTGACACAGACTTGCCAAGTCCATGCATAAAGGAGAACCGTGAGCTCAATTTAATTTGTTAGTCAGCTATATGTTTTAGGATAAATAGCATGATCTTATCGTCCAACACAATGTGTCCAGTCTAGATTCACCCTATAGTAACGATGACCCAATATCGCATTTTAGATAGGATTCAGGTGGGTGTATTTGGCAGCCGCCTAGGCTGAACTGGGTTGAGTTTTCCTGCTTGATGTTGCGTTAGGATGTGAGTAGCTAATGAGGAACGAGGTGAAGTCGTTGGTTTTGGGCCGGGTCAGGTCTGGAGGAAGTGAGATCCGTTTGGGAGAAGGGGAGTGAGGAATCCGATGATTATATAGTGATGGGTTTCAGGCGGTGAAGGGAGAAGGTCGCCGGAGAGCTCAAGGTGGCAGACAGTGGAGTGGCTTCACCGACAGGGACTGCATGATGGGCGGTGATCAAGGGAAAGATAGCAGCAGTGGTGGAGGACTCCTAGTGGCTAGGTACCGAACAAAGGATAAACAAAAGGCACTGAGAAGAACTCTGTCCAACTCCCTATGGCGTTTGGACGCTCTGGGGGTGTTGTCGATGTTTTAGGATCTGGTGTATGTTTGTGGATGTATTTAGCTGAAGATTGAAGCTCAATTTACAGAATTCTTCTCATGATGTAATGGTTGAGTGAGCAGATCCTTCAGAGATCTTCTTCGGATGACCAAGAATTCTGCAAAAGATTGTAATCTTCAACAAAACCCCTCATCTCCTGTAAAACTAGAAAAATCTGCTGGCGACGACCGTCATCGCTTGAAAAATATGTTGGTAATGACCCTTAAAATCCTTCAGGTGCTTGAGAAACTTGTTGGCAATGGTCATCATACCCTGTTAAAACTTTAGAAGCCTTCTAAAAGCTGTTGGCAAAGTTTTCTCCTCACAGAGTAACGGTTACCCCATCGTTCCTGAAATGTAAAACTGGTTTTTGGATCGATGTACTTGATCCAGATTTGATTTGAGCCCACGAGCTTTAAGTTTTGGATAATCCAAATTGGATATTTGACCTCTGCATTTCAACCCGCGATGTCTTGAGACTTTCCAAATGCCTTTGATTCAATTGAGCTCTACTTGATGTTAACATCCTTCAACTTAATTCCCAGAATTTTAAGGATTTCGAGCATATTTTCAAATACGACACTTAAAAGCTATTTTTACATGCAGGTCTGATTTTTCACTGAGAGAAGGGGAAAGAAGTGGGTGTTTACAAGAAGGAAACCTGCAGCTACATGATCTTTTTACTGTAGACTGTTGCTTGTTTTCAAATTCAATTTAGAAAAGGTTTATTGAGACCAGCATTGAGATATCAAGTTGCTCGTAATAATGTACTGATACTAGGAGGATGATATTAGATCATCATGAACCCTGTAGAGCATGCAAATTCCATGAACAACGCCCTTGATTCCTGCCTAGTGCAAGTAGCAGCTTCATATATGCATGAGAATACTCCTCTCAGACGAAGAGAAACGTATACCAAGAGAAGCCTATTTAATGGCTTTGACTTCTTCGATTCAATCCCTTTGTCAGCATTTACAACCCGAGTTGGATTTTGATTGCGGATGACACTAATACTCTTCATTAAGCGAATACCAAACAAATAGGACATGAGAGCGAGGATAATCGCCTCAGTTTTCCGCCGGAGAGATAAATACAAAGTAGTCTCATCACCTCGGTGTGGTTCCGTCGGACTTGTATATTTAAAAGAAATTGCTACCATGAAATGGAGACTAAAATTAAGATGATGAATAAGACGCAGACAAGAATAAGAACGGAAATGCAGAACTGAATATGTTTGGTGATACCAATTGATATTCACTTAATACTAAAAGTTATGATCAGGACAGTGTTTTGCAGGAGATCGTTCCTCCAATATATATTCACAGTGATGAAACCCCTTCCCTGTCAAGAAGATTGCAGTCGAATTCCGTGAGAAGAATGACAATTTTTTCTTTACATTTTTATCTGATAAAAGAGAGATAATCGGTTTTTCAGTTTAGAAGGTATCATGGTAATAGAATTGTAACTAAGATCAGGTTACATATACATAGACACACACATATACTGTTCCAATAAATTCAATGTGCACATAGATCACATTGTATATCAGGCTTTCACTTTCTTTTCATGAAAGACAGATCAACAACTGTACACAGAAGATGATCTTCTACAAAAACTGATGAACTATATCTGATGAACAAACAAAAAACGAAACCACAAACGTTAAACCACGAAGGCTATGCTTATTGTGTTAGGATGTTGAGAATGCACACCCTTGTGTTGATCAAGCTCCTAAATATAGACTCATTTCCAAGCTCTAGCCCATTAAGGCAATCCTCTAAGACAACCATGTTTTTCGATACTCTCTTAGCCATTTCAAAATCTACACGCCCCTTGGATCTCAAAACGAAATCCATGGCATAATCTGCATCGTTCATTTCCTTTATGCAATCCACTCTTCTCTTAGGCAATCCCACCAACTTCTCTATAACTCTTCTGGGCGTCCAACACAAACCAGAGACCACAGCAATGGATATCGACACTGTCATTGCCTTCACTTCATTAAAAACCGTCACTACATCCATCTCCTCTCGAGAGAAAGCTAACGGTTGGGGCCTCACCATGGTCTTCAGGATAGTTGTAAGCCTGCTCATCTCCTTGTTGGCTCTCTTTCTATGGTTAATAAAGGATTGGGCACTGGCTTCCATACTATTTGGCTCTCTTCTTCTCAATGAAACCAAAGTACTTAAATGATGCTCTTTGAGGCTTGATAAAACGGTACCAAGTACACTAAAAACGTCTAAAAATTTTAACAGATCGTCTAAAAGGAAATTAACCCATCTCTCGTTGTGATGCACTACATCTTGAGTTTGTGGCAGATGGAGGAAGTCCCCCACTGTGTCATACAAGGACTTGAGCAAGCTCAGACCTGTCAAGAGATTCTGGACTGTTGGATCTTTTCTGCCTATCCATTCGTGGATCCTGTGCATTTGATCCTTCACAAGAGCAAGGTTAGTGAGGGACCTGCATGGCAAGCTTGAGGAACGAACATGGCATGCTTTTATGCTTTTTTTGGCCGGAGGAAGAGAGAGAGAACGCCTGAAAGCGGAAGCCACCACCATCTTAGTTCGGTGGTTTTGACGTTCTTCCGCTGTTGATTTGGTAGTGTTTTTCTTTATCAACCAAGTCGACAAGATTTATAGGAATACTTTGCAATTGGGTTGGACCCAATTTCGATCCGAGTTAGTTCAGATCCAGTTTCCTACCGGGTGTATATCCCACAAGGAAAATGTAATTCACACCTGAAAAAGTAATAGTTCCTTTCATTGCGTCGATTCTTGATTGAATTTCAGTTTTGATTCAGGTTTGGAGTATAATTTTCATTAACTATACCTCGATATATATATATATATATATATATATATATATATATATATATATATTACTACAAACATGGAAGCTTTGGATGAGGATTCATAAGAATCAGAATTAGTTGGCACAGCGTGTGTTTCCGTCACTGGCATGTGATCTACTGACTACTTTGAAGAACCACGAGGTAGGAAAACATGTACCGATTTGTTTAGTCATAAAGACAGCGAAGAGATGGTCATTTCAATGTTAAGAACTAACAGCTTACTGGTCATGTGCTACTATGAGCATGAAATTTTTACTATTAGGTAGAGGGATATATAGAGTGAGAGAGAGAGAGAGAAGTGTTGCGTATTCATATGCCTAGAGAGCATATAGTGACAATGAAATAAGAGTAGAAAGCATTTATGAAATAATGAAATGAGGCTGCGAAGGTGGCGTCACCAATTCCCATTAATGGCGGACAGAAGCTGTTCCATGCAGCCTTTAGTGTCACAGCGTGTTTGGGAAATTAATTATGAAAACCATGCGCTGCATGGTCAGCATTATCAAAGAAGAAAACCATTGTTTAAAAAGCAAAACTCGTGCGCCCTTCTTATAATAAGAATAATTAAGCCCATGATAATCATGAATGACAAGAGAAGACAGCTATTGAAGACCAAAGCTAGATGCCACCCAAGTGTTCAGTCCTTAATCTGTGGGATATTTTAATTGAAAATGCCAGATAAAAACCCAAGTGGGATTACGCTTCCGTTTTGGGCATTGATCCCTTCTTAGTTCAAGTCATTAACAACTGTTTATGTGGCAGAAGATGCTAAAATGGCGCCATGATTCCATGAAGGTGTGATTTGAAGAGGTTCATTTCGTGGTTCCTAGACATGACAGATCCGACTGCTGGCGTCTCACCGGCATCCCTAACCGTTGGCAGCTTTAGTTATACTAAATAAACATAATTGTTATTCATTCATCCATTTTACTAAGCATATTTTTTAATCTCAAATTACCTTTAATGTAAATTCTTTTACCTTTAATCTAAATTCTTTCTCCTCACCAGTTTCTCATTCTTGCTCACCGATTTTTTCTTCTTTCAATAATGCGTATGCATATTGTTGGCTTCACCTTTATTATTATCGTTTCTCTTAATCACCTATTTTTTAAAAACTTTCATAAATAAATTGTTTATCTTTTAAACAATCTCTTTCATACTTCTTTCTCTCTTATTCCCAATTTCCATCTCGATCTAAACATAAATCTCACGAAAAATTGATTGAAAATAAAACTCTAAATTAGAGAATAAATCAACAACGGATGATGAAACATGTATGAAATAAGTTTTAATTAAAAAACAAATACACTAAGACATATCACTAATTGAGAAGCAATGTGTCACGAGTGGGTTTTTATCCAATGCGAATGAACCGTGTCCCTCTTCATGATCGATGATGAAGTGCGCTTAAGATACGTCATATTAAAATAATAGATGTACTTTGGGTGGGACCCTCTTCATGATAAACGGATGATGAAACACGCTTACGATGCATTATATTAAAATGATAAATGCGCTTTAGGTATGTGATTTGAAAGGAGAGAATGGAAGAGAGGAAAATGAAAAAATGACAATTATGAAAAAAAAGTTAAAAAAGATATAGGTTTAATAAAATAGGGTATACGAATAATAACCTGTAACTAAATCCTCTCTACTGCACTATGAGCAAATAGCTCACCTGGCTGTGGGGTTGATTCACAAGTTAAAGGTCATGCCTTTGACCTTCGATGCTTGGGGCGCTTTAGCCTCCACGTTGTACGGAAAATAAAACCTCTAGCAGCCACGAAAAGGCTAGCATTGTGCGGAAAACTGTTGCTCATGTTCAGCTCGTTTGAGCCAAGGGGAGCATAAACCAAACATGAAGGATTTTTCTTTTTGGTTACAGAGGGAGGCCGAAGCCTAAAACACACACACACCTCCAGAGAATCGAAGTCCACACCTGCGGCTGAGTCAGAGGGCCCTGCCTGTTGAGCTAATGCTCTGGGTCTTTTATATTGAATTACCATCTACAAAAGAAAATTCCTCCAAATTTAAGTTAAAACATTTTATACATTTTCCTTTTGGTACAACATGGAGGCAACATTTTAAACATCTCCTTTTTGGTACAACATGGCCTTCACTCCTCGAGCATCAAATTCATGACCTTCAACTTGTGAGGCCAAAGCCAGCTTTTTATACATCTTTTATTAAAGAAAATTTTTGACCATTTGATTACGTTTATTTATACTCACCAACTGGCTTGGATAACATGGTTTTATAATAAAAGCTTGCAAAAAGTGTTTCTCCATTTCTAAGACTCTGGTTCTTTCCCTTTTCTTCTGTAAATCAGAATGAAATGACACTAGCGACAACAATCAGTAGACAACTAAATGGAAAGCCGTTGCATCTTACCTGTAGATCTTGTCCTCACATTATCCAGCTTGAATACCAAGGGAAAGACCATTTAGAGATGCAACGATCAAACAATCAAAGTTTTACTGCAATTTGTTGTTTCAATTACAATACATCTAATGGTGTTTTAAGTTTTTACATCACAATAATGTAAAGATAAACACAGACAATGAAAGGTTTTAGTTGCCTCCTATTTTTTCATAAGCCTACTTTATGACAGTCGATCTTCATAATTAGAGCAGGCATCTTGTTGACCCAAATTGTATTCTTTTAATTGGTTAAATGCTTGTTTCAGCATCTGTTTAACTCAAAATGTGGCTTGTATTTTGATAATTAATCATCTCCAGTGCCGAGCTTTCAATTGGCATATATTCACAATGTCTTTGTAGTCTTGTTTCAGTGGGTGAGGCTTGATCTCGTAGAGCTTGGGCCAGAGCTTTCCTGTGACTGAAGGTAAACAAAAGGCACCGAGAGCAATAAAATATTTGGTTAATGAATTAGTGCACCAAAACATTTTCATTAGTAGGTGAACTTTTGAACTATATGAGAAGATTTCTAGGAGTAATTAGTATCATCAATTACTCGTCTGTGTGTAGAAATATCTTGAGACAAATGGGATGCTTGGGGATGGGTTTTCAATAATAATTTTCATGTCCACAGGCTTCCCATACAAGCAAACCGTACTATTACTCATCTCCACATAGAGACCGGAATGTGAGATAAAACGCAAAAGGAAGGAAACATACCAAAAAAGCGATTTTGTTTTCCATCCCATGCAATGCCATTCAGAACATCAATTCCCTAAAATTTCAAAACCCATCAAGACTTCAAATATCGTTTCAAGTACTTTCACTGTGAAGTGCTATACTGATAAGCATTCTTTCAATCAATCACTAACACTATATACAATGCAAATTGCTAAAACACAAGTCATTCTCTAAGTATAATTAAATTGACGATGACATACTCACTATTGGAAACCAATCAAAGATATTGGAAACCCAAAGGCTAAGCAAACAGGAACACAGGAATTTTGAGGGCAGCGGATGGGCATGTTTCAACCATCGCAAGGTATGTAATAGAGGAACAAGTACATTCTGATTTATGCTGTTAAGATGAAGCAAAAAGTATATACACCCCACATGATTGCTGCAATGAAAGGCAATAGCCAAACCTAAATCAAACACATTAGCTCTCCATCTTTAATGTCTATGTAGTCTCTGTTTTGCATAGTAACTTTCATGAATTACAAATATGTCATCTTAATGCTTTTAAAACCACAATCGGTGATGCACGGAAGCTAAGAACAGAATAATTGGCCAAGACATATCATCAGCTTAGAAAAATACCTTTTTGGTTGGGCAGGAAAATAAAATGGTATGAAAATATGATATCATTATCTTTCAGTTTCAGGACACAATTCATGAAATTGGCAAACGTAAATTAATAAATATGCATTCAAAATATATAAAAACAAGGGAAATTCAAGGAGAAGTACATACTTTTGTTACTCTACATATAACAAAAGTAACTTCATTGGAGTTACCAAAATAAAGAAAGTAACTTACATTGTGCCCGGATAAATACAAGTTTTGCCTGGAACAGAAAGAAATAGCATCAACATGATGACTTAGAAGAAAGCACTTTCATATCAAGAGAATTCTGAAATGAACCAACAGTATTAAATTTTCATTTATTTTGATAGCGGGAATTTTGTAAGCCATAGTGACCAGACCTTAATTTGTGGAGAAGAATCCATCCAAGCACCGCTCCTGTTTTAGGTGAAATTCTAGCAATACAGTCTGACTGCATCATGTAGAAATTTGAACATGAGACAATCAAACAAATTTGTTAGGTTGTATTTGACATGCAAAGAACTGAAAATCATATGAAGTGAAGTCAACAGTTCATGCAGGTACTGCAACTTAATCAACTAAAGTATTCCTTATCCTTATAAAGCTGTATTACATCTTTCTTGACTTGATTCGACTTCTTTCATTTACTTTTTAGAATTTCATTAATTTGTTTACGCTGTGATTACTGATGATATCCTAGATGAGGTTTCAGGAGATTATGCTCCAAATTCAATCTCCATGTTTCTGGTCTCTTTCTTGAAATACTGTTCCTTAGTTTTGCCTTTTGACTGGCAAGCCGAGAGTAGCTATTTCAAATCTGAATCCAAGATCCCAAGCTAATGATAGTGCAACCTAACCATCCTTTTCTGCAAACTGAGTCAAAGTGCACAAGTACACTTCTTTTCATATTTCACCTGCCACCTCTGTTCCCATTCTACAACTGTGAACCCGGTACATTCCTAGCTCAGACCCCGAAAAGTCCACTGGCTCCACATGAAAAAAGAAAGTAGAACCTCTACCTGGTAGAATAAACCTAATGACTCATTTTCCTGAGGCCACGTCACCTCACTCTTCACATTGCCATTACAGAGCTCCAAAATCCAGTTTCTTCTCCAAACTATATGCCACAGATCTATTTCAGTGAACCCAGCTGTTGACTGATTCACAATTTAGAATCTTTGTGACAGTGGAAGCAACTCTTGTATTCATATTGCACACAAATCCAAAACAGAGGCTGATATCATTGCCCGTGATACATTTTACAAAAAGAAAGGTTTCGACAAACCCCGGGCAAATTTACACGCATACTTACTCTTCACTCAACACAATCAACTTAATGAGAGCAAACTGGTCCACAAACTTTTCATTTTTATAATATCAGAACGTTAATGTCAATAGTTCTCCAGGTCAAGATCCTGAATGCTACATAATATACAAACAAAAAATGCCTATAATGTATAATCCTATGCTATCTCTGTGAGTGTGGAAACTCACCATCCAAACATTTGCCCAGACTTCACCATTAATGTACTCAAGCTCATTTAAGTTTGAGATTTCAATATCATTGTATTTAACAGTGGTTTCACCAATTCCTGCACAATATTCATTATAATTAGATGTGACTGATAGCAGGAGGCTTCAGATATGCAACATAAGAAACAGCTTCAATATTCCACCAGAAACTTATACAACTAAGATAATAAAAACGTAAAAGAAGTAAGGAAAAAGAACAAATCATCATGACAGGGACCTGCATGCTGGACAGACCTTTTAGGGTATTGGAGTCTAACTTATATAAAGTTGACGTGCCATCACTCCCAAATAAAATTTTCCCATCAGTAGCCAATCCCCAACCATCTTGCATGTGGTGGGTAAATGTTGCAATCTGAAGAAAGAAACGCATGTGAGCAACATATTTGAGATGATGGCATATTCTAAGAGATATACGGTTTCAGGACAATATTTCACTCTCAGCGATGCAGCTAACCAAAACCAAAACCAAGCCTTTTCCCACACTAAGTGGGTTCTGTTAACTCTCAGCTATAGCTATAACAGCGTACATAGCATGGAAGAGAGCATCAACAGCACTTGAAAATAAATGCAAGAGGGCAGCAGAAAGAACAAAGGACACAAGATAATCAGAACATCTTTGCAAACTTAGCATTAGATACATAGTTCAAGAAGAACCTTGAAAACTCTAAAAGATGAGAAAGAACATAAAAGTTTGTAAATGATAGTTTCTAAAACAACAAGAATGGCTATCTTTTTTTTTTTTGTATTATTATGGAAAAAAAAGTGCATGTTGCCAGCTTTTTAATAGCTTAAAAACGGCCTGAGATTAAGGCTGGATGATTTCTGTCTGTTTGGATTTCATTTTACAGTTTCAGGATCTTGCGAGATTTTTATTCTATCCCTTTACATTATTGTAATAGAGTTTATGCATACTTACTGTATGTACCTTTAGTCTAAATTTCAAGTTTAAATAACTACTCACATATTAAGCAAAACAAGAAACTACACATCACCTGTGTTTTCTTATTTCCTCCTCATTTTCATATTTTTGAGGCACCAAGAAAATATTTCCTGTACATGAATGATTCATATATATAGTTCTCTACATTCACAAGAAAATTCTCTCTATAGAATTCTTCATGTACGTTTTAGTTACCTAGGTAGTAGAGTTTAACATAGTTTAATGTACTTATTATAGAGAGAAGGCTTGGGTCTGGTTTTAGGTTGGCTTCAGTGATATATTATTTATGATATTTTGCCATTCTAAACAAGAGAGTAAAAGTTTTGAAAATGTGCTGAGAACTGGCTATTTTAGGTTGTAACCTTTTTGCGACAGATACAGCTTGTACTCAATATTAGTGATATTATATTTATAGCTATTAGATAATACTCAGAGAGACTCCATTCCAGTTCATAATATATACAACAACAATACCAACAACTAAGCCTTTTCCCATACTAGATGGGGTTGGCTACATGGATTCTTTGTTTAAACAAAACCCTATCATGTGCCATGCTGGCAGAATGCTTATACTTTGTATAATCTATGGTACATAAGTCTGACAAAGTTTTATGATGACTGTCAGAAGCCTAACACAACCCTCCTCCTTTATCCGGGCTTAGGACTGGCCATGCAAGGGTGATCCCTTACATGGGCGGAGTTCCAGTTCATAATATATAGCAGAAAAGAAAAGATATTGTCAAACTTGCAAGTGTGGCCTTTTCCACTAAAACAGTCGACCCACAGATTAATGAAGTGTGCTTTTGACATGAAGCAAAGAGGGTCAGGTTTTAAGTGTATTCTCCATAAAGAAATGAAAAGGTTGGCAACTTTTGGAAAGAGACCAGTTCCCTTCAGGAATTCATAATGCAAACAATGCAACGGAACGGAACAAGCATGGAACAGTTGAAAAAGAAGATCAAGGCGAAATACAAACTTGACTAAGATTATATCTATCATAAATGAAGCCCGTCTGGGTCTGCCATGTTACTTGAAGTAACCTGCACAAGATATTTAAGTAATTACCATAAAGAATATGGCAAGAATAGGCCACAAAGAATGAAAAAACATATCCTGTGGTAATCAGGGTGGACCTTCATATACAAAGAATTGGAAAAGACGAGCAACAAATTGGAAAGGAGATACAGAAAATTATGCAGTCTTGGGGAGAACCAAAACCCTATGAAATCCAGAGCAGTACATGAGAATCCAGTGCAGTTAGTTGTATATTAAAATAAAACCCAATGCAGCATGGGAGAACCAAAGTTACCAAACCCAATGAAATTCATAAGATCTCCAATGTAGAATGAAGTTAACCCCAGCATGAAAAAAAAGAAAGAATTGAGTGTTGTGTTGTGTTCTTGTTTCAGTAGAATAACTACATACTTTAACGTCAATTTGTTGTCCATTATGGATTTCCTCTATCAGCAAAGTGGGAGGATAGAATAGCAAGAAAAGCACATGAATATTGACCTTGTTTAGTGGACATGTCAAATGCAACAAATTAATCTTCAAGTATTAACCTTCACAGGTTTCTTAAATACCTTTCCCCCAGAAGAGTCAAGCCTTCCCCAAAGTATCTTCCATCCATATGATGAATATCTTGAACCTTAAAACAGACATTGTTACCAATCAGTGTAAGACCATCAAATATGCATCAAAGCAGTACTGAGAGAGAATGTACAGGATCATATATTCCACAACAGTGCTTGCTAGAAATAGAACCTCAAATGGACCCCAACAACTGCCAAGCACGGGTTAGATGAAATGTGCATGCAAAGTAATTGTATACACATTCAAGGTTATCTGGGAAATCAAAGTTATTATTATCTTGTATTACTAAAACCTTGAAGGCTTGAACAAAGTTCAAAAACTATTCCACTATGAACTGAAGTACATGAGGATATAATTGAAATCTATGTGGTTCAGCCACATGTGTTGAGAAAAATTTTGATATACAGTTAATTAGGTATATGTGAGAACAAAGAACTTAATTCATGTAAGAAGAGAAGTTTTGGCTAAAAGTGTAGGTGGCCGTTGTTGAAGAATATGCTTATCTAGTATTCTTTGTATTAGTTTTATAATTTCTGATGTTTTTAGGTAGACGGAATTGGTATTATCATAAATAAGGATTTAAAGGAGAGTGTAGTAGACATACAACGATATGGTGACCGAATCATGACATTGAAATTAGTGTTAGGAGTAGAGGTTTTGAATATAGTTTGTGCTTACGCACCCCAAGTAGGACTAGAAGATAGTATAAAGACAGTTTTTTGGGAAGAGTTAGATAAGGTGTTTCAAAAGATTCCACAAAGGGAGATGATTTGTTTAGGAGGAGATTTAAATGGACATGTCGGTAAAGAGGCATTAGGATATCAAGGGATTCATGGAAACTTTGGTTATGGGGATATAAACGAGGAAGGCAGGGAGATTTTAAATTTTGCTATGTCATTTGATCTCTTTATAGTCAATACAATCTTCAAAAAACGAGATGAACATTTAATTACTTATAAGAGTGGCTTATCACAAACACAAATTGATTACTTTATTTGTAGAAAAAAAGATAGAGCGTGTTGTAAAGATTGTAAGGTAATTCCAGGAGAAAGCTTAACCACCCAACATCGACTTTTAGTTATGGATTTACAAATAAAAAAATGGACAAAGAAAAAAAGAGTGCATCGAGCTATTCGGACTAAATGGTGGAACCTCAAAAGCGAGAAAGAAGATATATTTAAACAGAAAGTCCTTCAAGGAGATGTTTGGAATTATGTTGGCACACCCTCTGATATGTGGAACAATATGGCTATACATATTAGGAAAGTGGCGAAAGATGTGTTAGGGGTATCTAAGGGAGGTGTACCGGCACAAAAAGAAGCTTGGTGGTGGAGTGAAGTAGTACAAAATAAAATCAAGGCAAAGAGGGCATGTTACAAATTACATTATGCTAAGAAAACTAGTGAAACTTTAGAAGCTTATAAGAAAGCAAAGAAGGAAGCAAAAAAGGCCGTTAGTGAAGCAAAAGCTAAGATTTGGGAGGGCTTATATAAAAAACTCAACTCAAAAGAGGGTGAAAGAGATATTTTTAGGATCGCTAGGGCTAGAGATAAGAAAACTAAAGATCTTAATTATGTTAGATGCATAAAAGACGAGGATGAAAAAATTCTAGTGGCAAATGATGATATAAGAAATAGATGGAAAAACTATTTTTATAATCTTTTTAATGAAAATAAAGATGTTAGTATTAGTTTAGGAGATTTAGCCAAGTTAGAAAAGTATATAAACCACAATTTCTACCGACGTATTCAAAAGAATGAAGTCAAAGAGGCTCTTAAACATATGAAGAGTGGTAAATCGGTAGGACCAGATAATATTCCTATAGAAGTTTGGAAAATACTAGGAGAAATAGGAATCACTTGGCTCACAAGACTATTTAATGAAATATGGAAAAACCAAAAGATGCCCGAGGAATGGAGAGCAACTACACTTATACCCGTATATAAGAACAAGGGAGACATTCAAAATTGTGCGAATTATCGAGGTATCAAGTTAATGAGTCATACTATGAAATTATGGGAAAGAATTATCGAACGTAGGTTAAGACAAGTATCAAGTACAACAGAGAACCAATTTGGATTTATGCCCGGTAGATCTACTATTGAAGCAATTCACCTTTTGAGACGTCTTATGGAACATTTTAGAGCAAAAAAGAAAGACCTTCACATGATATTTATTGATCTAGAAAAAGCTTATGATAGGGTACCGAGGGAGGTTCTTTGGAGAACTTTGAAAAAAGAGGTATCCCATTGACATATATTAACCTTATAAGAGACATGTATGATGGTGCAAAAACATGTGTGAGGACTCATGAAGGAACGACAGACTTCTTTGAAGTTAATATTGGGTTACATCAAGGATCAACTTTAAGTCCATACTTATTTATAATGGTGATGGATGAGTTAACAAAACATATTCAAGATGAAGTACCTTGGTGTATGTTATTTGCAGATGACATTGTATTAGTGGAGGAGTCTAAGGAAAAAGTTAATAGAAAATTGGAACTATGGAGAGAAACATTAGAAAACAAAGGCCTCCGACTTAGTAGAACAAAGACATAATATATGGAATGTAAGTTTGATCATTTGGCTACTTCAGAGGACATAGAAATTAAAATTGGCACACATTGCATTCCCCAAAAGGAAAGTTTTAAATACCTAGGGTCAATTTTTCAAAGTGATGGAAGAATTGATGGAGATGTTACACATAGAATTAATGCTGGTTGGTTAAAATGGAGAGGAGCATCAGGTATTCTTTGTGATAAGAAGATACCATTAAAATTAAAAGGTAAATATTATAGAGCAGCAGTTAGGCCTGCCATGTTTTATGGTTCTGAGTGTTGGGCAGTTAATCATCAACATGTACAAAAGATGTATGTGACAGAAATGAAGATGTTGAGATGGATGAGTGGTCATACAAGAAAAGACCGTATACATAATGCGGTTATTAGAAACAAATTAGGAGTGGCACCAATAGAGGATACAATGAGAGAACATCGTTTAAGATGGTTTGGACATATAGAAAGAAGATCAAAAGAAGAACCTGTAAGAAAGTTAGAAAAACTAAATTTGGAAAGTATTAAAAGAGGTAGAGGACGACCACAAAAGTGTTGGAAAGAAACAATAAAGAATGATCTAGCTTATTGGGAGTTAACTGCTAACATGGCACACGATAGAGATCTGTGGAAACAAAGAATCCATGTAGCCGACCCCGTCTAGTATGGGAAAAGGCTTAGTTGTTGTTGTTGTTGATTATACTTGCCCGAAATACTAGGGGCATTTTGGTAATTTTTTATACTACAACTCCTTATATAAGGACTGGTGGGTTGTATTAGGGTTTAAGGTTGTGTCTAAGAAAGAGAGAGAAAGAGGGGGGGGGGGCTCCATTGGAGGTCCGCCCCTTTCCTTCAATATCTTGTGTTTCCTCCTTAATATTAATCATATTTTTTGCTTTAATCTTATGCGATGCTACTCTGAATTTCAACTTGGTATCAAAGCCATACACAGTGAAAATCATGACCTACAAGGGTCGCCGAAGGGGAAGAAGGTGAAGGAGATGAAAGAGGCGATAAAGGAACTAGATCAGAACATTAGTTTGGTACAAGCTCCAGCATCTCTATTAAAAGAATCTACATCTAGAGCTGAAAAGATGAAAGTGTGGTCATTTCTACATCAAAAGGGCTTTAAACCTGTTGAGATAAATATTGACATCTTCCCTGGAAGAAAGATTGAGCTGGAAAAGAACAGTGGATCTTCTACTGTTCCTAAGGCATGAAAAAGATTCTGGGATAGAACCTTCAAATGAGCATGCCAGAAAATCTATGCAGCGTTTGGAGCCGATGGCTGCTGAAAAGAGAGAAAAAAATCAAAGAAGAAATGATTGGGAAGGTATAAAGATACTGTAAGTGAATCTACAAAAGCATTGGAGCTGAATCCAGTTTACATCAAAGCTTTGAGCAGAAGAGTTAAGGCGAATGAAAAGCTTTAGAACTATGAAGATGTGCAGGTTCAGTAACTGTTTTCTTGGTTTAGAAGCTGTTGATTTCTTGTAAGATGATCAATACCTAGAAAGAGAAGAGGTTGTGGAGTTTGGACAAAAGCTTGCAGAGAAGTTCTTCATCTTCCATGTTCTAGATGAGAATGTTTTTTTTAAGATGGTAATCAACCCTATCATTTCCTGGATCATGATCCTGTTGTGATAAGTCAATGCTACAACATTCCAAGGGGTATTATTAATGTTAAACCCATGTCCGCAACAGAAATTGCTTTAAGGTTGAGATTCATTTCATGTGCTAAATTTGAAGCCTATGTATCTGATGATGGTCAACATGTTGATTATACAAGCATAAGAGATTGTGAGGAATTCACAAGGTACTTAAGAATAGTCGAAGAGCTTCAAAGGGTTGAATTGTTTAAAACATCCCGAGAGGAGAATAGGCAGCCCGTTACTTTATGTGAAATGGTGGACTGACTTTTGATGCATAGGAAAAGGTTGTATATGTCAGCAAGATACTTCGATGGTATAGCGTGGACTTTAAAAAGAATTTACAGAGTTGCAGCATTGATAACAAAGTATTTATCAGTGTTATCTGACGCGTATCGTATCGTGTATCGCTGGGCTCCACGATACGGGCGTATCGTATCGTATCGTATCATACTTTAATATTAAAATAATACAAAAATTAATTAAAAATTAATAAAAATTAGTAAAAAATCGAAAAAAATCAGGAAAAATCTGATAATTGCTTTAAATTCATATAATGTAAGTTTAGTACAGATTGAGCATTCAGCATTGAATAATTGCATCCAAATTTATATATTTTGAATCCAAAAAATAAAATACAGACATAGTTTATAGTACACTACAGTTACATATAATGTTATATTTTACAAATTGTAATCAGGATCATCAACTAAATAATCTCTACTATCAATTATTTTCCTCTGCTAGGTGCTCGCGAACTGCTACTACCAATATCTGTTCTAGCATCTGAAGGCAAACTATCAGTGAATCTAACTCCAGTGGTAGTAGCATCATCAGCTTCTTCACACATCTGGAAATCATCCTTTTGTTATCCCCTTTCCTGTATGCTCTCAATCATCTGCAAGCATTGCCATTTAATACCTTCTGGCACACTTCTAACTCTGCCTGTGCATGGAGCAACTTCTTTCTTGGTTCCTGCTAGGTGGTGTTTCAACCTTGAAATTCCATCACTAACCACCTTTTCACAAAATAAATATCTCATTTTTAACCTTAAACCCTCAATTGGTATACCCCACTGCCATGCCGGATCATTAGACTTTGAATGAGAGTCTCTACCACCCCTTTCTGCCGTCTCAATGGAGTACTTTAATTCAAACAAAAACCGGAAAATAAATCTCCCAATCTTCAAATAACACTCAAATCGAGTGTCTCCCACTTCATCAATGCAATAAAAATCGTATACACACACTTAATAACTTCAGATTTTGTCATTAAAAAAAAAAACCGAAATAACACAAAAAACAATAAATATAAAGGAAAAAAATAGAAAAAATATTAAAAATATACCAAAATCTGAGTTTGGAGGCTTGCACGAACACCGTAGGGCACGATTTTGGAGCTTTGAACACTAAGGAGGCGAAAACCGACTCTTAGGGAGCTTGAGAAACCCAAGAGGAGAGAGAAAACCTGTGAAAAATCGTGGTTTCAGTCGGTCAGGGACCCTTTATAAGGGTCTCAGGGCGTATCGCCCATATCGTACGATACAGTGCGATACGCCCGCACCTGCGATACGGGCCCCCGTATCGTATCGTGGTAGCCCACGATACGATACGGTGCGATACGGACAACACTGGTATTTATTACACATTAAGAGGTTTGCGGCTGAATTTATTGGACTACTTATACTATTGCACACTCATTATGGCTGGTGGTTGCGCATTTATTGCATACTGCTGTATTATTTGTATTCTCAAGAAAGTGGAGCAGAATTTTTTACTTGGTCGGTTGCATTTACTGCATCTGGGCATTAATGGGCCTTGCAATAATGGCCGCATTTAAGGTGATCCCGTGGATTCCCAGGAAGTGACTGATTGCCAAGTTCCAAGGTGGTGGTGCCTTGAATATCATTCCCGAGATAAAAGGTAGGGGGCGCCAATTGAAGCTACATTTATTGCCCTCCTTAACTAGTATGCAGGTTGTGAATTATTGAACATTACAAGATTGTGAAGATCAAAGTACACGCCAATTATCAGTGAGTTCACAATTGCTCGCCACAGCAAAGCTGAAATTCCAGAACATGATGGAGGCTGGATTGTGACATGTGCATATCATGGACTAGTTTCTGGCATCCAAGTGATAGTTATAGAGCCTGAAAATCATTTTTCAAGGGACAAAATGTTTATGGTGGTTGTTACAATGAGCTCGAAGCCTATTTGTTCTTCAGCCGCGCTTGTCTTGAATGGATGCAGGTGACACGAACTCAGTCTGATATCATTCATGTTCACGACTGGCAGACTGGTGCACTACCTCTTCTGTATTAGGATATGTATCATGATCTTTCCATAAAGAAACCAAGATTGGTTCTCATGGTGTCACAATCCACAACATAGAGCATTATGGGGAGTGCAAGCAGGAGCAACTTAGCTTGTCTGGCCTCGATGGATATGTTTATGCTACTACTGACAAGGCTATTGATGATCGAACTATTGGACATAATCCTGAGAGGTTGAGCTTACTAAAGAGTGCAATTGTATACAGCAATACGGTGGTCACAGTCTCTTCAACATATCTCAATGAAACATTATGTTCTGGTTGGCTTTCAAGCACACTAATGCAAAATCGTGAAAAGTACTTTGGTATTTTAAATGGCATTGATACTGCTTTATGGAACCCTTTTACAGATGCTTATTTACCAGTCAATTTCTCTGAATATTCTCACGGAAAGCAGATCTGCAAGCACTATATCCAAAAGGGCCTTGGTTTAGATCTTGAGGTTGTGCAATTTAATGGTCATGATCCAAACCGAATTCCTTTAGTTGTTTGTATTACTCGAGTGGTTGCTCAGAAAGGACTCCTTCTGATTAGATATGCTTTAAAGCGTGTTGAAGAATTTGGGGGACAAATGGTTTTGCTTGGTGGAACATCAGACAATCTAATTCGGAAGGAGTTTGAAGACTTAACAAACATTCACAATAGAGGAAGCGGCATCAGAATTCTACTTATGTACAGTGAAGAACTATCACTAAAATGTTTGATGAAATGAGCTGAAAATTCAAGAAAAGGTACAGAAGGTTAATATGTGGTGCAGAAGAGTAAGATTGGATGCATTGTCGTATTAATGAGTTAAGGAAAGGTAGTCTTGTGTGGGCACCGAAGTAGAGTTGTGGGTAGGTTGGATGAAATGTCTCCAATCTGTCGATTCTTGTGAAGTTTGCAGTCACGAGGACTGCTAAAATGTGTGTTACAGCCATAATACCACCTTATGTTGGTGTTACAGTCAGGATGGCTGAGTTGTTGTGTTATAGACAAAATGGCTGAGATGATGTTGTTACAGCAAGGATGGCTGAGATGATGTTGTTACAGCTAGGATGGCTGATTTGATATTGTTACAGCAATGATAGTTGTTTTGATGTTGTTACAGTCAGGATGGCTGCTTTGATGTTGTTATAGCCAGGATGGCTAATTTGATAATGTTAGAGCCAGGATGGCTGAGTTGATGTTGCAGCCAGAGATGGTGCTTGTGATGATAAGCCAGGAAGGCTAAGTTGAATATATTTTCAGCCAAAGAAGTTGTTGAAGATCAGATTAGTGATGAAAACAGATGAAGAATGTTGCAAACAAATATGAAGATTTTTGGAAGTTTGGAGTTTGAAGTATCTCACTCCCAACTTGAGGGGGGTGTCGAAGAATATGCTTATCTAGTGTGCTTTGTGTTAGTTTTATAATTTCTGATGTTTTTAGGTAGTATTGCCCGAAATACTAGGGGCATTTTGGTAATTTTCTATACTAGAGGTATTTTGGTCAATTTTCGTTTTACAGCTCCTTATATAAGGACTGGTGGGTTGTATTAGGGTTTAAGGTTATATGTAAGAAGAGAGAAAAAGAGGGAGGGTGGCCTCCATTGGAGGTCCGCCCTTTTCCTTCAATCTCTCGTGTTTCCTCCTTAATATTAATCATATTTTTTGTTTTAATATTCTGCGATGTTACTCTGATTTTTAACTGCCGTAACAGTAATACATTCAATAAACCTTGTGTTTGTGTGAATCATATATGCTTCAAATATACAATTGATAAATGATTTTCTTAGGCTATACCTAAATTTAAGTATCTGTTAGATTCCAAATAAACATATGTGCGGTCCATGAAATAGGAAAAATGGTAAAATGTTACGGAAGTATGGTCAGTGTTTTTCACCTCCCCAGTTTGAAGTTGAACCTGACGAACCGATGACTGCAATTGCAAATGAACAGGTCAGACAACGCAAACATTCAAAGAAGACATCGAAAAATACAAAATATAAACTAAATAGAGAATGCCAGCTAAACAAGAAATGATCATGAGTAGATTCCTGCAAAATGCTGCTTTAAAATGGAACCAAACTACAGAGAATGAAAATATAAGCATATGAAAATCATATGCACAATCTTCATAAGGTACAACACAGTGCATTCTTCTAGGTTGTAGCAATCCTTGTCAGACTTATCTCCCAAATGCTTTAAAATGTTTAAGTATCGTAGAAAGAAAATGAAGAACAGAAACCCGTGAAATCCATCAACTCATATGAATCAATTTTGGCAACATTGTAGGTGAACTGCATTGAGAGAGAGAGAGAGAGAGAGAATTTATCTCTCTTCCAGCTGATAGAGAGACAAGACCTCTCTCTGCAACCGACATAAAGGATAGTCCATGAAGACTATTCACTGAATCTTTTCTTGGTTTTCCTCCATGGTTCAAGATGAACGGCAGGAAGGACATTCTAATGAATGGTGCTTAATTTCTTATTAATGGCTGGATTGCTACCAAATAGCTAGAGATCTGTCAAGGAAACATATTACCATTCACAATTTTCAAACTCTCACCATTTGTATGTTTTTCCATGAGATGGAAAATGCCAAGGAGAAAAACAAATTTGCCACAGAAAGTAAACAACCATATGATCATAATATCACATAATGATATATAGAATCTGAGAAAACCAAAAGCAAAAAATGAATAATTCTTTTGAGTTGTGAAACTAACCTCGCCATAAAGACCAGTTGACTCATATAAGATATCATTTCCAGCATACACAAGGCCCTGAAGATTAAGTAAAATTGTTCAAAAGTGTAAAACTGGGTTTTTAAATATCTGCATATACAATCAGAAATTATGCAAGCTTCTCTAAGTATCACATATGATGTAATTACAACCGCAAGAAATGGAACACAAATATAATTACACAGCGGATATAATAATGAGGGAAAATTAGCAAGAGAATCAT
The DNA here is from genome assembly GCA_036023115.1 of Brasenia schreberi. Classification (NCBI taxonomy): domain Eukaryota; kingdom Viridiplantae; phylum Streptophyta; class Magnoliopsida; order Nymphaeales; family Cabombaceae; genus Brasenia; species Brasenia schreberi. The sequence goes on from JAYKKT010000040.1 coordinate 3,877,476, forward strand.
GATTAGCACGTACCAAGATCCTAAATTCAAACTTTTAAGGTTTCAGTCAAAAAGTTTCAAACACAGGCAAAATGACATGACTGATTGAAGAGACAAGTGTCTCTTATTGTGCCATTAGCAAGCTATGAAGGCCTACTTTCTATGGTTCACATGAACCTTCTGAGTGGGCTTGGCTGCAGATGACGGGACAAGTACTCGACCTGTTGGGAGGCCTACTACCCAGTCCCCAAGTCAGCTACTTTAGGTTGCCTATAATCATCTGCCCTTGTGTAATATGCCAACAGGGGTTCTTTTCCAGGTCCGGTTCAGAACCTATAGCTGAAAATCAACTGCATAGCTATTAGTCACTCTGGAAATTGGAAAGAGCTCATCGGATCCAGGTACGTAATGCTTATATGAGCCAAATTCGAAGGCGTTGACTAGAAGGACAAGGTAATGCATTGTCATTGGCGAGAACAACATCATCTTTTGTTACAAAATACACTAGAAATAGCAACTACTCAATCCAGAAATGAAGGAGACCAAGATTCGTCATCAAAATGGTAAAGACTAAGAAAGAAAGTCGACAAGCATCCATAGATGCGTTAACACTGCACTAACATGACATAAACAGGACTCGTGATATTTAAACTGATTGTAGTCAAACACTTAACTAAAAATCATGCCGACACAAAACAGAACATGGAATGATTTCAAACAAGAGCACCAATGGATGCCTTAACTTTGCTCTAACATGACCATACACGGGATTCATGATATGCAAACTGATCGGTCATCATCGTAGTGACACACTTTCTTAAAAATCATGCCGACAAAAGACATCACCATCGTCGTTGTCCCCCCGTCACAGCATCACATTTATCAGATAGATGCAATTAAGCACAACAACAACCCAACAAGAAACAATTGGCGGTAATTCTGAATCCAATTACCTGAGTAAACGCTGAAGGGTCGTGCGGAAACTCGTTGACAATCTCGAAGGAGTAGAAGAGGGAAGAAGGCGAGTTCGAGATCCGAGAGGGCGAAACAGCATAGAGAAGCGTCGCGAGAGAAAAGAACAAAGCTACGACAAGGCACACACGCACCCTGTAATTGAAAAGGAAGGAAATCATCGTTGAATTCGACGTCAAGGAAGAGGATGACGAAGAAGACATATAGGTCGCTGATCGCCGGGATCTTTTCCTAGACGACACTCCCATCCAAGGGAATCCGATTCCGAGGAATCAAATCCACTGGATTACCGCGCGCATCTGAAGAAAATCGAAATCTTGAAATCTTTTCCTGCCGATCTCGTTTGGGCGCCGTCCTGGAAGATGTTTCACGTTGAACGGTCAACAGTGCCGAAAAACGGGTCGGATCTCGAATCTGAATTTGATTCACATTTCTGAAGGTGTCATCAGGTGCAATCCGAGGAATATGTATAAATTTCGGTCCAAGATGAACCGTCTCTCTGATTAAATCGACGGTACAATGGGTCCAGCATGGTACAATTTACATAAACTTTCTCATTTTGTAAGATTTTCGTGGAAAAAGTGGATTTAAATAAATGGAGTGGATTTGACATTGTTGGGCAGTCAATCATGGTATTTCAATTAAGATGTATGTCATAAATAGAGAGGTAGAAGTAGATGTAAATATAGATGTTCGGTTTCGGGTTCGTCGGTTCTTGTTAGCCCAGAACCTGAAATCATAAACGAATTAGTTTGGAGCTGATTTCGATTACGGTTCTGAAACTGTCGGTTTCAAAATGAATTTGGTTCGAGTTTGGAATCATCCGAAAACAATACTTTTATTAAAAAATTTGAAAATTATAAGAAATTTTATATAAAATTTCTGAAACAATGGTTGGTTCCCAGTTTCAGTTTTATAAGAAGTGAAACCGAAACCGAACTGAATGGTTTTCAATTTCAGGTTCAACTGGTTCTTAACTCGGTGGGCCTATTAGAAACTGATAGTGTCTACATGTATAATTATGTAAATAATGTTTAGGTTCACAACGACACATAAAAAGAGGAAGGCATTTTTGAGGTAGATTGAGCATTTGAAGAGAGAAAGGTAAATTCAATAACAATGTGTGAGAAAATTGGCATATTTGAAGAACCATCAATTGCTATCTTCATCTGCAATGTCACATACACGTATGCATGAACTTTTAGTGTGTGATATATGGAGAGAGAAAGAGAGGGAGAGAAATTGGCATATGTGTATTTCGACTCATGCCCAAATTCATTGAAAGATTTTCATCATTTGAGCATATCAAATGTGTATATTTGAATTTAAAAAACAAAAAATATAAGTATACTTTCATACTTAATATTTAATAGGCATGATCCATTAAGTACTTTCTAAATCCAAATCTTTATCATTAATCATATCAATTAAATATTAGAAATACTAAAGCAAAATCAAATTTTTGTCATTAATTATATGGATTAAACAATAGAAATACTTAAGTGAATTTAAGGATGAATGAGTATATATATATTTATATATATATTTAGGGAGAGAGTGGTATATGCTCCATCCAATATTAAATTTTCACAAACATTTTTACTGTCAAATCGTGATGATGAATGATAAACAAAATAAAACCTATCATTAGGCATTAAATAAAAGTATAAAGAGTACAATCATCTACTTTTTTTAGATTCACCGTTACCATAACAATCAAACGATGAAGACTGAAATATTGAGTAAGGAGAAGATTGAGCATGAACTAGCATCCTCTCTCTGTATATATACCATCACATGACTTGTTCTTACTCAGATCATCCCACCTTTTTCCGGATATTTAAGCAAGAGACGAATCTTTGAGCATGATCCAAATTCTGAGTCAATCAGAAATCCTCACATGACATGTTTCTTATCAAGCGATAAGTGATGACAATTAATTTTCAGCAAAGCGTGGTTGATGGAATCCTTTTCTTAAGAATCAAAATACCCACATGTGTCCTTTCATGATCAAATAGTTTGTACTGTTCATTAATGAATGCATGCGACTTATGATCCTTTCGGTTTCATCATGCTTTTACTCTTAAACATTTTCTCAGTGAGTCTTTTTGTCTCTGAGAATTTAGTGAGAGAGAACAGAAGTGTCTGCTAACAGTGTGGATCTCTCTCTCTCTCTCTAAGCCACAAGGTGCCGTAAAAGCGATTTTCCGGTGGCTTATCTGTCTCCTTAGGCAGCACCAATGTACCACTTTTCTCTCTCCCTCTCCATCACCATTAGTGTGCCGGAAAACAAGCTTCCCAGCCGCTTAGTGTCGGAATAGGCAGAAATACTCTTCGTTGGCGCGGCGAGAGCAAATGTCATTGCTCAACGTTACATTCCTTGACACCCAACTTTATAAGCCTACGTCCATCTTCGGCCTTCACCTTTGGCTCGCCATCACCATCTGCGTGGGCGTCTTCCTCTGCCTCGTCCTCCTCTCCCTCGCCCTCTGCGTCGTCTTCCGCCTCTACTTCGCCGACGGAGCCACCGCCGGTACCGGCCGACGTTTCCAACCAGATGCGGCGATGCCCGTCGTCTCCCGCGAAATCCGGGAGGTGAAGATCGAGAAGCCGGCAGAGCACGCGTTCTGCGAGCCGAGGAAGGAGATCCAGATTGATATCGGGAGGGACCACCGGATAGTCTTCTCAGACCGGCCGTCCTCGCACACAAACGGGAGCGATAGCCGGTCGGCGGACTCGGTTTCCGTCGCCGGGCCGGAGGTGTCGCATTTGGGATGGGGGCATTGGTACACTCTCCGGGAGCTCGAATTAGCTACCGACGGGTTCACGCACGAAAACGTGATCGGACAGGGCGGGTACGGTATCGTCTACAAGGGAATTATGCACGATAATTCCCTCGTCGCGGTCAAGAATCTGCTTAATAACAGGTGCCGAAATATGAGTTGAGGAAATAACAAGACGGTGTTCCCTCTTTTCTCCTTTTCTCCCTTGGCTGTTCGATCGTCGGAAACTTGCAAAAGTTGTATTACTTCTCCGAGTTTTATCGATTAAAACTGTTCTCCTTGTCCTGTGTCGCGCAGTAGCTAGGTTATTCTAGTACTTTCTGGATCCGCGGTTTCCTGAGATTGATTCGTGACTGAAATGCTATGGCCTGGTTGTAATGGTCTAGTTGGTTCATAGCTATCTGGATTCTCCATTTTCACTTTTTTTTGTTGAAATCTGTTTCGTTTCTTGTTGATTGTTTTCTTCTGTTTTCCAGCTCATTCTAGGAATACAGGAATCGAAAATTTTCTTTGTAATCGATTTGAATTTCAAATAATGGGTTTTTAGGGGGCAGGCTGAGAGGGAGTTCAAAGTGGAGGTGGAGGTGATTGGACGCGTTAGACACAAGAACTTGGTGAGGTTGCTTGGATACTGTGTTGAAGGTGAACACAGGTAAGCATTCTTATTTACATATTCCTTAGAGCTGCAACTAATGTAAGCGATTTCTGATAGAATAACTATTCGGCATTCTGACAGTTGGAAATGATTGTTCCGTTGAGGCAGTTTCTTCATCTGAATTTTACCTTTGTATGTCTGACCAGGATGCTTGTTTATGAGTATATGGACAATGGTAATCTTGATCGATGGCTTCATGGAGATATAGGACCCGTCAGCCCTCTTACGTGGGATATAAGGATGAAGATCATCCTTGGAACAGCAAAGGGGTATGCTAATTGTATCAATTTCTGTCTGCGATCTGCAATATGGCTTTGCAGCTTTAAACCAGATAATATTATACTTGAAGTGAAACTGACGATTCATTGCAAAACAGGTTAGCATATCTTCATGAGGGTTTAGAACCAAAGGTTGTGCATCGAGATGTTAAAGCGGGCAACATACTGCTTGATCGACAATGGCATCCCAAGGTCTCTGATTTCGGACTTGCTAAGCTCCTCGGTTCCGAGAGAAGCCATGTAACAACGCGTGTAATGGGAACGTTTGGGTTAGTTAAAAGCTGTTGAGAAGTTACAGCCTCTGTTATTTTGTACCAGTGATCTGTTTGTCATGGCTTATTCTGCTGTTTGCTTAATGTAGTTATGTAGCACCTGATTATGCTAGTACAGGAATGTTGAATGAGAGAAGTGATGTTTATAGCTTTGGGGTGCTCATAATGGAAATAATATCTGGAAGGCGCCCTGTTGATTGTAGTCAACCACCTGGAGAGGTAAGGCTTTGTTTAACTTGGGTAATTGATCTTGTAGAGTCGATATCTGCCTTTGAAACTAAGCTCAATGTATGAATGGTTCCAGGTGCAATTAGTTGAGTGGCTGAAATCTATGGTGGGGAACAAGAACTTAGAGCAAGTCTTGGATCCTAAGATGCCTGACAAGCCTTCCTTGAAATCATTAAAGAGGGTTTTGTTGGTGGCCATCCGTTGTGTCGACCCTGATGCTCAGAAAAGACTCAAAATGGGCCATGTGATCCACATGCTTGAAATGGATGATTTTCGTATTCGTGATGTAGGTTGCATCCTCTCCTTAAAATGTGCTCCAGTGACATCTTTTTCTATTATGCATCTAACTATTTTTTGCTCTTTCTGGCACTTACAGGATCGACAAATCAACCGTGAAGCATATCATTCTCATCAGTCTCATGGACACGAAAAGGGAACTGTAATTTCAGTGAGCAAGCTTTCCATCAATACAGGAACTGGTGAGTCATAAGAAGAGAAAAGGGACGAAGGCAACAATCATGACTCAACAAGATGGAGATAGTAAAGCTGGTGGTTTCTTGGTCATATGGATGTTGAAGTTTTATATATTCTATGAAGGCTGGGGCATTTCTGTGTCTGCGGCAGGGAAGTTGATTGACTTCTGCATTCAGAAGCGGGTTCTTTGTCACTGTGCATATAATGTGGAGATCAATTAGGAGATACTGAAATTTTGAGGCATTATATCTTGCCACACTAGGTTATTGATGAATAAGTCATGATCAACATTTTAAAGTTACTACTCATGGATGAAATTTTGTTACTTCTCTATCTCACTGTTTATTGGATATCAATGTAACATCTCCACTTTTTCTTTCAATATAGTTTCCTGTGCTGCTTTTGTCTCTAGATCCTCGGCTGCAGCTTGTAAGATCATGCTATTTCCTATTGTCTAGGATTCATGCTGTCTTCCAGGCACTCATTGAATAGGGTTTAACTTAGCGTTATTAGGATGTAAACCTTGTAGTATGGAGGTTCTAGTGCCATAGCTATTTTTTTCTTACTGAAATCCTTAACGTAACCTTGCTTTGAGTCAAATTTATTGTGTACTAACTAGTTTCTCTGCTCATAGTTTTGAGACTTTGAGTTAGATTTTATACTCTGATCATTCTGAAACTGCCAAGTCTATAACAGCCGCCTTTAACTGAATACTTAACAGTTCAAATAATTGATGGAGTGGCCCTCAGCTTGTGTCTCCACCATAGTTGCAGGGAAGCTTGTTATGTGACTTCCATTCATCTTTTGCTTCTCGATTACACCTCAAACCCCAGGAACTATTACATTGTATTTATCTTTGTCAACAGTTCTCTGACATGTCGTCCTTGTATATTGCTTCTTTGCCCATCTTGGCCCTGGTATCTATGTCTACTGATATTTTCAGCATATAAAAGATTCTAACCGAGGTCCTAAGGAAGTGAGGGACAGGGATGAGGCCTACAATCCTACAATCAAGTGTTGGATTCTCAGATCTCACGATCTTACAATCCACTGATGTTCAAAATTTTGGATCGTGTGTGAAGGATTCTGTTGGTGTATGGTCACAGTGGGATCATGATTGTAATAGTGGGATCCTTAATAATTGCAATCAAGACAATTATTTTCTTAGTTATGAAGTTCATGAATCATAGTGATTAATTGTTCATATTAAGCATAATGAGAATAACCACATGTTAAATATATTAACCATATAATTCTCATGATACGAATTGTGTGATTTTTGTGATGTTCCCACGTGAGAGTGTTTACTTACACTGACACACATATGCATTTATTTATGTACATGTATATATATGTATTATATAGGAGTTAGAGATAAGGTAGGATCATTAGTATCTCCTTTCGATCCCATGATCCTTGATTCTTGGAACCTTACCCGTTCTTATGTAGGATCCATGATCTTGACACCCTCGTTCCCAACTTCATTTTGGTATGGAAAATTCTCACATGGAGGCGTGACACAAGATGAAAGCGGGTCCTTTCATTTCCAGGTGAAATTGGTGGCTCGGAAGTTGCTGACTGTTACCAATTGGTAGAGACAAAGAAAACGCTTTCCTTTGAACTGGGGTTGATGAAGTTAGAAGAGCGAGGTGCATTACCTTTGTTTTGTGATTGAAGTGTGCCATACATCTAAAAAGTAACGGTAGTGATTTGAATTTAAACAAGGTCACAGTTAAAATTATTCTTGATGCTCTGATTTTGCATTGAGTAGTTCGGTCCTGTAATTCATCTCTTATATTAGGAACCTTTTGAAAATTGAACACTTGCAATTGAAGTCAGGTTGTCTTTATCTGGCATTTCTAATGTCTGCACTTGGTCAGGAAGACTTGATGGGAGTCACAAGCATGAATTTCTTCACTGAAACAGCTGTTGGTGTGTTTGTTTAGGTTTGTGGGGCCTATGCCTTAATGAGGTTGACTTAGAGGTCACCGTGATCGTGACTTTTATCTTCAAAGTAGGGTCGTTCTCCTCTCAGAATTTTCTGATCAGATCTGCAGATATAGCATATCTCTGTGGTTATTCAAAAAAAGAAATCGCAATATTACGATTATTTATCACCTGCAGTAGGAAACACAAGTATGTTGTTTCGCAGAACGAGCAACAACTTGCCTGCCTAAGGGTTTTGACTCACAAGTTGAGGGTCATGAGTTAAATACCCAGTGCATGCACCTGGCTTCGGCCTTCCCATCTTACAAAAAAAAAAGTATGTTGTTTTGGATTATCGAACGTAGATTATGATAAGTATCGATTACAACAGAGAATCAATTTGTATTCGTGCTTGGAAGAGATGTCTTATACAACATTTTTGAGTAAAGAGAGAACTTTTATGATATTTATTGATTTAAAAAGAAGCTTACAATAGGGTGTCAAAAGATATTCTTTGGAGAATTTTAGAAAAGAGAAGTATTCCATTGCCATAAATAAATCTTATAAGATACATATACGATGATACAAAAACATGTGTAAAAACTTATGAAAGAACGACAAACTCCTTTGAAGTTAATATTGGGTTACATCATGGATCAACTTTAAGTCCATCATTGATGAATTAATGAAACATATTCAAGATAAGTACCGTGGTGCAAGTTATTTACAAATGACATTGTGTTAGTGATGAGACTAATAATACGAAATTGGAACTATTGAGTGAAATGTTAGAAAGTAAATGCTTAAACAAAGACAAAATATATACGATGTAAGTTTGATCATTGAGGTACTTAAAGGGACATAAAAATTAAGATTGACACACATTGTATCCCTCATAAGAAAAGTTTTGAATACCTAGGATCAATTTATGAGAGTGATCAAAAAATTGATGGAGAATTTACCCATTAAATTAGTGTTGGTTGGTTAAAATAGAGAGGGGCAAGAGGTATTCTATGTGATAAGAGGATACCATTAAAGTTGAAAGATAAATATTATATAGTAGTAATTAGACATGCTATGTTTTATGGTTCTCTGTGTTGGGCAATTAATTATCAACATTTACAAAAGATATATTTAATATAAATAAAGATGTTGAGATGGATGAGAAACACATTATAGATAATGAGGTTATTAGAAACAAATTAGTAATAACACTAATAGAGGTTAAAATGAGGAAAACTTGTTTAAAATAGTTTGGACGTATAGAAAGATACCCAAGGATGCTCTCGTAAGAAAATATAAAAAACTAAATTATAAAAATATTAAAAGAGGAAGATGACGAGTATAAAAGTGTTGAAAAGAAATAATAAAGAATGATAGTTTATATTGAGTTAACTGCTAGCATGGAATATGATAGGGTCATGTGGAAACAAAGAATCCATGTACCCGACCTCATCTAGTATGAAAAAACGCTTAGTTATTGTTAGTGTTTTAGTTGCCTTCTACTTCTAATAAAGTAGGTCTTAGTATGTACTAAATGTTTCTTGCCATTCACCTTGACTCAAAGGATGCTTTGAGTGTGAGATGTTAGAAGGAAGAAACCGGATTCCTTGATTTCTAATGGAAAGACCACCCATTTCACAAATCATGGTAAATCCACGAAGAGCGTTTTTTTTGAAGAGACAAACTTGAGACATTTTTACAGCTGAACTTCTGACTCCTGTAGAAAGCACCATTTTTTAAAAGTATTACAGATTAGCAACAAGACGAGGATAAATTCGGCAACCAGAGTTGCCGGTTTCAACTCCACAAGGAGGGGAATGTTGTTGAATCAATCTTGGTCATCCCTATTGAGTTTGATCCTGTGAGACATCAGCATTTAACTTCAAGTGGGGTCAGGCAGATCCTTATCAATTAACTTATTTTACTACCAAAAACGTACTAATAGTACCAATGATAGAAGTCACTTGGGTGGATGATCCCCGACAAATTTTCGGCTTCTAACTTTAGTTAGTTTAGCTCAATAGATGGCTAACATAATCGGACTGTAATCGGTTTTAGAGATTTCCTGAGGAAAAAAACAAGAACATAACATGAATTATGACACCCCATCTGTATCGCTTCTTCCCTCGAGAACAGCTTTAAAAGGCCAATCGAATCAATCCTTGATGTTCCCATATTCACATGGTTGCCTGAATCTTTGTTGGGAGATCAATTGTTCCATTCTTGACTTGTAATTTTCTGCTGGAGGCATCTAGGTTCGCTTGATAACTTTGACCTCGGAAGCAGATTTGTCTCTGACACCTCATATTTTCGTTGATCTACTCTTATACACGTCTTAATGATTGAAACTAATCATGACTTCGATACAGAAACAACAACTAAGCCTTTTCTCCATATAATTGTAAAAATTACAGAAAAAAAACACAGGAAGCAGATGATTCATTTTCTGTCCGTAAAATTTCCAATAGGAAGGAACTTCAACTAAACAGGCTCATGTTTACGTGAATGCGGTTATCTATCAGAGACCACTGTGCAATTTGTGAATGATCTGTAATTTCTGAATATTGAATCATAGTCGCATAATTGTTAGCCAGCTAATTGTCTAAAGAAATGATTGTTAGCCAGCATAATGTACAAAGTTAATGGTAATCTAAACTCGGTCATCTTCCACGATTTCATGTCATACAAATGGAGATCACATTGGTAGCGGTGGGAGTCCACTTTCAGCCTCGCCGAAGTTGAGCATTGCCGTTAATCTTAAGCTGCTGAGGCTGCTTATCGATCTTTCATGCGTATGCTGCCGACCACTGCATGCACAGAAAAGATTGCGCAGGCTTATCAGAACTTCCATTAACCAGTTAAATCACGGATATTTTAGAAGTATCAAAATATCATCGCTTATAATTCAGGTAGGACAAAAGAAGCAATCACCTTATTTTGATATTCAGAGAAGATTGTTGTGCAGATTTGTCTCCAAAGCACTCACAAAATCAAGAAAAGAAGGGAAATGAAGTTTTCGTGGTTTAGTCGGAGACACTTTACTTCGTGGGCAAGACAAGAAGATTTTCAATATAATGAAGAGGAAGGTACGTCTCACATCACCTCTCTAACCCTTACCCCTGTGACAAGTTCTTCTATATGCTCTCTCCGCCGGAATATCGGCAACTGCAACGGATAATTATAAAGGAAACTTCTTTACGACACAAGGTTTCCATACTGCGGGGAGAACCTCTCGTTTTCGCATCCAATTCCAGCACTGAGAGCTTTTCGGTTTGGGTTACAATTCGTGAGCATCGCAAATGCAAGCCACGCTATCAAAGATAAATGAGATATCTGAATTTTTTTTTGTGAAATTTGTGGGGATATATTTTCTTATTTTGCAGTTTTTTGTTCTAAATCGTTTGATGTTTGTTCATGTTTGCCTATAGGAGCTATTATATATTGTACTTTTGTCCTTTAAAACATTTTGATTATTAAGTTTTTCAGAGAAATACCATTCTTTCTTAAAAAAATCATGCGGATATTCTTAAATAGGATTGATGATGGTAACTATGCTAGTCACTAGAAATGATTTTCTGCATATGCGACTGACCTACATAAGATCAAAATTTTAAATGAAACATCAATGAGAATTGTGTGACATTTTATAGAAATCAACAGACCTGGGAAGACTCTGCTGCATGATCTCATTTCTTCCCTTGATGATCCGATGAAACGCCTCCCTAACCTGCCGCCGGAAAATTTTCACCCCTTCCTCCATGCCGCCGCTCACCTGCTCTAACTCGATCATCTTCTCTCTGATCTCTGTCAGTCTCTCTTCATCATTCTCATTATCTGACTCGAGCAGTTCTGTAAGGCTTTTGCTGCACATGTCCATCGTCTGTAATTCTTCCATCAGACCAATCACGCTGCTCCCTTCCTTTCCTCTCTTTCTCCATTCCTCTAAAATCTTTTCCTGCAGGGTCACCATGGGTGCAACCCATTCGAATTGCCGAACCGAGGGCAATGGCGGCGAAGCTGAGCTCGCTGAAGCAACTGATACAACAAGAACCCACATGACAAAGACCAACACACAGCTCATAGTGTAGGCATTTACCGCAAAGTTGTTATCGAACGTTCTTGGGGGTGCCATCAAGCTGCTTCCCAATCCATGGAGAAGGCTCCGAAGACCGCCTTTCAGTCCGGCCGACCGGCTTCCGGGCTCACCATCATCACTTAGCCGCTTGATCAATTGGGCAAGCTCTTTCTTTGCACTCGCAATATGGGGTGCGCTTGTGGGGTTTTTTAAAGCATGGTAGATGATCTTTGCATGGGAATGGCAAAGGTAGAGATGATCAAGAGCATCACCAACAGCAATGCACAGATCAAGAGCCTTGACATATCGATCGAAGAGGTCGGAGACGGCGCTGCGCTTCTGCCGGTGGAGGAGCACGGAGGAAGTAAAATGTTCATGGCAGTATATGAAGGAATTCAGGAGTTTGAGGAGCCATGTAAGGGAGAGAACGTTGCCGCTGCTTGTTGCGGCGAGCTCGGAGAATGTATCTGTTACAAGCTTCTGGAAATCATCAATGCGATTCCGATCGTCGTCTGCCTCGACAGGGATCGCTGGAGCCTGGTTGCGGCGGAGGCTGAGGAGAGAACGGCCAATGGAGGCAAACGCAGTCGCTGCATTCTGTGGGTACTCCATTGTTGGCCTTCTGTTTCTCTCCCCCATGACAAACGCTTAATTTGTATTCGTGGCGTCCGAAAGAGTCGCTGAGATCTTCTCAAGATTGCAGGAAACCACCCCAACTTTTAAAAGTTTAGCATTTTGAATATCTTCATTTCTACCTAGTAATGAGGGTTTTTCACATCAAAGATTCTAAAACTACTGGAAATATTTAGATTATTTTGTATTGTTTGTATATAATTATAAATTATTTGATGTATTGTTGATCTTTGTAGATCTTTTCTTAGGTTAAGTGACAGTTATTCACTGATATATCAAGTCCCCAAATTTAGTAATATTATACTTAGTCATGGAGGAGATGTTCTGAGTAATAAAAGTTGTCAATATAGCTGTTAGCTTGTTGTCACACAGTTGTAAAATAGTCAAAAGCTAACACGGGGAGCTCATTGTTGAGCCCACGTTGTCCTTGGGAAGATGATGACTAGCAACCCTCCTTTTTTCTATTTTTATACAATGTGCATTATGAAACCCTAATTATAAAATTACAGCACTAAGAAACCCTAATAAAAGGCAGGCCAACCCCCAAAAGAAATTCTAGTAAACCCTAATAAGAGGCAGTCCAATTTCAGGTTGTAAGCTGTAATGTGACTTGAAAGATTTACCAATCACAACTGTCTTCGTAATAGCTGCCAATCCACCAGGCACCACGGATGTCAACGATTTGGATGTATCAGATATTCAACCCAATTCAGTATCGGGTTAACTGGGCATGCTGACAACTCTGACCTGCAGGAGCAGGTCCATTTTTGGTGTGCCAATTTCGTAGTTTGGATTGTATAATGATATTTCGTGTTCGTGTCACAAACATGTCCACCTGAGGATAAACAATTTTGGTTACTTTTGGCAGATTTCTACAGGAGGCTTTTGGATCATGTCTATCTCGGGTTTTATGTGTTTTGTGTTACATTGGTAGCAATTTTGTGTTAGGTATTATCAGTCATAATCATTTATTATCCATATCAAAAAGTAGCGAACCTGAATACTGCCCGACTCTTTTCGTGTTACTTTGTGTGGACTGGAATGAAGATTTTTAGAGTCATGTCTTGAGTTCGTATTTTCACGTCTTGTTTTATAATTTATGTCGTTAGTGATACCAGCATTTTTACATAGGATATTGAAAAATATGTGCACGTACATGACTTGCACACATGTTTTAATTTGTACCTTTTAAAAGTTAGACTGCTCATGCATGAGCATTACTTTTCGAGAACATATAATAATTAACATTGTCCTTTTTGTTTTAAACTTCAAATTTTTTTATCAGGCCACTGACAACAAGAGAGCTAATAGCATCAGTCCTCAATGGTTTAAGTCCAAACTGTAACAATTGAAGTGAGACCCACCGTATGTGAGAAGGTGGCTTATACTCCATGGTCATGGTACTTAATCGTGGTTAAACGGGGATTCTACTGCGTTTATTGCTGCTAGACTCGATAATTTATATTATAGGATGTTTGATGTAAGATTTCTAAAAACTAAACTTTGGTTTTTGGTGTTCAGATTTCAAGTCCATGCAGGTTTAGGCCTGCATTTCTAGTACCAAAGTCCTAACACTATATATTAAATAATCCTTAAGTACCAAATATATTTACAAGTGTTATATAATCTGCTCAAACGTTTTTACCGTCCCATCAATGTACATTCACTTAGTATATCATTCTACTTACATTCATCAATGTACATTCACTTAGTATATCATTGTACTTACCCCATCGATTAAATACGATAAAAATGTTTCAGTGAAATTCAAGATAATGAAGGGTGTCTCGACTAGCAGCAGGACATGGTCCTTCGCCGACTCGTCGTTCTTGTTGGCTTTGACCCCTCCTTGATAGCATTTTCAGGGTTCATTTCTATTGCCTTCTTGCTTAACATGCATGAAGTGAGCTTCTCCTTACCAATCACATGCTCAAGAAGTCGATCTCCGGTTTGCCTCAACAAACATTTAATGATCAATCTCGACTTGCTGCTGTCCTTAAGAGTCTGAGTCTTCGTGATCCTCTCCAAGTTGGTTTGCTGTCCATCCATATTCTCTCTGATCACTAAACAGAATGGAGAGTCGACAACTATCGAAAACCACCACTTTCTCCGCCAGTTTGTCCGTCGTCACCCTACACAAGCTTTTGAAAGCCGTCACCTTTTCCTTCTTCCCCTTTTCCTCCTTGTCTGTTTCCTGAATATTCAAACCTTTCTTGTTGTAGACACCAGTTTCTAATTCCCAACATATTCCTTCGGCCGGTTGACAGCAAACTAATCAATGGTGTCGGCCATGAAAAGAACTTATCTTTTCCTGTTCAACCTCTCCAACAATGGAGAATCCTCCAGTGACTTTCTTGCTCTCACCAGTTATGTATTAGATATCGTTCTGTTCTTCCTCCTTGTAACACGGCCTTTCAAGCTTAGCCATCTCGTCATCTGCGTTTTTAAGAGTAATTCCTTTTTTATTGGTCGAAGTAGAACCAAGTACGGATATCAACCATATATTCACTGTAAAATTTCAAAATTTTAGGAGGGACGGCCCCTCCACTCCTCCATGTAGATCCGTCATTGTCAACGAGGTAAATCTCGGACAGGTATTCCTGGCTTGGCATCTGAATCTTGGCATGTCCAGCTTCGGGTTGCTGGAACCTGAAACCGAAACCAAACTGTTATGTGATTGATTTCGGTTTCAAAATTACTGGTTTTGGATTTGAAATCGCTTCGAAACCTCTTTAAAAAATTGATAAAACAAACAGCGTATGCACCTTGTGGGAGTTGAATTCTC
Source organism: Brasenia schreberi (assembly GCA_036023115.1). Classification (NCBI taxonomy): domain Eukaryota; kingdom Viridiplantae; phylum Streptophyta; class Magnoliopsida; order Nymphaeales; family Cabombaceae; genus Brasenia; species Brasenia schreberi. Next base: position 3,892,539 of record JAYKKT010000040.1, read on the forward strand.
CATTGATAGGAAATAAACATGTGAAAATAAAAATTTGACTTAATATATAAACTATAGATAGATGGAAATCGTCTGTTTTTATTATGGTTTCCAATCGGCTTTCTGAACTCAAACTGTAATCAAACCAAAAGGTCCCCGGTTCCCATTCTTGTTGATTTTGTGACCGATTCAGTTGTGATTCAAACTGACAAACTGGTTCTAAGCCAGACATGTCTACCTGAATCTCATTTTTTGACCCACCAAGAACGGGTATAGGGTTGGTTCCCACCAAGAGCAATGGAGGGTTACGGGGCACCCCCAATTCCATCTCAAATAACATTTTTAAAACTAGAAAGTATTTTAGTTAAAATCACATGAATTCACAAGTCTAACTTAACTAATTAATTTTTTTTAAGGCTGGTTAGTTGAAAATTTCCACATTCAACATGTTTCATGCACACGTATATGTGGTAACTCTTTGTATCGTTTTATAGGTAAAAAAAAGCACAATTGATCTTTTATATATATATATATATATATATATATATATACACACAGAGGAGAGAGTTTTGTACGCAACGAATGTTGACTCCCCTGATTAAGGAGTTACTCAAAAGAACCTTTAAGTTGATATTCTTCAGTCCAATCTGCTTGCCAATCAAACAAGAGTCTATACGCTTTGGCATGATAACTGCACTACATTAGGATTATAAATAATTAAATATACAACTGTCTTATATGTGTGTGTGTGTGTGTGTGTGTGAAATTTTGTGATAAACCCAAACTTGAGCCATGGCCCCAAAGAACTGAGTTGGGGAGTCCCCAAGCCAACTGCTATCTAGTTGTCATCCAACTGTCAGCTTCATCACATCTGCCATTCGTTCTGCTCATACAGGCTCATAAAGACGAGAATGAAAGCAAAAATAAGAGACTTAGAAGAACACTCTCAACTGGTAAGCCATTTGCAAAACAACTGCTCAAGATTTTAGATATTACATTTATCTCCTCACTTCTCAAAGTATACACCCCAAACAAAAGCAGAAAACCTCTTGCTCCTGAAATCAGTAAGTTTACCACTGACCCATCAAAGCAGTGGATTTATCGGGTCCCTTACTGTGTACTTCGGTTCTTGGCCCAACCTTGAGCCCAACTAACATAATCAGGTCGATTTCGAACAACCAAATCAAAGCATTATAAGTTAAAACCGAACCAAACCACGCACAGTTTGTTTGTTTTAATAAAATTTCAATATATGACATATAAGTGTATAATATAATCAATTGCATGACAAATAAACCAAAGGAAACCAAGCCTCTTCTTACATTAAATGGGGTCAATTAATTAATGGATACTACTCGTCATAGAACTCTATCATGTGTAAATATTAATGGATACTGCTTAAGATTTTAGATATTCTCATTGAGCTTGTATTCGTAAACTTCTTGAGGAAAAAAACCAAATCAAACAGTCGAGTTGCCTCATTGTTGCCTCATTGTCATCTGGTTATCTTTTCCATTGTGGCATTAAGAATCACCGGCTAAAGTCACAAGTTGAAGATCATGAGTTCTCAATGCCGGGCATGCATCTTCCTTCGGCCTTCCTTTCACTTGTAAAAGAAAGATCTTTTCTATTGTGACTATTTGCTACTTCCATATAGGTACTTGAAGGTAGGTGCGAGTTTTTTTTTCTTTCAAGGGCCATTAACCACCACCCTTTTGAAAATTAGAAAATCTACTCCAGTGCTGTGTAATTTCACACAATTAAATTAAAAAAGAAAAGGAAAAACCAGAGAGCAGATAAACTGAAAAGTCTACGAGGATGCTTCTGTTATAGCAAACAGACTGCATTAACGTTTTGAGGCCTTAGCCGACAAAAATGATCCATTTATGAAAAGAAGAGAAAGGGGGAAAAGCCAGGGACCATTTTTCTGAAATTCCGGATTCATTCTCTATTCCTTTCCAAAATGTCGGGACAGTGGCCACATGTTTTCCAAGATGCTACAGCCTGCTCAACATGCTTAGAAGCAATTTAATAGTTTTCCAACTAAAATAAGTTGTCTCTTGTAGAAGAATTATATAAATTAGGAAAAAGTTGGAATTAAATATGAATACGAGGTTAGATTTAGCACAATGATGAATTCGATGCACTTCCTGGGTATGGAACTCATGACCTTTAACTTGCAGGTTTTGCCCTTTGTGCAGAGTTGGATTTGATTTTGGTTTTGAATTGAAATAGAAATGGAGCTCTCTTAGTGATGGAAATAAATGGAGTTAGGTCCTTCCTTTACGATTTTTAAAAGAAAAAGGTTTTGTCCGGAGAAAAACAAATGAACCAGGCTGACAACGCCTTTTCTACCTTTGCACCTTTGACCCTCCCTCTCTAACTCTCTCTCGACCTTGTGATGGTATCACCACGCTCGGCTCAGATTCGAGTCAGAGCCGGACGTTGCTGCCAAGGAGGTTAGTCGTCGCCGTGCCCAAAACTTTGTTCATCTTCTCGAAGAAAAAAGATTCAAGACTAACATCCCTTTTCATTCGTCATTCACCCGATCTTTCTCTCACAACAGGAAATGATTTCAGTGTTTCGCTGAACCCTGATATCTGTTTTGATCTCCCAATGGTGAAGTTTTAGTCCCCATTGTTGTTCATTCTCTATTCACTCACTAGAGTTCCGTCGTCTAACAAATCATGGAGGAGAAGGCTCTCTCCCTCCCTCCCTCTCTCTCTCTGAAATCTGGATTCGATTTTTTTTTTGGTGATTGATCCTAAAGGGTGATGTCGTTGTGGTTTTGCCGTAGGGAACTGTTGGCTCATTTCGGCGTTTGGGTCAGTGGCGTTGAATGGTTTTCCAGAGTTGGGGAGTTTAAAGAATTAGGGTTTTGAGAAGGATTGGAGCTGTCCGGCTCTTGGTGGCCTAATTGGATTATGTTGGGGCATGGATTTCGAACGGTATGATGTTCATAGGTTTCAGATGAATCGGGACTTCGGGAGCGGAATTAGTTCATAGCTCTATTCGCTGCACCGTGAAGCCCGATGGCTGGTCTAGTATACCAGAGCTGGAAAGGAAATAATGTAACGATTCTCTCTAGTCTCCTGAACAGTTTTTTTCCCATGGCATTATCGTTTCATGCCATGAATTATTTGAGTTCTTTTGCTTTTTATAGTTTATGGTTCTTCGGTTCTAGTTGTCTGATTTGGTTTTCTTTAATCATTGCTTTTTCTACTCCTCATCCAGGAAGTTTCTAATTTGAAAATTACATTTCGGAACACAATACAAACGCCCGTTTTATCTTGCTTTTTCTGGATAACTGGGCTAAGTTAGACACCATCTTACAGCAAACCAAGTACCCACCTTGTCCTACTATCTTTTACTGCAAAGCAGAAAGCACCCACAAAATGCATCAAAGGAGGAAATCAATTATGGCCTGCACAATTGCTTGACCTATCTCTTAACTTTTCCCGGAATGGTTGAAGATGATGCAGTTGGCACGAAGAGATGTTTCACGCTCTGAATTGATATGTTTTCTGACAAAAAAACTTATTTTGATGCATTGATGTCAAAGAGCTACTTTTTAAGAACACTCCGCCGAGCTGTTCCCCACACTGATTGGAGACGCAGATATGGATATGACCTGTTACTTGGTGTGGGAAACGGTTTGGTTGAGTGTTCTGAAGATGGTGAAATCATCCGAATAAGATAAGAATTCTTACTCGCATGAATTCATCTTCTCGATTTGAGTTTTAAATTTGATTCTGCACAGCTCATCTTTCCATACTATAACAGTATGTTTCTTATGAGTATTATCTTGGATATTACTTTTCGAAAGATAACATATTAGTGCAAAATTGCAAATACATTTCTTGTTTCTTTCTTCATTATTACGTTAGTTCCTTTTTTAACCTATACTTTCTGGTGCTGATCTTTTCTTTCATTTTCTGCAGATATTTTTGTTGGGCGGAAGATTAATATTTGGACCTGATGTTAGGTCTCTGTTTATCACCATATCACTTATCGTTGTCCCTGTGGTATTCTTTTGTGTGTTTGTTGCAAGAGATCTTCTGCACAAGTTTCCTGCATACAATGCTGGCTATGTGATTCTGGTGGTAACTATAGTCTTCACAGTCTATGTTAGTCTTTCTTTCCCTCATTATTCAATTTCAAAAGTGAATATATGTTTCCCACTTTCTAGATCCCAGTCATCTCATTTAGCAGATCCTTGTATGGCTGTTCTTGTGCAAGTTTCTATGTGCAGTATGTACCACATCAAGCCATGCTTCTTGTAAAGATCTAGTTCGTTGTTTGGATTCTCTATTTGTGTTTTTAGGTGCACAAATTCCATTTAAGTTCTCCTTGAAGTCATTCACAATTTGCAGTTAAATGTTTTTTTGTCTGTGAGCTCGAATCACTAGTTTGAGTCTCTTAAGACCTTGAGACCTAAAACAAAAAGAATCAAACTGCAATTCCCTACTCTGATGATTATTAATTGGTTCTGTCGCTTAAATATTCGCCAACTGCTCAAGTCCTTTTTGAATTTACCAAAAATAAAGCAATCTAGGGACATATAAAGCATATGTTGTCACAAAGATGCACTATTCGCTTACCACGAGAATATATTAGAAGATTCTGATTATTAACCTTGGCTTTGATTGTTAAACTACCATCAGTGAGTTGAGAGGGATATATCATTTGACATCCTCTCCATACCACTAGCTTTTTAAATGAAAGTAAGAACCATTTGTATATTAACTGTGACTCTTTTAAGCTCACATTATTTTCCTGTTGCAACAGGAATACTTTAAAAGGTTGTTCCATGTTCCACATAAACAGAACTTTTTTGCTGCTATGAAAATATGTAGACGAATGACATCCTGCTGTGAGTTAGGAAGTGTGATCACTTTGTTATCTACTGTCCTCTGTGAATAATTTAACCTATTTCTGTAGATTCAATGCATGATAATGTGAGAGTTGTCACATGCTTATCATGATTTCCAGTACTTGATAAATTGTCATTCAAATTTGTACGTCTGGTACATACACATTCTATAGAAAACTTGACTGGATTTTCTTGGTAAAACTTAAGGTATTAGTGCTTCTTCTCTTGACTTCTGCTCAAGATCCTGGAATTGTTCCTAGAGCTTTGCATCCTCCTGAAGAAGAAATATATGAACATGTAAATGAACCTGGTTCTGGACAGACTCCTAGACTTCGATTTCCTCGTCTTAAAGAAGTTCAATACAATGGCATGACTGTGAAGGTCAAATATTGTGATACTTGCATGTTATATCGTCCTCCACGCTGCTCACATTGCTCCATTTGCAACAATTGTGTTGAACGATTTGATCATCATTGCCCTTGGGTAGGGCAATGTATTGGGAAGGTAAGTTTCTTATTTTCTTATTCAAAATTTAGCTGTTTTATCATTTATATGCTTTTCCTATTTCCTTTTGTTTTTGTTCTCTAGTATGGTTGGATGCATGTCATTAAGGTAAACCACAACCTTATGGAGTACTTTCTGTGAGACAATGATAACATAAATGCATACCATGCATATACGCTTGTTCCTAGTGATTTCCTAAGAGGAAAAGAGCTAATATCTAATTTAGTAAGAAGAAATCTGAATCATTATATTCGCTAGTTGCAGAGGGTTGCAAGATCGAATTTATTGAAAGGAATCTCAGAATCAGGGCTCATGAACCCATCGGATACTTTTGAAGTGTTCACTTCTGACGGATTTTAGTTGTCAATATGCTGCCTTATATTTTAAGTTATGAGGCGCCTTTCCTGGGCTATGGCTGTTCTCCATTTGAAGTAACATGGTATTTTTGTTGTTCTGTTTCATTTTTCTTTAGTGTGTCTTTTCATATATTAAGGTTAATGTACGTACTTCTGCCAAGTTACTTAGATTGAGCTCTAAAACTTTAGCTACCTGGAACTAGGAGTTTCTCGTTTGGTTTTACAAAGTGAAATATTTCTTCCACCTGAAATGTGAACTATCTGCGGTAATCTTGTGTAGCACCTAGTTGTTTCCAAAATCAGAAGAAGAGGGAAAAAGTTTGATGCCTAGAGAAGTTTTTAAGTTTCCAACCTTGTTTACTTGCCTGATAGCTTCAAAGGAAGGTGCCATGCCTCTGCTTGAAGCACTTCTATTGACACTTTCTAACATGGAAACTTTATACCAAATCTGTAGAAGTTTTACATATTGGTAAATTTACCATGGCCAAAATTGATGACTGAAATGTCCAATGGGCCAAATGTGTAAATTTTGCTCATGAAATGAATTGTCGCATTTAGCAACATTTGGGAATTGATTTATTATATCGATTGGATGTGTCATCGAATTGTCACCACTCTCAGCAATGGGGAAGGGATTCAATAATGAATATTTTATATATTTGAAAAACATGTGATGTTGCTTTTGAAATCATCAATGTTTAATTCACATAGTATGCAATTTGCTTTGGCCCGAATATTTTCTAATTTCTGCTTCTATTGATATTTTGGGACTCGTTTCTAGTATCCATTCACTTGCCCTCTTGTATGCACATGATTTGTTGTTTATTGGAGAAAGGTGACCTTTGTGTGTCAATGATCTTGTTTCTCTCTTTTGTTAGTATTGACACATTTCCCATCCTTAAATTGTTACTCTAATATTTGCCCTTCTCTACTGGAAAAATGTTACTCTGTTTTTGAGATGCTTTCACTTCCAGTGATGCTGCTTTTCTTTCATTCTCCCATTACAGAGGAACTATCGGTTCTTTTTCATGTTTGTTTCCTCAACGGCCATTCTTTGCATATATGTCTTTTCACTTTGTGCACTGGACATCAAGCTTCTCATGGATCGGGACCATCACACGGTTTGGAGCACACTCAGGCATTCTCCAGCATCTCTGATACTTATGATCTATTGCTTCATTTGTATTTGGTTTGTTGGAGGCTTGACCATGTTCCATTTGTATCTGATTAGTACCAACCAGGTGAGCTTTTGAATTTCTTAGTCCTGGTTCTGTTTTTAATTACATGTTTCTTCTGTCTGTTTGGTTTAATCATTTTGATTGTCACATGCTGTATTGGGAGGATTTTTTAACGCGGGTCACCAAGACTGATGTTTCACTTTTTGTCCTCACATTTCTCAGTCGCAACATTATGCTCTGCTGGCTATTGACTATGAAGCCTTTACTAAATCATATGCTTTGACATGAGCGCATGCCAGAAACTGTAGGAACTCTTAAAAGAGGATATGCTGAAATATGCCTATCCATCAAACTACCATGATTACATCTATGAACAATGAACTATAGAAGAGATGTCAAATTACTTAATGAATGAGACTGATTGGTGGAATATAAAATATTCTTGTCCACACTTATATGCTCCATACTTGTTCTATATAACTGTGAAAGTACAATTTATCTATTATCATCAAAGATAAATAGCTTATTCAATTTTAGACACGTTTGACAAGTTTAACTGTAAATAATATGCTTGCTGAAAAAGCAAGCATAGAAGATTTGGATGCCAGGGAGCCGAAGTAGTATTCTTCCATATCTAGAGTTCCTGTGTTACCCTTTTCTCTTTTTGGTTATAATGGGAGGCAGAAGGCTAACACACACACACATGCACCCCCAAGGAATCGAACTTGCCATCTGTGAGTGGGCAATCTATTACAACTACCTATGCTACATACTCTCCTTAAACTTTAAAGAGCCCTACGGTGAGCTAATGCTCTGGGTGCTGTGTTACCGTCTTCTTTAGTATCATATTTTTCCATCCTTTTTCTTTCAAAACTTTGAACCTCGTTTCCTTGTCATTTGGGTTTTTACTATGTGTATGAATATGCCTACTAATTGGATACCTACATAAAGTAGCCTAATGTTTTGAACATTAAAAGGCTGGTTTGTTTACTACAATCTATTCCAACAGTCCCCTAAATTTGAAAATAACATTTTACATAATAACTCGTTGTTATCTGTTTTTTTTAATCTTTTATTAGTGTCATTACCAACTCTGCTCATGTAAAGGATCACCCTTGCATGGCTGATCCCAAGCCCGAATAAAGGAGGAGGGTTGTGTTAGGCTTCCGACAATCAACGTAAAACTTTATCGGATTTTTATACCATAGATTACACAAATTATGAGCATTGTGTTGGGGCGTTCTCGTCTAGCGACATGTTATAGAGCCCGAATGCAGTGAAAAATAAGCAAGGGTCACTACATTTTTGCCCGAATGTAGTGAATCAATTGCATAGAGGGTTTCCGTATTTTCAATATGGATAGATGCGGGGGGTAAGGAAGTTGGTCCTAGATAATAAGATTCATATTGGTTCTTGGATTATCGGAACATTGTTCGGTAAGCTAATGGAGGTGGTACATACTATGTTTCAGAGAAAGATTCATATTATATGTTTACAAGAGACAAAGTGGGTTGAAGAATTAGCAAAGGAGATTAAGGATAGAGGTTTTAAATTAAGGTACTCGGGTAAGGAAAATGCTCGAAACGGAGTTGGTATTATCATAAATAAAGATTTAAAAGATAGTGTAGTAGATATACAACGATATGATGATCGAATCATGATGTTGAAATTAGTGTTAGGAGTAGAGGTTTTTAATATAGTTTGTGCTTACGCACCCCAAGTAGGATTGGAAGATAGTATAAAAACGGCTTTTTGGGGAAGAGTTAGATAAGGTGATTCAAAGAATTCCATAAAGGGATATGATTTGTTTAGGAGGAGACTTAAATAGACATATCGGTAAATAGGCATTAGGATATCAGGGTATTAATGAAAACTTTGACTTTGGGGATATAAATGAGGAAGGTAGGGAGATTTTAAATTTTGCTATGACATTTGATTTCTTTATAGTCAATACAATCTTCAAAAAATGAGATGAACATTTAATTACTTATAAGATTGGCTTATCACAAATTGATTACTTTATTTGTAGAAGGGAGGGTTGTGTTAGGCTCCCGACAGCCAACGTAAAACTTTATCGGATTTTTATATCATGGATTACATAAATTATGAGCATTGCTTTGGGGCATCCTCGTCTAGCGACTCGCTGCCGAGCCCGAATGCAGTGATAAGTAAGCAAGGGCCACTATATTTTCGCTGGATGTAGTGAATCGATTGTAGAGAGGGTTCCCACATCATGGACGGGTGTGGGTAAAGAAGTTAGTCCCGCTATATTGCCGCTCGAATGTAGTGAATAATTTACAGAGAGGGTCTCTACATTTTCAATATGGACGGATGCGGGGGGTAAGGAAGCTATAATAAGATTCGTATTGGTTCTTGGAATATCATAATATTAGCCGGTTAGCTAATGGAGGTGGTAGATACTATGATTCGAAGAAAGATTCATATTTTATGTTTACAAGAGACAAAGTGAGTTGGAGAAAAAGCAAAGAAGATAGAGGATACATGTTTTAAATTATGGTACTCAGGTAAGGAAAAGGCTTGAAATAGAGTTGGTATTATCATAAATAAAGATTTAAAGGATAGTGTAGTAGACATACAACGATATGCTGATCGAATCATGACGTTGAAATTAGTGTTAGGAGCAGAGGTTTTGAATATAGTTTGTGCTTACGTAGCCAAAGTAGGCCTAGAAGATAGTATAAAGTTAGCTTTTTGGGAAGAGTTAGATATGGTGATTCAAAGGATTCCACAAAGGGAGATGATTTATTTAGGAGGTATCAAGATATTCATGGAAACTTTGGTTTTGGAGATATAAATGAGGAAGGTAGGGAGATTTTAAATTTTGCTATAGCATTTGATCTCTTTATAGTCAATACAATCTTCAAAAAACGAGATAAATATTTAATTACTTATAAGAGTGGCTTATTGCTAAAATAAATTGATTACTTTATTTGTAGAAAAAGAGATACAACGTGTTGTAAAGATTGCAAGGTAATTCCAAGAGAAAGTTTAACCACCCAATATCGACTTTTACTTATGAATTTACAAATAAAAAAAATGGACGAATAAGAAAAGAGTGCATCGAGTTATTCGGACTAAATGGTGGAACCTCAAAAGCGAGAAAGAAGATATATTTAAACAGAAAGTCCTTCAACGAGATGCTCGGAGTTATGTTGGTACACCTTGTGATATGTGAAACAATATGGCTATACATATTAGGAAAGTGGTGAAAGATGTGTTAGGTGAATCTAATGGAGGTGTATCGGCATAAAAAGAAGCTTGGTGGTGGAGTGAAGTAGTGCAAAATAAAATCAAGGCAAAGAGGGCATGTTACAAATTACATTATGCTAAGAAAACTAGTGAAACTTTAGAGGCTTATAAGAAAGCAAAGGAGGCGAAAAAGGATGTAAGTGAAGCAAATGCTAAAATTTGAGAGGATTTATATAAAAAGCTCAACTCAAAAGAGGGTGAAAACCACAATTTCTACCGACATATTCAAAAGAATGAAGTCAAATAGGCTCTTAAACATATGAAGGGTGGTAAATCGGTAGGACTAGACAATATTCCTATAGGAGTTTGAAAAATCTTAGGAGAAATAGGAATCACTTTCACCAGATTATTTAATGAAATATGGAGAAACCAAAAGATGCCCGAGGAATGGAGAGCGAGTATACTTATACCCATATATAAGAACAAGGAAGATATTCAGAATTGTGCGAATTATCGAGGTATCAAGTTAATAAGTCATACTATGAAATTATGGGAAAGAATTATCAAATGTAGGTTAAGACAAATATCAAGTACAACAGAGAACCAATTTAGATTCATGCCAGGCAGATCTACTGTTGAAGCAATTCACCTTTTGAGATGTCTTATGGAACATTTTAGAACAAGAAGGCAGATCTTCACATGATATTTATTGATCTAAAAAAAGCTTACGATAGGATATCGAGAGAGGTTCTTTGGAGAACCTTGGAAAAAAGAGATATCCCATTGACATACATTAACCTTATAAGAGACATGTACGATGGTGCAAAAACATGTGCGAGGACTCATGAAGGAATGACAAACTCCTTTGAAGTTAATATTGGGTTACATCAAGGATCAACTTTAAGTCCATACTTATTTATAATGGAGATTGATGAGTTAACAAAACATATGCAAGATGAAGTGCCTTGGTGTATGTTATTTGCAGATGACATTGTGTTAGTGGAAGAGTCTAAGGAAAATGTTAATAGAAAATTAGAACTATGGAGAGAAGCATTAGAAAGCAAAGGCCTCCGACTTAGTAGAACAAAGACAGAATATATAGAATATTAGTTTGATCATTTAGTTACTTTAGAGGACATAGAAATTAAAATTGACACCATCCCCCATAAGTAAAGTTTTAAATACCTAGGGTCAATTTTTCAGAGTGATGGAAGAATTGATGGAGATGTTACGCATAGAATTAATGCTGGTTGGTTAAAATGGAGAGGAGCATCAGGTATTCTTTATGATAAGAAGATACCATTAAAGTTAAAAGGTAAATATTATAGAGCAGCAATTAGGCCTGCCATGTTTTATGGTTCTGAATGTTGGGCAGTTAATCATCAACATGTATAAAAGATGTTGAGATGGATGAGTGGTCATACAAGAAAAGAGCGTAAACATAATGAGGTTATTAGAAACAAATTAGGAGTGGCACCAATAGAGGATAAAATGAGAGTATCGTTTAAGATGGTTTGGACATATAGAAAGAAGAACAAAAACTAAATTTTGAAAGTATTAAAAGAGGTAGAGGACAACCACAAAAGTATTGGAAAGAAACAATTAAGAATGATCTAGCTTATTGAGTTAACTGCTAACATGGCACATGATAGGGCTCTGTGGAAACAAAGAATTCATGTAGCCGACCTTGTCTAGTACGGGAAAAGGCTTAGTTGTTGTTCTTGTTTGTTGTATTAGTGTCATTACCACTGTCTTTACCTAACAATGACCAAAAGACTGCTTTTGAGGCTGTGGCTGTCTTCGAAAGTATACTTTAAAGAAGCAATACTGTAAATATAACATTTTTTTGGATAATAACATTTAAAATGAAGGATTAGATATTCTGATTGGTATTGAGCTTTTTGTAAATGTCCGTTTCTGTATCATCGCTAATAAGGTCCAGACTCCAGGCTGACTAATCTTAGGGCACTTTTAGTTGCATCTACGAGAAGCATTCTCTAGCATGGAGAATACCTTTCTTGGGAATCTATTTTCTTGTGGACTTGAGATTTTACAAAATGGTTTCTCGAGGAAAAACAAATCTGGTAGAAAATTTGTTCTCACTGGAAGGAAACTAAACAGTTACTCGTTATGTGACTCCAAACATATCAAAAGTGCTTGTACTTGTACGCGTCCATGCGACTTTGATTGTCTTTTGCTTCTTTCACGTGATCAAAACATGATCACACAGGATCCTTGCTACTTCATATAAGAATCTTCTCCTCTAATGTTACTTTCACATGTATTTCAGACTACATATGAAAACTTCCGGTACCGAGCAGAGAACCAAATGAGTATGCATGACCGAGGCTGCATGAGCAATTTTGCTGAGACATTTTGCACAAGTGTACCGCCTTCAAAGAACAGATTTCGTGCAAAGGGACAGCAAGATGTCCCCCGACCATTTGTGCCTCCAGTGGAAAACAAAGAGAATGAAGAGCCAGTTGACTATGTCCGCACCAAAGTTGAGGACGATCTGGAGATTGGTGGAGCTCTGTCCAAGTTCTCTGAATGTAACTTAGAGGACAGTGATATACGGGACCGGAGTGACGGTCAGGTTGTGCCAGATACCTACCCTGTTGCACTTGAACAGGCGACCTTCGGGCAATTACCACGCGATATGCATGGGAACAGTGGCATACTTAGGCACTAAAGCTGAGAGATGGAAGCTCTGATATTGCCTCGGTGACCGACTAGAAGTTTGCTGGTGAAGGAGCCCCTGCTGTAAGTACGTAATTTTAACAGAAGTTGCAGAGCTTTACCTTTTGGTATCTTCCACATTTGATTGTAGCAACGGTTTGTGATTGTTTGTTTTGATACCGAAAAATGTGTCCTTTCGTGTGATTGTCACCGATTGGTTCTTCATGTACATGAACGAAACTGCTGAGGCAGCTAGGTATTTGCGGTTTTCTGTAGAGAAGCATACCAGATTGTCTAAGAAATATGGCGTGTTTTTTCTCCTGTTTTGCACACGCGTAAGAGAGAGAGGGCTGTGAACACTATCAAACAGGTGACAGCCCATATGGTCTAGAATCCCGCTAATCCTTGCGCTTAGTTCATAAAAGTGGCCATTTAGAGAAGCTCCGGTGGACATGTTTTTTCTGCCACTGCCATGAGACCCTGCTAATCCTTGCGCTTCGTTGACACACGCCGAGAAGCGTGTTTTTTCTCCTGTTTTGCTATCAAGGAAACGAAATTTCATTTAATCTTCTGTTCTCAACTGTTGGCTATCACCTTGGACTAAACGTAGATCTGCCACTGCCATGAGCCTACCCACCGTCATGAGCCGATATTAATCCTTTTCATTATCTTCATATTGTTTATGTTCAGCCAAATTTTCTTTTTGTACACAGATTATTCACATTAATGCAAAATCATAGGCCTTATTCCGGTTGACGGAACTTGTCCGCAGAAATTCAAGGGAGGTATTTCAGGTAAAGCAAAAGTATCACAATCAACTCCAACACAAAATGCAGTATAAAATGTTTTTAACAACCAAAATTGTTGACTGGAGGACATGAAAATGAAGGCTATGGATACCAAGTAGCCAAAACAATCCCGGAAAGCAAGCTAAATTTAAAATTCATCATCGTCATCCTCAATAATATGCTTTGCAAGCTCCTGTTCCTGTTGCTGCCTCTCCCTACGCTTCTCGGCGCTCTCCTTTTCCTTCTTATGGGCATTCGGTGGGAACCTGAGAGCCTTCACAGCTTCATTATGCATGTTGAGGCAAAACGCGATCCTTGTGTGGAATGCAGACTGAGGTTCATTAGTAGAATAAACATCCCCCGTTTCCTTTGACAACATGTAACCATTTCCATGGTCGATTATGGCATCTATAGCACCATCTCAAATCGCCTTTGCTACTATGCATTCGGCATCTGCAACCGGAGTCGCAGAATCCAACCTCAGTTTAGCAGCAACATCAGCAAGCGAAATCCGTGAATAGGATATACTAATGTTGCGAAGCCCTGTTCGAATCACATTGTGACGCAACCTCACGATCAAGTTGTTGGTCCTATCGGCACTGAAAGTCTTCAAGTATGTCTCAGCAACATTCCTGAAGAGTTCAAGATCTCCAATGCGAACCGCCTGTACCAAGATAGAAATCAGCAAAGAAGCTACAAGTTTTGAAAAGCACTTGAATAAGAGCACGCAGAAAATATATATATATATATATTTACGTTTGTCAGCTCAAAGTAGGGCCTTAAAGCCTTCTTCATGCCGCTTTGCATGAAAACTGTACGCTCAGGTATTTCACCGAGCAACAGGCGGACGATGATGGCCCATTTGTTGCATTGAATCCGAAAACCTCGAGCACCGGTTGGGGCCTTCCGAGCTGCCTGTAGAAGACTTTCCTTAGCATCCGTGTACTCCAGCTGGATTGTTCGAATCCTTCCCAAGTAATATAGGTACCTGCAGAACTGACACATGACTGACCAAATCAATATAACTTACAATGAAAAGAGCCCATTATATATATATATATATATATATATATATATATATATATATATATATATATATATATATATATATATAGAGAGAGAGAGAGAGAGAGAGAGAGAGAGAGAACTAAAAACGGAAGAAACCCACCTGCTGGTTGGAGTGAGCCTCAAATCGTGGAGTTTTGGACCGAAGCTTTTCAGCCTGGTCATAGAGGTTGTAATGAAGGTAATTGCGGAGGAGGAGATTCAAGAGTCTCCTGATAGAAAAGGCACATTAATACCTTTTTTCAAGCATAATGATCAAGAAAAGAATATCCGACGTTTACAGACCTGCCCCAGTTCGTCTCTTCGAAGAGTTGCCATGCGATGCAATGAAAGAAGATTACTGTAAGGAAAAGAGGCATCTAAGCATAAGGTGGACAAACTCCTATCCATATAAATAAATACGGTGACACTAGAACAAAACCTACAAACCAGGGAACTTCAATGACTGACGTACAAGGGAGCTAGTGCATCAGCCGTGTACAATTTAGCAACAGACTCACCTTCGGATTTCGCCAAGGCTACCCGTCAACTCATAGCTGTATGAATAGTAGAAGTATAACCTGGCTGCCAACACATCAACCGTCCTGCGGTTCAGCTGCTTCAGTCGGACAATTGCGGATGAAGAAGAAGCCTTTGCCTGTGGAGGATACATAACAAGTAAAACAATAATGCACAAGACAACAAAGAACAGCTAAACTAATCCTGAATAAGCGCAAGTAATCCAAGAAAAAGGGCACTTACATCTTCATACTTCTTATGATCAATCAGAAAAATTAACACAAGCAAATATGAGTAGATCTCAAGCTCTGGGAGTGAATGTTTTACATGACCTTGAATAGCAGAAGATGCAGTATCGACTTCCATATCATGAACATCTTCCTGTAATAAAGAGCATAAGGTTGTCTCAATAAAATCGTCAAACAAATGATTCACAGAAACTACTGAAAATTGCTAGAAGTTCTGTCAGCAACATAACATTGTGAATTTTCAACCTTATTTTGAATCAGACAAAAAAATTTATGTGCTAAAGGCTGATTACTTTTGCCACTGGAAATAAGAGGGCGTAAAAGATTTATAGAAATCAGCCAAACAGCCACACCGAAGACCAAACTGTTAGTAACTACGTGAAACAAGGGAAATAAGGAATGCCACTACAAACAGTGGTCCAGCCTTGATTCCATGGTTCATAGCCTAGTATGTCTACATCGGGCCACTCCACACATAATGATTTTACAACACCCCATTCTTATTCCTAAAAAAATCATAATGCACGTCAGTATCTTGTCTGATATCATGCATCAGTAAACCAAAAAGCATTCAAGATGCCCACGTCTTCACCATGTTCTGAGATTCAGCAGTTGACTAGGGCGATAAACAAAGCAAATCAACCATAATTTGATTCTGCTATTGATTGGGGTAGATCCTCCGGTCCAGTCTCAGCTATCTTGATGTGGTAGGTTCAGAAGGTTTTACAATCTTTATCTTATTTATTTATTTATTCATTTCAGAAGACATCTTTTTAGTTCTAGTATCACCAAATCAGCAAGTTTTCACTAGACAAATTATCTCTGTTACATCAAGGATCAACTTTAAGTCCATACTTATTTATAATGGTGATTGATGAGTTAACAAAAAATATTCAAGTACCTTGGTGTATGTTATTTGCAGATGACATTGTGTTAGTGGAGGAGTCTAAGGAAAAAATTAATAGAAAATTGGAACTATGGAGAAAAACATTAGAAAGCAAAGGCCTCCGACTTAGTAGAACAAAGACAGAATATATGGAATGTAAGTTTGATCATTTGGTTACTTCTGAGGACATAGAAATTAAAATTAGCACACATTGCATCCCCCAAAAGGAAAGTTTTAAATACCTAGGGTCAATTTTTCACAGTGATAAAGAATTGATGGAGATGTTACGTATAGAATTAATGCTGGTTGGTTAAAATGGAGAGGACCAACACGTATTCTTTGTGATAAGAAGATACCATTAAAGTTAAAAGGTAAATATTATTGAGCAACAATTAGGCCTGCCATGTTTTATGGTTCTGCGTGTTGGGCAGTTAATCATAAACATGTACAAAAGATGTCTGTGACAGAAATGAAGATGTTGTTGAGATGATGAGTGGTCATACGAGAAAAGACCGTATACATAAAGAGGTTATTAGAAACAAATTAGGAGTGGCACCAATA
The DNA here is from genome assembly GCA_036023115.1 of Brasenia schreberi. Classification (NCBI taxonomy): domain Eukaryota; kingdom Viridiplantae; phylum Streptophyta; class Magnoliopsida; order Nymphaeales; family Cabombaceae; genus Brasenia; species Brasenia schreberi. The sequence goes on from JAYKKT010000040.1 coordinate 3,909,364, forward strand.
GAGGATAAAATGAGAGAATATCGTTTAAGATAGTTTGGACATATAGAAAGAAGATCAAAAGAAGAACCTGTAAGAAGGTATGAAAAAACTAAATTTGAAAAGAATTAAAAGAGGTAGAGGACGACCACAAAAGTGTTGGAAAAAATAATAAAGAATGATCGAGCTTATTGTGAGTTAACTGCTAACATGGCACACAATAGGGATCTGTGGAAACAAAGAATCCATGTAGCCGACCCCATCTAGTATGGGAAAAGGCTTAGTTGTTGTTGTATTTGTGTTATAATAAAGAATAGTGGTTTCCCTTAAAAGCTGAAATGCTGCAAACTCTGCTTAGATTGAACACCACTTGCTGGTTGGTACCTACATTCCATTGATTTGGATTCTTAATTTTGAGAATTCATTGAAAACTTATTAATTGAGCAGGTGATGCAAGCATGCGAACGGAATTCACCTTTGTCGTGCCAGCTTCAGCAGCCTTTCTGAACTGGATACTCTCAACTTGAGAGAATCTGATTCCTACCATGGGGTATTAGAGGATTTCACGTGAGAGAATGAATTTTTCTCTCAAGTGAATTCCTTCACAGGTAAACCAAATGTTCCTTCGAAGAAAATAACTGAGAAAAATGATGACAGGGATGAACAAGAAAGATAGAAGAACAGGGTGAAATTCATGTGGACGTGCACGGTCGATAATTTCCTCACTAACCTTTTATAACTAAGAAGGTATCTTTGAATATAATATGTTTAATAGACATTCATAGGAACGAAAGTTCCGTTTTTCACTGTATCTAAGCCCTTGCGACCTCCATTCATGTTCAATCATTTTATTCCAAATGGCACATTTTTCTTCGTCAATTGTCATCCCCAACACTTGGGAGCCTCTTTAGCTCTATCACGTGACTCGCATAATTATGAGTCGGCAGCCCAATCTCAATTGACCTTTTTGCAATATCTTAATAGTTTCAGTTAAACGGATGCAAGTCCCCTCTTTTTCAGTACGATAATGACAGCTGGCTCAATTATGCATGATCCTTTACCCCAAAAATAGGACCTTCCAGTGAGCCCAATCAATGAATTTATATATTTTTAATTTGTAGGGGTATGTTACTAACTATTAACATAATTGTACGACTAAAACAAAACCAACCTACTTCCTCCATAATTTCTCCACTTTATTCTTTTCAAATCATCATCAACAACAACAACTAAGCCTTTTCCCATACTAGATGAGGTCGGCTACATAGATTTTTTGTTTCCACAGAGCCCTATCATGTGCCATGCTAGCAGTTATTCTTTTTCAAATATCCACTATAAATTTTATACTTGCAGTTTTATTTTTACTACCTGTGGAAAATATCCTGGGCCAATGCCTTGCAAATAGCAACATTCTTAAAACTCTTCCAAAATAGTAGCAAGTACAAAGGTAGTCAACTCATTGCAACAGCTCAACTAAACAAATCAGCATACTCTTGTTTACTAAAAGTTTCAAGAATCTTCTGTTGATTTGATTGATCTATACTATTCACCTGGATTCTGGAACGCACTACAAAGGAAGTCTCTTGCACGTTTTTAATGAGGATCCACTTGTCTGTCCACTTCAAGTTTAATAATTGTTATGGATGTTTTCCTCCTTAAAAACTAAAACTTTCAGCTCTTGGATCACTTCCAATGTATGACATGCCTTCACATTCTTTCCAGATACATCAATCTGGTGATACATAACGGCAACGCAGGACTTGTCAACCCTTGCATTTCCACTGAATTATTTAATTATAAACACATCAGTGGGTGTTAAAGCGAACTGTGTCCTAAAGCCTCTCTCGCTCACTCCATCTATCTATCTATCTATCTATCTATCTATATATATATATATATATATATATATATATATATATATATATATATATATATATATATATATAAATGGCTTCCGACACACCAAACAGTGTGCAGTTACTCATGCCTCTCCTCTACCTTTTGGAAAAATGAGCATAATATGATTGTAATTCTTATTTTGCTAAAACCCCTTTTATATTCTAAATCACATTCATGCCCCGAAAAAGGTACACGAAAGGCATGTAGGATATAATTGCATACCTGTATAAAGAGTGATTATAGCATACATGCCTCTTCTACTTTTGAGGGATATGATTGTAACTTAAAAATTTAAAAAAGATTTGTTAAAATAAAAAGGACAACATATTACACTCATGCCCCCAAAAAGTAAAGGGAAGGTATGAGTGCACCTTTTATCATTTGTGTGCAATATTCGATGATGTGCACACATTACAAACAGGTGGAGCCCACCACAATCATTGCAGTGGGGCCAACCTGTTTGTGTGTGTGCATCATTGTGCATTGCACAAAAGCAGTAGATCTTATCTTATTCTTATGTATGTACACACATACATACAAAGTGGAGAATGTTTTAATCAAGCGTACCTTGCGGACTGGCTTTAGGCATGTCTACCTCCTTACCGTTTACCCTAAGAGCCAAGAGAGAGACCACGGTCCATGGACAAATATATGACACAGGGAGGCAAAAATTCAGGCCCCAAAGCTGAGATTCTCTCTCTCTCATATATATATATATATATATATATATATATATATATATATATATATATATATATATGGGTTTCCTGGCATTTATTAAATCCATTGAACTAAATAGTAGATGAGTTAAACTTATTAGAATGTGTCATATATCAAAGCTACTTTAAAAAGAAATAGGTAAAGATAACTTTGGTTTTGAAGTTATCGCATGACGTGCTACTTTTTCAAATTATTTTTTCCCTTTTACCTTTTTAAAGTTTTTAGCCCTTGTTTAGGTAATTTGAAATATCTTAATAAGTTTAACTCATCTAATGTTAAGCTCAATGAATTAGACAACCAGCAGATTCTATCACACACTGTTTCAAGATTCCCTTCTTCTATTGCTTATACTATTCAGTGTTTTACTCTCCTCCATTTTGTCCTTTACCTTCTCACCTTTTTTTTCTTTTCTTTTTTTCTTTGCCTTCTTATATTTCCTTTTTACTGCACAACCTCTCTCTCTCATTCACACACACACACGGAGACACACGTATATGGTATATGGTCAGGATGACTTAAGCTTCACCAAGTTTTGAAGCTTTCCAATGATCACTGCGTTGTTTTTTAAAAATTTACAATCACTCTGTATATATCCAAGGACGGAAGATCCACTTACCTGAGGCACTAAATAATTTGAGCTTCTTGCTAAAAGTTCATGCATTCGCTAAATAAGGCATCATTCTCAAACATTTTAGGATAATGATGCTTGGTTGAATACTAAAAGTTACAACAACAACTAAGCCTTTTCCCATACTAGACAGGGTCGGCTAAATACTAAAAGTTACTGCTCAGTAAAAACAAATCTTATTTACCACACTTTTGAGATCTAAAGGTCACAGCTTCGATAGCTTTCATATAATCATTGAACTACATCATCTTTCACAGCTTCAAAAGAAATGGATAATATAAATGCATATCAGCTTCCATTTTCTCAGAATTTCGGTCACTTATTCTGGCACATGTTCAAATTGTTTTCTAAGATAAAACAACAAAAGGATAGATGCATAAACCATCAGATCACAGCCTTCCATTTTCTCATAAGCCCACTCATTTATATCTAGCAAAGGCACAAATTGTTTTCAAGCTATGCTGAAAGGATAGAACAAATGAACCATCAGATCATCCATTTTCTCATAATTTTACCCATCCATTTCCAGAAAATCTGCAAATTGATTTCATGAACCATCACAAAGACTTCCATTTGCTCAGGATTTCACCCATATACTTCCAGCAAAGGTACAAAGTATTTTTTATGCTAAATGAGCTAAAAGCAAACCACACACAGAAAAAAGAAGAGGTAATTCCCACCATCTTCAATACAAAGCTAACTGCACATGTTCACAAGGGACGAAACTTTGTACATCTGAACAACTGGAAGCCATGCCACAATTTCTTAATAGATCGGATACATGATACATGTATATGCATCACAATCGGATCCCTTGGGAAAACCGTATCAAAAGAACATGTCATGAAAAAATCATGTTGATAAGATCAAACTAAAGGTGGGTAGAAATTTAGATATAGATTCTTCCAAAGTACAAATCTTCCACGGTGATATGCAGGCACAGGCTACTCAAACTGAACATAGGATTCTCATCTACAGTTACCATTGGGCATCCCAAAGGAGGAACAAACCATCAGACTTCGGACAGAATCAGCATATTCAGAACTTCCTACTCCGTCAACCAATTTGGAACCACCAGTGAAGTTCTTCTACAAATCTACATGCAAAAAGAAAAAGATTCTATTTCTCGGATCCATAGGAGTATTGTTTTTGGAATCAATTACGTAACATATAAACCCTAATCCATGACAACAAGCAACCACACTGCCAAGCACTGAACCTCAATATAAGTCAACGGTAGCTCACAGAACCATTTTTGTCCCAACCACATTTTCGTCCCGAAGAGAAAATCTAACAAACAAGTGCTTTAGAAAACTGAGCTTTAATCCCCAGAAAAGAAATTAAGAAAAGGAGCACTATCAGTTAACAAGCTAAACATGAATAAATAAGGAAAACCAAATCAGGCGAAACTTTAACCCAAAAGTATTACAAGATAAGCCTTCATTTCACATACTCTGGGAAGGTAGGAAGACAACCGAACCAAGACTTCCGAACCGGGTACCAAAATGTGTTGAAGGAAAGCCGATAGGACGGATGCCGTGAGCTTCCGCCGGATCGCGATCGTGTGGCGAACAGCTCGAACGATCCGTCGAACTTCCTTCGTGTACGCTCCCGTCTCGATCAAAGCACCAATTTCCTTCAGATCTTCACCAAACAACGGCAAAAATGGTTAGCGCCATGAACTATCGGAACCCAAAAGAGAAATCCACAAAAGAAACCCTAGAAATAAAAAGTTTGGGGGAAAGATCGAATCGTTACGCTGGAGAACGGGCGAAGGGGAGGAAGATTGAGAGAGGGAAGGGGCAGGCTGATCCTTCATCTCCACATCTTGAGTCATCGTTCCGGGTTCCTTCTCCGCCTCCGGAAATCAGAGAGAGAGGGGGGAGGGGATTGTTTCGTTGGCCACAAGTGGTCAGTGTAGCTGAAAGAGTCGGTTCAATGAAGCGGATCTGAGAGAACCGGAAATAACTCTTTTAGGGGCTACGGAATCAGAAGGTTGTTTTGAACCTCTTTTGTTCTCTTCTAGAGATTCTAGACCAGTTAGACGAGCTGCAAGCTCAACGACCACAACAAAGAGCTCGCTCATTGAACCTCTTTTGTTTAAATTTGATAACTAATTATCAATTTCGACCTTGGTTGTGTGCTGATTTAAAAGTAGGGGCACAAAAATTATTTGTAAATTTAAAATGAGTATTCGTTTGTGCTCCTTCAAAATGGACTGTAGTATGTCTGGTTCAAAGCTATATATATATATCAAGATTGATACATACACATCCTTTTCTATCTACAAACTTTTTTTTCTTGATGTTTTCAGAATATCTCTAGTCATTTTCATTAATTATCAAAATACCCCTTTACAAAAAATAGCATGGCTTCTCTCTTCTTTCACGAACCAAAGAACACCCTATTTTTACTCATTTTTTCATTCATTCATCGCTCCTCAGTTCATTCAAGCAATATTACATGATCTAGAGTAGTTTCCAACAAAATAACGAATCAAAATTTGTCAAAAAATAAATCAAAAAAAGAAAAAAAATGAGAAAAAAGTAGAAAATGAAGATAAGAACACTCTATAGAAGCGAGAATCGTCGATTTAATTAGGTATGGTGTTGATTTAGTTTTGGTTATTTTGGTTTTTCTTGATTTTTGAACAAGTTTTCACTGTAAAACCTTTCAAAATGCAGGAGACATGTCTCGATTGTCTTGATATGGTATTATAAATTTTCTCTTTTGCTATACAAATATGGTTTACCGGACATGAGTAGAAAGTTATAGTATCACCGTTTCATCTAGGAGATGCAAAATTGTATCATACGAAGAAGAAGTTGATCTTCACATTATGAGGATGATACATCAACCTCAAATACTGAGATTACTATTGCATAAAGTGAGAATAAGGGATCCCCTGATATGTCTGGATTACTCTTTATCTTTAAACGTCACATTACTTATAAGATCTTGGAGGAATAAGTATTTTCTAACTTTAGTGAAATTTATATTTGATATCAATACTTATTATTCTAATTATATAAATATATATTTGTAAACAATACAAAAAGTGATAACAACTTACGCACACTATATTGTTGGCAAAGCCTGACTAGTGAAAATGATGGATATGAGGGCCGATAATTGGGTTGAAATTGCATATAAGAATGAGTTGATTGAGTAAATGTATATTTGCAAACAATACAAAAAGTGATAATAGCTCACACATACTATATTGTTGGTAGAATATGGCTAGTGAAAATGAAAGATATGAGGGTCGGTAATTGGATTGAAACTTCATATAGGAGTGGGTTGATTGAGTAAGCAGATTTACTATATAAAGTGATAGATCATGTGTTGTTGATTGTTTTTATCGAGCATTGTTAATCAAACACAAATAACTTTCACATGCTATGGTGTGAGATGATTATTACACTTAACGATATCTATGAGATATTTGGTCTTTCAACGAAGAGACAATTTGTTGCCTTAATACAAGAGATGATAACTATAGACAAGAAAGACATTGAGTGATATGTTGGGATGGGCATCAATAAAGTAGTATTAAAGTTTAAGTCTGAGGCCATTAATATTGAGGTGCTCCAAACCAATTTTTAAGGAGATTCAATAAATATAATAAAGCTTTATTATATTTATTGTATCAACTAAGTTGTATATTATATTAGGATAAGTGTAAAGATAGAGTGTTAATAACGATCGTGCATCTATTGATACATAATGTTTCGATAGTTGACAGTTACTCGTGGGGTGCAACAACATTAACCTATTTGTACAAACAACTAAGGAAGACATACCAGATAAAAGCACAATAACTTAGCTGGCACAATTTTTGCTCTACGTAAGAACTTTTACTATTTTTACTTGGTATATATAGCTTTCATATAGTCATTTTTTAGAATTTAATAAGTTATATATTTTAATTGTATGCACATATTATAAGTATTTTTCCTCATTTAGAGTTATCACACAACCAAAATAGCTGGATGGGGAATCACGAGTAGGCTGATGGATGGAAAATATGCGTCACAAGAAATTTTCTATTGATTGACTAACTAAATACCATAAGCAATTAGATTTTACGATGGTAGAATATGTATTTTGTGAAATGGCAACTATGTTCTTAATCTTTTAATTAAATGCAAGCTTTTATGTTATATATTTTTATATTTTATTTTGTGTAATGTAGATTGATTTATAGTTATACAGTTCTACAAAATAATTGGATTTTAATTCATATAAGTTATGCAGATACCATGGTTGTATTCGTTATGTAGATGTTATGGAACCCTATATGTTATATCGTGTAGTTTACCAATTTACCTTTCATTAAAGCATCTCAGTTGTATGATAAGACCCTTCATTCTAATAATCACTAGGACATGACCCTTCATATATCCAATACAACGAATAGCAACACTCCATGAAAACTCATGCATATATGATACGCCTACATGTTACTTAAAGCATTCTCTACGAGTTTCACATCACCACTCTTATCCTTATTCTCAAAGTAAATCAATGACTTGATACTCATAATTTCTATCTTCAATAATATTTACTCAAGTATTTATAAAGATACTCATAAAACGTGGTATTGTCATCTCATATGTCAATTTAAAGTATGAAGCTACCTCAAAATTCTTTTTTCAACAGTGAAAAGAGGTTCACAACTTCACTTCTTCAGGAGGAACGACCCATCCCAAGAGATGCATCACACCCTCAACCACGTATATGTCAATGCCGTTTGTATGCTCCCAAGCTGAAAAGTCTGTCTCCATAAATTTATTACATGGTCTTTTTTTAGAATGACAAATAGGTGACTCTAGTAAGCTAGTGTACTCAGAACTGAACTGCTAATCGAAAATCTTAACAAATATGTCTCGATATAGGAGATTTCTTAACTTTCTTTAAATGATTTTTATCATAAATGGTTATGCATCATCTCCTACGTCATCAACAATATATAGAATGCCCCTGGAACTTCTTCTAAAATAGATCAATAGATAACAATTATATCGATTCACCACATTTAAGGAAAAGGCTGAGCTCGTGAGCACATAATAGACCATGTGAACATCATAAATTATAATGACATGTTTTTGGTTTTGAACCTACATCTCCATGTGATTGTACTCTCTTACAAGAAGGTTATGTCACATCAATGTAATGCATGGTGATGGTTCATGATTCTTCGAATAACTTCTTCAATTCTATAATATAAACTCTAGCAATGAATTAGTTGTTTCTAAATTATATCAAATATCTCAATTGAGCTACCAATGAACCATTTCAACCTTATGTATACACTTTTCATCCTAACAATCATAAATATACAATCAACTCTACTAATATCAATATTTTTACTCAACCCCAACCTATATTTGTCACTCATTTCATACCCAAGCCATACATTGCTTGTTACGTCTTTGCTCTTCGAGCGACTAATAACAATAGTAATATTATACTTCATCCTAACATTTGTTACATACTAAATAAATTTATTATGACTCTTAAACAAATTCTTCATCAGAAACACAAGTAAATAGTCAAGTTCATCACGCTCATAATCAATAAATAAATCTTCTGCCTCATCGGTCAATCAGTCAACAATTACATCATTTGGTACACTACAATAACTTTTACTCTCCTTAGTAATCATATAATAAGTTAGTTGTCATCTTCTTTAAATTGATTCTATCATAAATACTTTCATTCGACTTGTTTGTTATTTTGCAATATATACAGAAATATAAGGTTTAAAGTATAATACATACGAAACAACTTTTATTTGGTTAAGGAAGATGTGAAATATGGTTGTCTCCCCTTTAAGGAATCTTTTCTGTCCATCTTTATTTAATGGATATGAGTCTCAGGGTCCACTATTATTCGATGAAAGCGTTACGACAAACCACCTTTCGGTTGATGTTAGAATTTGTCGGATAAGATTTGATCTTATGCCATCCAAACCAATCAAAATGTAAAGTTGAGATGACAATAGGACCCTTTTAGATTCTTAGCTCAATTATTGCGGAATTGAAATGGTTTTAAGACTGAAGCTCAAACATATAAATAGGGAAGCTCCCTTAGAGTCAGAATCATCATACACATCTCTCAATGACGCTCAAGGACTAGTTTTGCCTCCCCTATCAGGGGAGACGCAATCCAAGTATGTCTTTTCATGAAGAAAGACATGCTTGGGTCATATTTGAAGCAAAATTTCATCGAGTGAATGATTTTACCTAAAATCGTGAAACATCATTAAACATAGAAAAAACTCAAAAAAGGAGAAACTTATGAAATACAAAGATAGTATTAATAATTAACCTTTCAAAAGTAAGAATAATATGAAAATCGGTCGAATCTATCATCTCTTTCGTTTTTCTTCTTTCTTGTTTTGTTTGATTCCGGTGAGATTTGTAAGGAACTAATCAGTACTTGTTGGTTGTGAATAAAGTAGTGGTAGCTCTCAATGGATGAAACACCGCTCATTGGAGTAAAAAAAGAAATCGTCGGAATTATGTATGGAGAGGAGAGAAAAATTGTTGTGAGGCATTTTAGATATTTAAAATATGGGTGTGTAGATAGTAAAAGGGATGTGTAAATAATAATGCTTGTATACATATATATACATAAATAAGAAAACATCATTAGGTTCACCTCTCACATGTTTACTCATGCCTACATATTACTTTTCGGTGACATGATCATAATTAAAAATTCTTAAAGATTTCTGAAAATGTATAAATGAACATCTTATTATACTCGTCCTCCAAAAAAATAATGTTCGTGAGTGTCATTGTAATCTCTCTCTATTTATATAGGAATGATAAGATCCAAGACTATAGTCGAAGGACCATTGTATGATCGCCCTTGATTTAGATCGTCCATCAAAGGTTATCGGATGGCTAGGGTTGGGGAGTATACTCTTAAAGACCCTGTTCTTCATTTATATATATATATATATATATATATATATATATATATATATATATATATATATATAGTTTTGTATAAATAGATGGTTATGTGGTTTTTTAGGCAGTTTTGGTAGTGTGATTGACGGTTTTAATTGGTGAAAAACTGTTTTGGACAATCGAGTAATGGTGAAACGTGATGAGGTGGTGGCTTGTAGTTGAGCTGGTGGAACCATACTAAACGAGCGATTAAGCACCATACTTAATTGAGCAAAGACCACGTTATACGTAGAGAGAGATTGGATTGTACCCATCACTTGCGTTGTGTACTCATGTCCGACTATTATTTTTTCTACCATTAATATAATAACATTAGCTTTAAGTATGTTTCTATTTTAAATGGATGAGGGTGGACTGCCAAAATATGAAACTAACATGATAGGCACAATGGTGAATAAGAAATTATGTAGCCAACCTTTGCACCCATGGCAATATTCGCTTGGCTTTTGACTAAAAAGTTGAAAGGTCGGCTTCATTGTATAAATATCTTTTACCCCCAAAAAAAAAGACTCCAAACACACACACTCGTTACATATACGGTAAACAGTATAGTCTCTAAGACTCCAAACACACATGCAAGCCGTCACAAACACATAAACGTGCATGCTTGCACGCACACACATGATACATATGGTAAACAAGCTAGTGAAGTCCACAACCTGCAGCAGATTTGTTCTCATCAGACTTCAAGTGCCCCACAATCAAACATGGTTCTCTCCACCAAGATCCAAGAAAGTATCCCCAACAAAAATTTATCCCTCACGAAGCTGACAAACCCACTACTGCTTTGCTGCACAACACCTACCCAATAAGATGTGAAAGTTAGACTAAACCATCTCCTTCTCCTGGCCTTCACATACTTCGCTATCACTTCCTTTATCTTCAACTCTTCATAATCTTCACTCCTTTTCGAGCCTGACGAGACGATCTCACAGTTCCAATGAGGTGGGCACGACGGTGTCGGTCCGTGGATTTTCTTTCCTTTCATTGCATTTCGCTTGAAGGCTTCACCCAAGCATCTAGAAAGAACAACAGCATCTTCCAAAGTAGAGCAACCCCCTTGACCAATGTCGGGAGTCATTGGGTGCATTGCATCACCAGCCAAGCAAACATTTCCCTTGTGAATCCCTTTACCCCACAATAGTGACCATGGAGATCTGAAATTCAGTGGTGACACTACTATTGAGTGCAATTGAGTGTGTTCTAGCACTCTTACACATTGTGGGTCGTTCATAATACCTCTCAACACAAGTTCCTTGAGCTTCAGGGCTTCTCCCTTGAGTAGAGTTTCATCTGGAAACAAACAACAAAGAACAATAGAAGCCAATGAGACTCATAGAAGTTATGAATGTTCTTTTTCTGACGATTGAATTATGATGCACTAAAGAATTGCAAGTGAATAATGTTATGTTAATGCATGCGTTCATGCCCACGCACACACCTATATAACTATTTCTACGAAAATCCTCAACAAATTTGCATGTGAATGATTATAAACTGAATCTTTCCTAGAGAGGAAATTCTGAAAAATGAACTTGTGGCACTGTCAAAAACAAACAAAGTTAGAGTCTCTCGCATATATATATATATATATATATATATATATATATATATATATATATATATATATATATATATATATATTGTGATTAGATCCTACTTAATGCCTATTGTTTTTTAGGGGAATGAGTATATTTTTATTAAACTATGCTTATACACCAAAAAAGACAATGGGCGAATATTTGGACATGTTAGAGGTGGTCACAATCCGATTTTCTTATATATATAATATGTGAATGTGTTTCTGCACCCTTTCGCTAACATGTTCTAGATTGAGGTCAAGAAAGTGGCAGGCTGTGCGTTACCTTGAGGCTTTGCAGAAAGTGTGAAGAACCAATAGACCGTATTTTCATCACAAGGAAGAAAACCGAACCGAATGCCATTCCCGAAAAACTGACAAAAGGAATGCTCGAAGCCATGACCTTGAGGAAAATGTGCTAACCCTCTTACGGCGCATCTCCCCGAGAAGGCTGGCCTTTGAAGTCCCACCCACTTTGCTACAACTGAATTCACACCATCACATCCTACCAAGACCTACAATATCGCAATCCTTTTATTCAACAGACCAAAAATACGGAAACAAACACATACAATCAGGCACGGCGGGTGGGACAAAGACAGTGTGGTTGTTTCTCCATACCTAAAGATAGCACAATGATAAATAAGGATGTTCATTGGGCAGGATGAGGCCGGGGATGAAGGTGGTAACAGAGACTAGAAGTCCCCGCCCCGCGAGTCACCGGCAAACTGGGAGGGGCCAAGGGGGAAGAAGGGGAAGATTTTTCTCGCTTCTTTGTCCCCGATCCCCATTTTTAACCCCCAATTCTGTCCCGTTTAGGATGGGGCTCCAAAAGGAATGGGAGATCCCTGTCCCATAAACAGTGGCAGACAATGTCTCTATGTTGTTTTCACGTTGTATCATCTCCGGCTCGTGTTTAAGCCATTGTACACCTACTTATGCTTATCACCCTATTAGTTTTTGGATGGCAAGAGTATAATAAAAATATCTTTCATACTTTTTCAAAGTTTTAACAAACCATGAGTGAGTCGAATCGAATTTTTTGTTTAAGGGAATTCAACTTTACCTTTCCTCTAACAAGAGTTCCATCGGCAAGATGAATCATGTATTCTTTCCCATCTTGATCTATGGATACCACCTTGGATCCAAATCTTATGGTGCCTTCCGGCAGCTCGTTCTTGATCGTCTCTATGAGGAACTTTCTCCTCACGCAGCGAACTTCAAGATTATGGCTGCAGAAATATCAGGTTTTTGCATCAAAGTTTATGACTTAATGAAAAAGGGAAGACATGTATGTCCATTTCTAAACCATTGTAACTGAGACGTGTGACCCAAAGACACAGGTCATGTAAAGTTACACGAGAAAAACTCTGTACGTTATGTTCAATAAAAGCACAAACACAACCCATAAAAGTTGTGTTTGTGCCCACCCAAAGTAACATGAGAAAAACTACCACATTCGGGTTGACCTGTTTTGGTGCAAATGCAAAATGACACAATACAAACATGAACCAAAACACAAAGTTGCTAGCAATATAATACCCAAGATTGACACAACCTGAAATGCTTGTGCTCCTCTCCATCTAAAGCGGCATTACAAGAAAGTTTGCTCGTGTTCTGGTCGATATGTTTCTAAAATGAACACGAAATGACACAACACGCTCCAAGATAGATACAACAAGAGCAGCCACAAAATAAATTCTCACTTGTTTCCAATACTGGTAACAGACATATCTGTGACAGTCAGTCCTGTTACAATGGAAGTGACCTTCAACCTGCAAATAGGAAGCCAAATTGGAAGAATTTTCTCTGATAAACAATCCATAAAAGACCAGAACAAGTCAAGCATTCCAAGTGCCTATCTGGGAAAACGTTTCCCAGAGAACTGGAAGAGAAGAAATGTGAAGGAGCAGAGCGACACCTTTCGATTTTTCCGTGCGTTTCGCGGATTAAATCTCCAATACCAAGAGCATCCAAAGCCTTCCAGGCATTACTCCACAGTGTAAGCGCAAATCCGGTTGTCCTAAGGCTATCAGCAGATTCCAGAATTATGCTTCTCACTCCAATTCTGCACCAAAATTATTCAGTTTCACATGATTGGAATAAACTCCATAGTTGTCGGTCCGAAGGCCGGATGTGAAAAGAAGGTTGTGTTAGGTAGTCGATGGCCAACGTAAACTCAGTCGGACCTTTTTACCATAGACAAGTCTGCAGGACGAACAACCCATATGGGAAAAGTATTGATTTTGGTAGAAGACTACCATGAACATGGTGCCTACCTGTGCAGTCCTAGGGCCGTAGCAAGCCCTCCGATTCCAGCACCCACAATAACAATCTCCTCATAGACCTCCATGACTATGTGCTTGTGTGTGTGAGCGAGAGAGCGAGAAAGTTTATTAAGAGGGCACGCAGCAGTATGGACAAATTCATGACGCAGGGAATTGGGTCAGCACAGTAGGATGCTTCCAGGAAAGTTGGATGAGGAAGACGTCGAGACAAAAGAGACCGACGCTTTTCTGAAGAGACGAATTTGGAGTTCTTTTCAGAAAATTACAAGCAGTTAGCATCTTGACTGATCGAGCAGGCCGGCATTGACCCTTTTAAGAGCAGCAAAGAATGATGATAATTGATAATTCTCTCATTTAATGTGAGACATTTAATTCATCACAATGGGGCCTTAAGATGTTTCTCTTGAAATAATTAACAGTCGTAACCTTGTATGGGAAGAAACATTTAAATCAGCAAGATGATTTCCAATCCGACATTTGCCTGAAACAATTAGGCAACATTGGTGTTACCTGAGGATACCGAATTATACTAAGTCGATTATCAACATAAGAAACTATTCAGCTAGATTCAAAGGATTTGAGGGTCGCAAATCACTTCACAAATTATTAAGCTTGAGACATCGAGCTGAGATACTGAAAGGTGATCTCTCTCTCTCTCTCTCTCTCTCACACACACACACACACACACACACAAGTTCTTGTAGTTGGCTTTGATCTGAATCTACAGAAATACATTTACAATAGGCATGTAACTTGAACACAACCAAGGCTCTCTTTGCTAAGGTCGACTTGGAAACCAAGTAGAATGTCCCAACTTCGATACAAGTGATGTGCATAAATAGCAGTTATCTGCCCTTCCATGTTGCCAATGGAACAATAGCGTCTTGTTTTAGTTCTTTTCCCATCTACTTCTACCTGAGCATCATTATTCATTACCCAGCCAACGATTGCCAAAACCGGCTGCATGATCATCAATTTTTGCTAGAAAAGTTCATACGGGAAAATAATCAAATTTTTTACTATAAAAATATCGATATTTTCACTACATTTGATCTATACAGGCATCGATGGCCAGCATCAAACTCCCAATCCTTAAATACGGAAATCTACAACACATCGAGATCGAGCTCAATGGCAAGTAGAATAATCCACAGAGCCAGCAGAAGCTTCGTTCTAGTGGGTTCATGAATGAAATCCATTCTCAAACCAGCAACAAAAATTGGAAATCATGACATCAAAGAGGAAAAAAGAATCAATCAAAGAATGTACTGCTCAGCTAGTTAATTCTACACGGGTTTATACACAAATCAGACGAATCGCGACTCGCACTACAAATTTCCCACGTAAAAAGAATGCAAGCCACAAAGACCAAAAGGCTATTATCCAGAACAAAGCAAACTTTTGTTTACGTCAAGGATAACAAAACAATTAAAGAACAAGAACCCGGGGGAAGGCATCCAATGAAAAGCATAAACCAGAGCATGCACTCATTGACGATCAAACCAACTAGGCAGCTAAAATACATTCTCAAACCGGCAACAAAAATTGGAAATCATGACATCAAAGAGGAAAAAAGAATCAATCAAAGAATGTACTGCTCAGCTAGTTAATTCTACACGGGTTTATACATAAATCAGCCGAATCGGTGACTCACTACAAATTTCCCACCTAAAAAGAACGCAAGCCACAAGACCAAATGACTATTATCCAGAACAAAAGCAGACTTTCGTTTACGTCAAGGATAACAAAACAATTAAAGAACAGGAACTCGGGAGCAGGCATCCAATGAAAAGCATAAACCAGAGCATGCACTCATTGATGATCAAACCAACTAGGCAGCTACATTGCCCACAGCTGCATTTCCATTAAACCCACGGCCACGTCCTCTGCCACGTCCACGCCCTGCAACAACAGTTCAAAAGCTCAGACATCATGAACACACACTGGAGAAATTCTTGAAGAGAAACCAGCAGAGATAAAAGATTAACAGGATGTACCACCTCGATTGTAAGTCGGTGCTTCATCATTGTGGCCACTGGATTCTTGATGGGTATCTGATGGGCCACCATAGCTTCTACCTTGGTCACGGAAGCCACGGCCTCTACCACGGCTGTATCCTCGGCCCTGGCCTCTATCCCAACCACCATCTCCGTACTCGCCACCAACATTGCCATTTACTGCATTCCACAGCTTAATCAACATATGCCTAGAGGTAAAATCCCTAATTGACGCTCTCAAGGTTACGTACCTCTACCTCTACCTCTCCCACGACCCCCACGGCCCCTGCCACTTGGACCAGCAGAACCCTCTAAAATATGGCGAGCAGTAAGAGACTTGTATGTAAAGAATCTTGAACATTTGAAGTAGAAAGACTGCCCTACCTGCTCGATAATCAAAACCATTCAATGGTTTGACCTGCTCCGTGGGTAAAGGAGATTGATATCTACATATAAACACAGGGAATGTGTCAATCAATCGATAACAAGACTAGAACCTGAAAAGGTGAAAACCAAACTCCACCAAGCAATTATCACTGCAAAACTCAAACAACAACCAAACAAGCATGAGACCATGTCATTGACATAAAAAATAACAAGTAAATAGATTGCCAGCTGCATAAGCAAATCATTGAGGCTTTGGTTTCCAGTCTCAGGAGGTAGAGAAAGGCGAACAAAATTTCTTACAAAGATCGATTAGGTGGTCATATCATATTCACCAAGGAACTTGTCTAAAGTTCATGGACCATGAGAAGAAAAGGACGATAGAACCAGTTTCTACATAAAACCAGGATCCACAGATCCATAAGTCAGTAGGGAGTAGGTAAAGTGAAAGAACTAACCCCACAGATGATTCATCCAGCTCTTTCTTTGACAAAACAATTGTAATCATTGAGACATGTCGCGTAGTTTCCAGCCTGGGAAAACAAGAGAACTTTCATTAAGAGGCAAGAGGAAATATAGGTAAAGATTAAGTGTAGTGCATGGTGCAGGCTCCAAAAGACACTATTAGCTAAGTTGCACCCTCTATCAGCTAGTAACTGGCTCAGTGGTTCCAACCAGAACCAAACTGGGCCAAGAAATGGAGCTGGGTTAGGAACTCGTGACCACCTTGTTTGGTTTCGGCTTCACCTGTTATAGAGAAAGAACTTCCCGTAACCATAACTGACAGCTCCAAACTAACGGTTACAGATTTTTTTTTAATATTAATTTTTTAATGGAACTCCGCTCATGTAAGGGATCACCTTTGCATGGCCAGTCAAAGCCCGGATAAAAGAGGAGAGTTGTGTTAGGCTTCTGACACTCAACGTAAACCTGTCGGACTTAACATGGATTCTACAAAAAAAACAAAGAATCCATGTAGCCGACCCCATCTAGTATGGGAAAAGGCTTAGGTGTAATAGATTAATTTTTTAATGGGTTTTTCAGTTCCGGGCAGTTTAGGACTCAAACCGGAATCACCCCTACCGGAACCGGTCATGCCGAGTTTGAGGAGCAGCTTGGTGAATAGTGCATGCTCATGTAGTTCCTAGGTTGGTGGGTTGCAAACCGCAGTGTGTAAAGATATCCCTTGTTGTTGGGGTTACTTCTGTGTCTACTCAAACTGGCTTCCTGAAATCTACTCCAAGGCAAGACTAACCCCAGCAATATCAAAAGGAACATCTTGAGAATCTTAGACACTGACGTTTGCAATCCGTCACCCTATGTATCAGTTAGGGAGGCAATGATCCCCCCTAAACCAAGCCCCATCACTAATTAAATGAAAACATGGAGATCGTAGCACTTTCTTACGGAAGAAGGCCTTCTTCTAACGGCTCCCATGTATCGGTTATATCAGTTGATCCAATAGATGTATTTTGATGAAGACCAGCAATCCTTCTCTGTGAAGGGAAAGAAGGAAGAATTATTATATATTCACATCAAAACAATTAAACAGACCATGACAACAATCCACCATGACTACAAGAATATTTTGTCACATATCCAGATAGTAATTTACCTTAATTAGCTCCACAATCATGACAGTCTTGTTGATGGCTCTTCCCATAGCCTTCAGGACAATCTGAT